>KK116296.1:160607-214915 GCA_000611955.2 Stegodyphus mimosarum
TTTGTAAGTCCCTTTTTTAATTAAGTATAAAGATCTTTTCACCATTCTCACATCTTAACATTCACACAGTTTTAACTTAGCGAGTAGTCGCTTCCGAGTTTAAGTAAAGATCTTGCCAGTAAAAGTAAAATTGATTTAGCTAGAATCTTTCAAGTTAAACAAGAAAAAATACATAAAATGTTGATAAACACCAAAACGTGACTAAAAATATATCTTTATATTCATAAACTAAAACTAAATATTTAAAAGCTAAATAAGACTTACCTCACTCCCCCCCCCCGAATCTGTGTAATTCCTTCCAGGGGGAAAATCAGTGTTTGAGAACCCTGTTATAGAGAGCTAAGTTACATTATTCTTTGTATTCAATAGCGTAGAAAATAATTCTGCCCATTTTTGAAAATATTCTTAACAGACAGAAGCATTCATAACGAATATTATTCGTTTAATTGTAATATGCATAACTAGTAAGCCCCGATTCTCTAACGAATCGAATAAGTGAACGCTTGGGAATTGCATTAGAATGAAAATGGAAAAATTAAAACTTAGACAACGAATCAAACTTTAAATTTGTATTAATATTTTGTCAGTATGCGATAAGATTAAACGAAGATTAAAGGAAATTAAATAATGAAAAAATAATATTAAATAAAGATTAAACGAACGGGGATCAGTTATTTTGCTGTTTTACTTTACAACATAACTCAAATTTTGCACAATAATGAGAAGTAAATTCACCAAAATAAACCAATCGATAAAACTTATCGAAACTTTCACTGTACACAATGTCTTCGGTAAAAATATTGTGAAACACTGTAAAAGTTTTGATCATCTCAGTGTGTCCACTTCCCCACACATTTCTTTTACTTCGCCTATTTAATACAATCGTAGACAAAAAAACGACGCACCAAGAAGGAGTTATCCGAATGGGACGAAAATCGGTAGAAGTGATGTACATGTACAGCAAAACAAATGATTACAGTATGAGAAAAATTGGATGATTTATTGAAGTGATAGAGCTTCACAGAGCGAAAAAGTTAGTAACGCATTTGTCCACCTCTGGCCCTTATGCAAGCAGTTATTCGGCTTGGTATCGATTGATAGAGGTTGCGGATGTCCTCCTGAGGGATATCATGCGAAATTCTGTCCAACTGGCGCGTTAGATCGTCAACATCCCGAGCTGGTTGGAGGGATCTGCCCATAATGCTCCAAACGTGCTCAATAGGAGAGAGATCCGGCGACCTTGCTGGCCAAGGTAATGTTCGGCAAGCATTAAGGCAAGCAGTAGAAACATGTGCAGTGTGGTAACGGGCATTTTCTTGCTGAAATGTAAGATCAGGATGGCGTGACATGAAGGGCAACACAACGGACCTTAGAACTTCGTCGACGTACCGCTGTGCTGTAAGGTTGCGACGGATGACAACCAAAAGGATCCTACTATGAAATGAAATGGCATCCCAGACCATCAATCGCGGATGTCGGCGTGTCTGCCGGAAGACAGTCAGGTTGGTATCACACCGCTGTCCGGGGCGTCTCCAGGCTCGCCTTCGCTGGCTATCGGGACTCATCACTGAAGACTATTCTACTCCGGTCAATGACATTCCAATGCGAATGAGCTCGACACCACTGCAAGCGGGCTTGACGTTGTACAGAAGTCAATGGTAGTCGACGCAAGGGGCACCGTGACCTCAGCCCCCTTTCTGTGAGCCGTCTATGAACGGTCCTTGTGGTCACTAAAGCACTAGCTGCACGTACAGTAGCTGATAATAATGCATCTGGGGCTGTGAGTGCCGCTCTGACGATTGCTCCGTCTTCACTTTCCATAGTTTCTCTAGGCCTACCGCTTCCCTCTCGACGCTGTGTGAGGCCATGGTTGACCCATTCCTGCCAACATCGTCTAATAGCGGCATCGATCCTGCTCAAATTTCGAGCTCTTTGCGATAAGACCAACCGGCTTCTTTGAGGCCAACTACACGACCTCTCTGAAATTCTGACATTTGCGCATATCGTTCACGCACCTGTATGCGAGGCATAGTTACTGTCTACCAGAGTACAGGGAATGAAATTCGTGAAGAATTTATGACCTGGAATCGTAATTTCTCCTCTTAAATATTCTGCCATTTGCGCAGATCAGATGAGTTGTAGCGTCAACCGTTCATTCATTGGCAGCCAAAATGTAAAATTTTGCATTTTCCATCGAAACCTGTATGCATATCGGTTTGTGAATTGTGTCCAATTTGCTTTATATCTTCTCGGTGCGCCGTGGTGCGTCGTTTTTTTTTGTCTAAGAGTGTATATGACAGCTTCGTATATTTTTATACATTATTTTTATTTTCAACAAAGAAATTTAGTAAAATTAAAGAATTCACTGCTAACCTCCCGTCTTGCATTTTTGCTGTTATTGCTTATGAAGGTGATTCTCAACTTGTTTTAACAAATTTTAAAATGAATTTTCAAATGTTTTATCGATCTAATAAACATGGGAAAGCTAGAGGGCTGAGAGTAAATTTATGTAGCAAAGTTTCATATCAAGAAAAATACTTACTTGAACTCATTTTCTTTAAAGAAAACTTTAATGTATGCTGAACAAACAAATGAACGTGCGATTTTCATCGGATTCTTTTCATTTTGCCTATTATAATGAATAAGGGCCTAGTTGTAATTTTAGCAGCAGTCCCAGAACAATAATGTCGTCAGAATATGTGTAGCCATCACGAAACCCAAAAACGAGACTTATTTTTGATAATTTTTCGCCATCTGTTCTCTCTTTCGAATCATTTTTCTTGAATATTTTTATTTATTTTAAATGCTTTTAATTTACTTTATTATCTTTTCCTTATTTAACCGTCTTAGTAATATCACTTTAAAATTTATGACAGTAAGCAGGCACAGCTAGATCTTGCTTTAAATCAAAAATACTTAAATACTTTCTTGCAAGAAAACTTAAGAACGATTTATCAAAATTAAGATATGTTTAGGAAACCGTAATGCGGCCTTATTATGAAAAACTAAAGTTTGTTGTTTTGAATCATTTTTTGACAGAATATTTACACAACTTTGTAATTAAAGTCTATGCGAGTTCTCATTTATGTCAACTATATCCAAGGAAAGGAAATTGTAAAGAATGTCTTTCTAGCAATTTTTATTTCACGTTAAACCAGACTTTAGCTTTCACCTTAAACGTGTATTGTAAGACAATTTATCAGCTTCTGTCAATGACATATATAAATGTCGCGCCTACTCAATGGTATCGATTCTTAAAGAGGTTTATTCTCTCGCTGCTTATGCGCAAGTGGGATTTCTGACTATATATCCGTCTCCTTGCTATTAGAGTAAAATAGAAATATTAAAAAGATTATACGTGGTGGAACAGTAATGGCCTCATTAAGTTAGGTCTTGGATCAAGCTGCTACAAATTTTTCTTATCAGGCTATGTGGAGGACTGAGACGTTGAGGGCCGCAAAGCCTTCAGAATATGTTAGCATTAGAATATGTAAATCTAAACTGTATAAGAAAGAAGCACTACTAAATTTCTTGATTTTCTACAACAATAGGAGGAAATTTAATTTCTTCTCTGAGATGCAGACTGGTGCACATCACTAAAACATCTGTTTAACATGACAGGTTAAAAAGATGAGCTAGAAAAATGTTAAAATAACTCAACATCATTATTTGCTTGAGCAACCATATGCAAAACTCGGTAGTTTGAAAATCAGGTGAAATGAAAAAAACTATTGAGCTAAAAAATTTTAATTGCACAAAAACGTTATGTAATATGTAAACTTAAAGACTAAAATTTTTGTTATATAAAAAACGCATTTCATCCCAATCTCTAGCATCAGAACTCAGAGCTTTTACGAAATTTTACTTCAAATTTAGTGATACTCTATGAAAGTAATAAGTTTTAAATACTGATACATTAAAGTGTTTAGAAAGAAACCGCAAAGTACTTGATAGCAAAATTCTTAATTAAATTAAGAATTAAAGTGATACTCTATTAAAGTAATAAGATTTAAATACTGATACATTAAAGTGTTGAGAAATAAACCGCAAAGTACGTGATAGCGAAATTCTTAATTAAAATAAGAATTCAAATTTGTGCTTTAAAATTTATGCATTCCATAATAAGTGCAATTTAACCTCAGCAAAATAGAAATCGAATTGTACTGATAAACTTATCCCTAAAATACAGAAGTCCACTACAAATGAGTGAACAAGATCGCTCAGTACACAGGTGTGCAAAAATTAAGAACGAAGTCGAAAAATTAGCGTATCAGCTGAACGAAGAGGCAGAGCGGACAGAAAGACCAATCAGGAGATTAAGTAAGGTGATGTACGGTAGCACATGCGCAAATATGCAGGTAGACGTAATGGGGGAGTGTCTGAGTAGTATAAAGCATGTTGTCGGTGTAAGATCAGTATTTCTGGCAAAGAGATTGCACACCGTATACCAGTTAAAATCACACCGAGTTGCTGCCTCAGCGAGAAATGGCGAATAATCAATCTGTTAGACGACATCTGGATGCTTTTACCCGAGGTCGAATCATTAGGAAGTTGGAGGAAGGCCGCAGTGTGACAAGTGTGGCTGCAGAGTTCGGAATTGCTCACAGCATCGTTTCACGACTTTAGAGACATTTTCAAACTTCAGGAACAGCTATCCGAGGGTTTAGTAGCTGTCGTCCACGAGGAACCACACCCGCAGATGACCGGTATATTGCCTTACAGGCCAGAAGAAACAGGCGGCAGACAGCGGGAGAAATCGCTAGACACACGACACAGGCGACTGGACGACCGATGTCGCGTTTTACCGTGGCCAGAAGACTGCACGGTGGTGGTCTGTTTGCACGACGCCCTGTACGGTGTGTACCTCTAACGCCTGCCCATCGGAGAAGGCGTTCTCTGTGGTGCCGGGAACACGGGAATAGGAGAGACAATGAATGGGGACGAGTACTCTTTACAGATAAGAGCAGATTCAGTCTGAGTAGCGATTCTCATCGCATACTCATCTGGAGAGAGCGGGAAAACTTCAATCATCCCTCGAACATCATTGAAAGGGACAGGTATGGAGGTGGTGGTGTTTTCATTTGGGGAGGCATTATGCTTGGTAGTCGCACAGACCTTCACATCTTCGACGCAGGTTCAGTCAACGGGACCCGTTATTGTAATGACATTATTTCTTCCATATGTGCGTCTTTTTAGAGGCGCTATGGGTCCGCAGTTCCTTTTCATGGACGATAATGCGCCATGTCATCGCACAATAGCTGCCGAACAGCTCTTAGAGAGTGCGGATATTGAACGTATGGATTGGCCGGCACTCGGCGGATCTCAATCCCATCGAGCATGTATGGGATTTTCTAGGCAGACGCTTGGCAGCTCGTACCTTATCACCAGTAACGATTCCGGAGCTTCGATTGGCGCTGCAAGACGAATGGGCAGCAATGCCTCAACAACTCATTGACACCCTCATTTTCAGCATGGGCAGACGCTGTGAAACCTGCCTAGCAGTCAGGGGAGATCATATCCCCTATTAAAGACCGGATGTTTCTTGCTGGACACCCATCACAGGGATGTTTCGGCCTTCAATCGCATTGCCCTCCATGCTACGTTTTCTATAAAGCTTCTTTTTATCCCTCTGATTTCTCTTTTAGTAAGTGTTACTTACATTACTCATGTCCTTACGTATCGGGGATCTTACGGTATTAAATGCGTTGATTTGGAAAGCTTTTGTACAAAGTTATATTGAAAAAACCGTCTCGTCCTTAATTTTTGCACACCAGTGTATATTAACCTAAAGGTATTACGCTTTAAGGTTTGCTGTTCATGACGCGTCATTGACTCCTCGTCTGCTCAAACTCAACTTCTTGATTACTCAGTTTGTGTCTTCTTTTCTCTCACCTCTATAAGCACGTGACATCAGCATTGAGAAAACCTTAACTTTGTTTGTCTACTAACATCGGTTTCACGAGTTTTAAAATTTTGACAAACGGAATAGCTGCATGAGAGTTTTCATATTTTTTCCATGTATAATATAAATATAAGCCTTCTTCTCTTAGAAAGTCCTCAAAGAAATCATCCCTCTCATTCGGCAGATAGTCCTAGAGTGTTTTGCATAATCAATTATCCAATACATTTCACTCCCAATCGTAGAGTAAAATAAGACATAACAATTCAATAAGATTATTTCAATTTATAGTAATTTGCTCTGTTAGGTCAATTACAATGCAAATCTTGAGTTTTGAAAGTAATTATTTAAAACTGACATTTTTGCCAGTTTTAAGTTTGGTTTGGCTTAGTTTATATGATTGCGGCAAAGTCTCAACGGCTCTCTACCTAAGGGGAGGGATGTCTTCGTGAAAGACTTTCTACGGGAAACTGGCTAATGTACACGTTGCACATGGGGAAAACCACGAAACGGCCATGCAGCGAGCCCGTTCGCGGATTCGAACTTCAGATCGAACTACTAGCATTTAGAGACTTTGTCCATGGTGGGCCTGCCAGTTTTGAAAGTAGTTGTTTAGTTTAGACTTTGAGTTTTTTTTCTTCTTTCAGCAGCTGTTAGTTATTAAAAATGTTACTTTAACCATTATGAGACGTATTTTCAAAACAATCTGAAGTTGTTCGTAAGATCTTTAAACTATTCTCCAAATGTAAGTTTTGTAGAAGTATAAACTTAAGATTTGTTCTAATTTTCATGCAGTTTTTTAGATGTGTATTTCTTTTATTTGACTTAAAAAACTTATCAACAATGTTGTATATCTAGCTATAAATTGTGCATTAAATGTTTTAACTGACTAGTCGTAAATTTTGTCACTAGTTTGTTACATCTTGGATAAGACCAAATATTGGAATATGTAAATTAGAAATGAAACTTTTATGTGTTTTAGCAATAGGTACTTTATTTTATTACATCTAAACATTCTTGGAATTAAGAAAATTAAATTAATGGATAATACATGGTCAGGGGTATATTCTGCGTATTAGTGTACTTTCTGGCGCAGATGATGTGTTAGTACCTTGCAGTGTGAGATTCGAACAACAATTTATGTAATAATGCAAGTTCATCTAGGGCTGAGGTTTGCGAGTAATGCTGAGTAATGAATTGTTAATAACTACTCTAGCAATATGGAAAACGGAGAGCAAATTACCTAGCAAGATCAGGCTAGTTAGCGTTGAAGACTGTATTAAAAACTGCTTAATAAAATACACTAGTAAATAAAGTTAAAAATAATTGTTAGATAAAGATTTAGGACAGGCTTAAATTATCAGTAGAGTGCTTCCATTACTACTTTATTAGGCTAGTTTTAGTTTTTTTAAATGAGTACAGTAGATCAACCGAAGTTTATCTGGCTAAAGGGAAGGATGCTTTCGAGGGAAACTTTCCCAGGTCAAGCGGCTCGTATTTGGGTCATCTATGCAGAACATCCGTAAACACTTTCACAGCATTCCCGTTCGTCGTAACTTGAACCTGGCTTGATCTATCAGTGTTTGTATCGTCGTAAGCTTTATTTTGGAGCAGGAAACATAACAAATTAGAGATGACATTCCCAGTATTTTAACTCTGGTCCTTCTAATAACCAACTGGACATGCCTCCAACTACACCATGAAGATGAGCGATAAAGAAAGAGAGAATTCCTTATACTCTCCCACATTTAAATTGAGATTAGGATGAAGTCGCCAAATCCTAGTGGTGACGAGTTATAATCCATCATTCGGGTGCCACTTTTAAAAGCATTGGGTTTATTTTGGAGCACAAAACATGACAAATTGGTAATTCCTTCGCCGAAATTCTATCTCTGAACCTTTCAGTTTTCATTTGAAGGTTCTTTCATTTATACTGCGAGGGCACGCGGTAAGGGAGAAGGAATTATTTTCGTGTTATTCAAGTTAATGGTATATGTGAACTATCATTTCATAACAAGTGGGTGAAGATCTACCCGCTAGCCGTTGACTTTTTGGAATATCTGTCACATTATTAGCGCCAAGATCGCGAACTTGCAAAATTCCCATCTAGGGATGCTATTATCGATCTTATAAGATGCAGAATAATCACTTCACTGCTGATAGTCACAACTTGCTCAATTTAGCTTTCAGTGTTTAAAATTTATTTTGATGTTTAAAGACTTTACTGTACAATTCTAGGCATATACATGGCGAATTAAACTTTTATGGTATTTTTTATCTATATTACCTGTTAAACATCCATTTAAAGTTTCAAAACAATAAATAGAGCTATAACCTAATTAATCTATATTTTAATGGTAAATAAGATCTAAAGACGAAAATGAAACTCTTTGCAATGTTATCTAAAATTTTTCAGAACTCGCTTTCTTAGTTTTAAATAAGTTTTTTGTTTTGATATTTCAGTTGCTGACGTCTGTCATATAATGTTGAAAATGTAAAGAACTATTTTGAAAAGTTACAATCCAAAAATTCCTGTTTATGGTTGCGGTAAAAATTAATTATTTTTTTAAAATTTATTTCAGGTCAATTTCCTTTCGTCACGTATTTTGTTACAAACACCATTCACACTGATCCGAGGCGCATCATCGTTCAACTGCGGAGTCAGACAACTGTCTCACAAAACTCGGAACAGTTGCAACACACAGGTGAGTGACGTAATTTATGAAGATTATTATCAAAAATAACGAATATCGCACGCAAAGCACTGCTTGAAATGAGCGTCATGGAATGAATTAATGTGTATTTATTACTAAAGTATACACAAAGGGCATTTGCTTTTTTTAAATTTCAGTATAAAATTCTGTATAAAAAAACTTCCGTTATAAGACTTTTATTTTTTGTTAAATTTTTTGCTAACCGAATACGATATTAATTTAAATATCTGCTTTTTCAGAATTAGATTCGTCCATGAATTACCTTACTATTCTTTTCCTAACAAGTGAATAAAAATTTTGGAAATTTCAGTTTAGCTAATCAAATTATTTAAATATAAAGTTTAGCTAAGTATTATGAAAGTTTAGCTAAGTATAATTTGCTCCTTCATTTCAACTTGTCAAGATTTAAATGAATTTAACAACTTTTTGAGAGGAAGAAGCTGATAGAGAATTTAGGAGTTAGCTAACCACTATAACACAGCCCACGTAAACCGCAAATTAGGTAATTTAAAAAACAAATCGATGACAGAGATTAAAAATAATTACCATCCTTTGACAAAATATCGAAGCTTATTTAATTTCAGTTAACTTTACTCAGTTTTGCGTTGAATTCCTACAAATTGCACCGGAGTCCTTACGTTGTAATTAGAGTCTGAGTAACTGTAAGTCATTTATCATCTTAAAAAACGTATCCTATTTCCCAAAGGGGATTTTTTGAAGATAATATATCAGTTCATTTCTAAGTTCTGTATAGGAAAAATAAAAATACTGCGCTCTGAAGAGATATAAGACATATTGGCGCACATGTCTATTTTGAAAGAATATTTTTGACAGAAAAAAGGCGCCGAGCGCAATTTGAAGAAGTATAACCCCAAGTATATATATTTTATACACCAACAAATAATGGAATTTTATTCCATTTGTTTCTGGTTTATTTTTGTAGTCAATATCTGTTTCACAATAAATCGTTAACAGCAGAAAGCCGCAGCTAGTTAGCTTTGTCATTTAATAAACTTAGTTAAATGTACGTCTTATTTGCAGTTTCTGTCTTCAGATATGCTAATTCTCTTGAAAAGGCAGTATGTCTCACAGCATGTTTCGCATATTAGATAAATGATGCTTTATATTACAATATAAAACACCTAAAAGTTTTCTATGAGTATTAATTTTAATGGTGTTAAAAATAATAAATTTTGTAACGTAATGTAAATAATAAGTTTTGACTTAAAATATTGTTACATCATTAACCTTATAATAAAATTAACAATATGATTTATCTGATGACCTTTAATCAACTTCTCTGTAATTATTTGTCTTATTCTGTTTTGGTAAACTACAGGCAAGAAATCGGCTAAAACCGAATCTTACCGAAAATGTTCATTATCTTCAGAGTTAAAGGTTTTTATGTTATGCCTGCCTTTAAAACAACCTTTAATATTTTACAGAGTGTCCGATAAATGTGAACAGTTTTCGAAAAGTTATATAAAATCAACAAATTGACATATCAGTATCCTGCCTGCGCACAAAGGCTTAGACCAAATGCAGACTGTAAGCGGTCGGGCATCTGAATAAATTTTTGTTCAAATTTTCACAGGCAAATATCATTTTGTATCAATCTAAAGGAATCGAATAAAAAAATTAAGGTTATACAGCATTTATTCATTTGCATCAGAGACGGTATCAGAATACTTCTGGTAATATAACAGCACATCATAAATTCTCGGTTGCACATCTTTTTTCTTAATGTCTTTTTTTTATCAAGTGGCCAGATAGTTGCTCATTAAGCATGAATATCAAAACACATTGATTATTAAACGCTCTACAGAGTGCATCACATAAACTGACAGATATTTCATTCTCAAAAAAGGGGGGAGGCAGATAACACAGCTACAGCAAAGCTCTTCACGACCGTCTAATTCATTCTCTTGGCTTCAGACTACTGGTCAACCTGCACTACCATATTGTCTAGGGTGGCCTTTTAGAGGATTTAATTAAGCATATTTCTGTAATATTGACGGAATAGCGCTTACATTCAGGAATTTCATATACTACTTAATGGTACTGCTGATGTTTAAATCTTAAAATATGCTGAAATTCTCGTGGAAATAGTTGCTCCACTGTCAGTACGGTTTTCAAGCATTCCCAAACACAAAAATGACTGCTCCCATTTAATGAAACGCCATATTGCTGTACTTTATTCGCAGACACCGGCAATTATTCATTCAAGTATTTTCCTTTAAAAAAGGAAGAAAAAAGGTTAGTTTAGACACAAATTCTTAAAATGTTTCAACGGAAGTATAAATAATCCTGTGTTATGCAAGTTATACTTTAGCTTTAAAAATGCAAGAAGAGTCTTTAAATGTCTTTAAATGCTTTAACAGTGAATAAAATGTAAACATACATGCAAAATATTTGCTTGAGTTATGCTCAAAAAGCACAGAAAAAGATAATTCTTGTATATTTCTTGAGGCAACCCTTTCAAGTATAATAAAGAAACGAAGGCGAAAGATTCCTCTATTTGATTAATCCTTTCGATTAAATATTCTCTTCATTATTTAAATAATGCGGGCATTTATTAAAGTATTAGCTCGACGAAAGTTTCCTTATTCACCTAATTTATAATTCATGCCGAGTTTGGAAAGTCTTTTTATTTGTTTCATTTAAGATAGAGGTAACTCTATGATGAGCTAGCGGAGATTCTTGGTAAATAATTTGTTACATACTTATATTTTTAATTTAAATGATTGAGAGTTCATTATACTTTTTGAATCTGATGGGAAATATTAGTAGAAATTCTTGTAGCCTATAGTTAATAAATGCTTTTTATTTTCTTTCGAATTTATATGACAGCAAAGTGTATTTGTTTTGATGAAGTCTTTATCTCTCGACTGGTTTAGAGAAGCAATTTTCAGAACTTGTTTCATTCTTTTCTTATCCGGTAGTATAAACAAGGTCTGCTCTTTATATAGTGAATCATGTGCCACGAAACACGACTTGTATATAAATACAAATTTACACAGAATTAAAGTCTCATTTATTCAACTCCAGTTCGTAAAAGGATAGTAGGGAATGATATGCTTACCGTACTCCCATACAGTAGGATTACAACAGTAATCAAAAACGAGTTTTTAAAAAGTGTTAAAATAAAGATATAAAAATAGATAACTGCTCCTGGGAACTTAACTTTCCCAAAAAAGCACAATTTTCTAACAATGGTTATCGAAATTGGGCATTTTGCTTCGTACTTTATTTTATTGCTTGCGTAGGGATGATTTGTGTAAGAGAATGTTTTTATTTCTTGAAGGTTTAACACTGCTAACAACTTTTCCACGTTCTGTACTTATATTTTTACTGTTTTTCTGCACATAATAACTTAAGCATATCACCTCTTCTTTGTTGAGAGCACGTAATTCTTATTTTATGCGTATTCTTTTCCGGTTCACAACAATGTACACAGGGTACGTCTTTATTTTTTATAATAAAGTCGAATAATAAATATATATTTATTTTTTAAAGATAAGTTTATATGTTACAAGCGCAGTATCTTGTATTTTACATGCATTGTATGCAAACCTATAACTCGAATGTATGGATCAAATCTGAACTAAAAATCCAAAAGGAGTCCTGATGTACCATATACAGTAATATAAGAAACTTTTGGTTAGCAGCCATGTTTTATTTTATAATTAAATAATTTTCAAGCTGGGAACTTTCATTATTTGTATAAGACTGTGAAATACCAGTAAGAAATTTCTGCATGATTTTTTTAATTCTAAAATGAAGCTTAAAAAGCGTACATAATTTTTTCACGGTTATGAAGTTTCCGGCTACAGGGCTTTAAGCGCGATAATTCTAACCACATAAGATAAACAGTACTTATTTTTATGAAAATTTGTTAATTAAACAAAATTTGAAGTTAAATGAGAAATATATTTAATTTTTTTTCCTTAAAAAAGGGAAAATTCTTTTCAATAAATCTATGGTCTCTTGTCTTCTTATTTACCAGCTGCTAATGCATGCTACGATTCAAACAGACTATATGATTAATAAAACATTCCCAAACAGTTCGCTTAGTTTTCAGTTGATGTAACTGATACAGCTTGGACAATAACACTAATCATTGCTTAATCAAGCATGACAAAACAAGCGAGGGCTATCTACGTAGGAAAGGATATCTTCAGAGAAGTCATTTTATCATACATTGGATCGTACGCATGTTACACACAGCGAAAACGTCCATACGGGCAGCCTGTTAACCACTGGGATCCGGACCATCGTCGGATCGGCCCGGGTCTTACCTACCACTGCTTCGCACCCTTATCTGCTCGGCCTGTGGTGAAGGGCAGTAATGCGAATTGTTAGGTTAGGCAATTTGCAGAATTTTATGTTAATTAACCAATTATTATTATTTGCTTTACTTTAAATTATTCCTTCCGTAATCCTCACCAACATGCAAGTCAGTTGTTGTGTGTTTAAATTGTGCATTTTTTAATGTTTTAGAGTTAGAGGTTGTGGCTATCTTACATTGCAGTTACGTACTGTCTTTCTCTGTCAATGCTTTAGTTTGGCTTAGGCCATTTTGTTAGCGGACGTTTCAATATTCGCCTTTGATTACTTGAGCCAGCTTAAGTATTCTATTTTGTGTGTAGTGTTAGACTACATTACCTGAATTTGAATTTAACTTCCTGTTATGTTATTTTAAATACCCACACGTATAGGAGATTCATCTGTAACCCAAGTAGTGACTTCTGTTAATTTAAAGATTTCAAAAAAATGTTAATTTTAACCTTTCTAAGATATTTCATTTGAATTCAGGCTGGAGTTATAATTCGCTCGTCAGTCTATAAGGTATTTCTCCCTCCTCCTTCTTAACAGGCCTTTGTGGTGTAACGGTCAACATCCTCGGCGTATATTTGAGAGGTCCGAGGTTCGAGACCCGGCGAGGGCTTTGCTCGTTTTTCACGTCTGTCAGCATCAAAACTCCTAATGATTCTGTAGTGTCGCCCGAACTAAAAAAAGGTGATGGATGATGATTCTGCACCGCCAGAATTTGGTTACTGAGTCCTCTAATCCCCAGTCACTCTTTAAAAGGGGGAGTACTTAAGGCAGCGTTTTCCAAACTGGGAGGCGTGGACTAATCTAAGAAGAGGCCCGAATATTAGCCAGGATTGGTGCACGTGCAGCTAATACAATACGTAATATATAGGTACATATTAATTACTATGCTGCTTGGCCGACCAGTAACTTTCTAAAACTCGAGACAATATCGACTTCAGTTTAGCTCAGCAGTGTTATATTGTGTTTCTTATTTTATTTTGACGTACCTAATTACTCACTGATCACAATAGTAAGTAATTTAATTAAGTTAAATTTTTAAGAACAATAAAATAATTATCGTAATATTTTTAGAGAAATGGATACATTCTTGACTGGTTATAAGAGAAAATCCTCTAATAATGAAGAATCTGATGTTGGCACAAGTAGTAGGAATCAGGAAAGAAGACCTCCGAAGACGAGAAAATACGAATCGCCTTATTTATCGTTCGGATTTACAAGTGTTATTACTGATAATGTGGAAAAACCAATGTGTTTGTTTTTTTTCGAAAGTTTTGGCTGCTGATAGTATGAGACCCTGAAAATTAAAACGCCACATTGAAACTACGCATTCTCAATACGTTGGAAGTCCCAAGAATTTTTTCAAAGAAAATTGGATGAGTTCACTAAACAAAAGCAAACTTTCAAAACAAACAGTTCATATTCCATCAAATTCATTACTAGCATCATACTTAGTATCTTACAGAATCGCGAAATGTAAAAAAACACACACAATAGGAGAAACATTAGCTTTGCAAGCAGCTATTGATATGGTCAAAACAATGTTTGGCGAATCATATGCAAAACAGTTGCGACAAATACCGCTTGCTGATAGCACTGTTGGCAGAAGAATCGAAGATATATCTGACGATCTTTACGATCAATTAGTTTCTCAGATGCGCACTTCAAAATTCGCCTTAGATGAAGCAACCGATGTAGCTAAAGAGGCACATTTAATTGCATATGTTCGATATGTTGAAGAGAATAATGTAACTGAAGATATATTATTTTGAAAACCCATTCCTGTCAAAGCCCCATCCAGTGAAATTTTTAATATAATCGACAATTTTTTTATGAGAACGGCATATTGTGGAATAATTGCATTGAGCTTTGTACAGACGGTGCACAGTCAATGTCAGAACGCAAAACTGGCCTTCAAGCACTAATTAAAAAGAAAACATCCGATGTTCTCTGGACGCACTGCATGCTCCACAGAGCAGCTCTCGTATAAAAAATATGAGTGAGAACTTAACTACGTTTTTACAAAAGTAACGAAAGTTGTAAACTACATAAAAAACAATCCATTAAAAGTTAAGTTATTTGAAAAGCTGTGCGAAGATATGGAAGCTGCTTAGACCTGACTTTTGTATTATTGTGAAGTGCGCTGACTATCTTCTGCAAAAGTGATTCAGAGGGTACTTGGACTCAAAGAAAAAACTGCAATTTTTCTCGAAGAAAATCATAATGAGGGTGCAAATATGTTTAGGGATGATAATTTTATTATTAAACTTACCTATTTGGTGGAAATGTTTGGAAAATTGAGTGCTTTAAATAAATCGACGCAAGGGCCATAAATGCATTTATTGATTTAATAAGATAAAGTGAAAGCATTCATTAAAAAATGGAGATATAGAAGACAAATTTGGAAAAAAATAGGTTCGACATGTTTTCACTTTAAAATTTTTGCCCCCAAGTTAATATAGAAGCAAACAAAAGTCTATTTGTTGAACACTTGGATGGTTTGTTAATTCATTTTTCGAATTATTTTGATGATCTTGATTTTACAAAATATGCGTGGATACAGAATCCATTTCTCGACGAAGAAGATGGCGAATTTGAATTAACAGGTATTGAGAAAGAAAACGTGATTGAACTATCTTGTGATACTTCTTTAAAACAAAAATTGCGGAATGTATCTCTGATTCAATTTTGGCTAGATATTAAGAGTGAATATAATATTTTGTAAAATACTTGTAAAATATTTGTAAAATACACCGAGATTTGATAACCTTTGCGCTTTAGGAAAGTGCATCCATCTCATTAAGCGACAATAATAAAATATTGTTATTCGTTTTTTCTTGTGTATAAGAGTGTATCTTAATAAATTTTTTTGTACTAAAATTTTTGTGTTTATAGTATTTTATAAAATGTAAGGGAGGCGCCAAATATTTTTAAGGGAGCCGTGATAAAATAAAGTTTGGAAACCACTGACTTAGGGTATTTCTCGCGACATCTTCGTGGTGCATTCGTCGGCACACTCGGCTCGTATTCGAGAGATTCGAGTCCCGCGAGTGCATTGCTCATTTTTAATGTATCCTGTTTAAAAAAAATGCTAATGTCACTACAAGTCTAGAAGGGTCTGAAGGGTATTGAGTTAAGCTTTTATACAAGTAATACCCTAAAAATTAGCCAATAAAGTCAGCCGTCATGTATGTTAATATCTATTACAATCTTCATAATATCTGCTGAATATTTAATTTTATAATTTCATAACCCACTAAATTTTGGTCAATTATACATTATAAAGGATGTTTTTATATAATGAATCATTCATTTCGAAACCAAAGACATAAACCTACTTAAAACATATATATGTTATGTTATGTTGATCACAGTAAATATGTTAATTTTTCTCTATTGATTCTATCTGTGGTTTTTAAAGTTTTTTGTTAATTATTCTATTGTTGGCAATACGTTTTCCCTGATATTTAGTCTTTCTACTTAACAGCTCTTACCTTGCGGTCCTCAAAAATTTCTTCTGCTGTATAATTAGGTTCTAGTATGTAATTATCTTGTTTCAGATTTAGTTACAGGAAACCAAATTATGTAAACAAAAGTGCTGTTTGGAAAGAATTATGGCTTGATTGCTGCTTTACAGCCACAGTGCTAGTTACTTACCTTTACGTAAGTAGCAGCTATGTAAAGTTTGGATGGATGAAAAGAAGTATATTTTACTTTCAAAAGCTTCAGAGACGCATTAGGAAACTTCAGATTTTCACAGATGTTAAACTACGTTAAAAATTTATACAATATGCATTTTTAACGCTGTTCCGCAGAAATTTTATGAAAATAACATCATATTATTTGAGATATAATCAGCAAGTTGCTATCCAATGAATTATAATTTACCACGGCAAAATTATTCATATCTTAAGCAGAATAATAAATGTACGTACTTCTTTATCTTCTTAAGTAATAGTTCTACACTTTTAATAAATGAAAAGAAGTGTGTGTTACTTTAAAAATCTTGGAAAACGTATTACGAAATTTTAGATTTATATAAGAAAAGATACATTAACATTAGATAAGATTAGATACATTAACATTTTATACTTTATACTTTATACAGCTTTTTATGCAGTTACTTAGAAATTTTACGAAAATAACATCAGATTGCTTGCGATATGATAAGCACGTTGCAGTGCAATGAATTATAATTTTTCACAACCCAAATTTTTCATATCTCAAGTAGAAGAAATAATATACACTGCATCGAAAGTTGTCAGCTATGTTTTTGAGTGTATATACGTTTGAATGCATGTCCAGCTATTTTACTCGTTTCCCTACTGCAATACCACATGGTATATTTTCAGCAGACTTTACAGTTTTATGATCTTAAAAATACTAAAAGTTTCTTTTTATAATTCATGATTTTCAAGCTTGCTTTCTTCACACACCACACTTCATCACATAAAGCGCTATATATAGTACTTTAATATTTCTTCTTAACACTTATTATCAATTAATTAGCCACAAAATTTACCTTGATTTTTTTCGAATGATCTAGCACAAATAGCTTAAGTTTCCCTTCCATTCAATAGATGTACACTGCGCAAAAATAAGAACAGTTCTATATCTCCCGTTCTACTAGGCCGATTTACGAAATTCAAATTGCGCTTTTCATGACTCGATCCTTAGAATATGTATTAAATTTATGTATGGTATTGTCCTAATATAGGTACTTTGACACAAAGTAGAACTTTTTCTGAAATAACATACCATTTTTTTTCTATATTTCGATTCTACGACTCAAATTATGCCTAGATATTAAATTTTGTAATTTTTGGTGAGAAATTTATGGAGAAATTTAAAACCTTATCTTGGCTGATTTTTTTTTTCAGTTTGCGCCGAGAATAATTTACTTGGCGAACTTCTTAATTTATAGCAACCTATTTTCCTTTCTTTTTTTTCCATTGTCAAGAAGCGGAAAAAAAACCATTGTTCATACCTTCAAATAATTTTAAAAGAGTGCGTAAACCACATTTTCGTTTGTAATAAATACACAAACTTCGAAACGTAAAACAAAATGTAAATTCCCGTATGTCTTCGAAAATTTTTAATAAAAAACTCTAATTTTTTGCAGGTACGCTTAGAAATACATCTTACTTTAAGAAGATGGTAAAAATTTTATAGATTATAACTAAAATTTTTTTCCGAAAAATTTATAAAAATTATACCAAAAATACAAATTTTAAAAATAAATCATAAAAAATGCGCGAATTTTATTTGGAATGAACCTAAATTTCGAAATGTGAAAGGAAGAATTGAAATGGTTTAACAAAAAAGAAAGATATATTAATAAATATATACGAAATTCAATTAACATGGAGAAGATAAAATTTTTAGAACTCATTTTTTAAAAACTGCTCCCCAAGTTCTTTAATACGTGATACTTTCCTTGTTTGCCCAGCAGGTAATACATTCTAGCCCTGCGTACACGGCTTTTTCTTTTTACTTCTATTTTTTCAATACTGGAAAAAAAAGTAAAGGAAAAATGCGCTCTCAACCAATCTCCGTAAATTTTGCAATTTTTACAAACATGGCAGTTTGGCATAATTTGAGTCTTAGAATCGAAATATGGAAAAAAAATTGGCACGCCATTTCGGAAAAAGAACGATTTTTTGTAAAAGTACCTGTATTAGAACAATGCTATATATAAATCTAATACATATCCTAAGTTGCGCATTCGAGATATGAAAAACGCAATTTGAATTTCGTCAATCGGCTCAGTACAACGGGAGATATAGAACTGTTCCTTTTTTTATGCAGTGTACGTATTTCTTATCTTCTTAATACTGTGAATGATATTCTCAAAATATTAAGTCATGCCTTCCAGATACCATTAAATAAGCAGTATCATAATATATCTTAAACATTTTTAGCATATATACTTACTGATGTCTAAAAACCAATTTAGAGGATTAAAACCATTATATATAAATATATTTCAGCAAATGGTTATAAAAAGTACAAACATTTATAACTAAAGAAGTAATAATTCATGTTCAGTTAATGTGATAAATTCTGTGGTTGTAAATGGCAAAGAAAAAAATTCGTAACACATTACCATTTTTTCTGACAGTGTTCAAAACAATGTTTCATTTAGCCTTTTCAGTAATTTATTCAGATTCTTTGCAATCATTTTATTGAGTAAGCAGATAATTTTATTAATGAAATTAATCTAAACCTTTAAAACTGTAATTTTAAAACAAAGAAATAATTTAAACTTAAGAAAATAGCTGATGTTATCTGATATCTATTATATAACCAAACGTTAACCAGAAAGATAAGCCTCGATAAATTTTAAAATGAGGAAAGAGAATAATAAGCCGATAATTTATAAATAAAACTAATCTGAAAGAGTTAGAAATGCAATTTTAAAGTAAAAATAATGTAATTTAAATGTAAGAAAATAGATGATGTTATCTTACATCTACAATACAACCAAAAGTTAACCAGAAAGACAAACCTCGATAAGTTTTAAAATGAGAAAAGAAACTATTGGAACTTTCTCTTTTTTTTCACTCTAATGCGAAGAAGGCTAGAGATTCAAGCTTTAGAATTATTTGCTTCGACTTTTGCAAAGAAAAAGAAATCGAAAGAAATGCTCTCTTTTTATTCATTTCCTCGAGAAATCGATGGCTCGGAGTCTGCTTTGACGCATCTTTATGCTGACGCAAAAGAAATAAAAAAGTGGGTTACATTTGCTGGAAAAGACTGGGCGGATTGCTGTTTCCGAAAGTTGAAGTCCTCGTGGTCGTATACCTTCATCTGAGGATATTCCTAAAGTCGCTAGCATGCCTTGCTCATGGTTTCTCATTACGCTGGGTAAATGAA
Source organism: Stegodyphus mimosarum (assembly GCA_000611955.2). Classification (NCBI taxonomy): domain Eukaryota; kingdom Metazoa; phylum Arthropoda; class Arachnida; order Araneae; family Eresidae; genus Stegodyphus; species Stegodyphus mimosarum. The sequence continues at coordinate 180,432 of KK116296.1, forward strand.
AGAAGAAACTTTTAGAATTTAAACTTAGATGTTAAAAAAGTTAAAATTTCGCGCAGAAGTCCTATTTTTCCGTTGCATTTACACCTTTTTATTATTTTTAAGAAATGGTTACTTATTTCGGAAGAAATTAGGAAATGCATAATTTCATAAGATTAGACATGTATCAATGTATAAATATGAAGCAAATTAGGTGCTGTACTTACTATCTTGAGGGATAATATTGTTGACTAGGAAAGATTTCTCTACTTCAAAAAGCTAAGCATTAAAGAAAAGCATTAAATGTCTAATAAATTGCAAATTTATAATGGAATGAAGTCATTTCGCTTGCCTTATTCATGATTACATACCTTTTCGTTACTAAGAATGAATGCAATTTTAGTGCATTCCTTCTTAGTAATTCTAACATTCGATCAGAAGCTTTGTTTGTCATTTTACTGTAATTTATTTAAACGCTGAAAATTTCCATACTTCTTTGCCAGTAGCCGTTAACATTTATCGCAAAAAATTAAAAAAGAATATTCAGACAAATGGAGCAAAAGGTTTACGCGAAAGATTTGAAATGAATACCGTATTTTCTCGCTGATTTTCCGCCCTAGCCTTTTAGCGCCGGGTTCTGAAAATTTAAAAAATATTCTCGTAATTTTCCCTTTCCACAATGTTTTCAAACAAAACGCTCCTCTAAGTTTTAAAATGGATTCATCCACGTATAGATTATTTTCGTTTTACTTCTTACTTATTTATCTTCGCGAATTACCTGCTAAGGTCCCGCTAAACCTTTCCCTTCTAATTGTTGAATTTTATGTCAGCCTAATACAAGAACCGACCCATCAGAGCGAAGCACACGCGAACTGACATTCAATCTACTGTTTCACTTATCTAATTATTTATGAATGATACAAGACCTAAAGAGTAGCATAGACAACATTAAGAACGAGCAAGATCAGTTGCAGGGAAATAGAAATGAAAGTATCTTATTAGATATTGTAACGTTAATACTGCTATTATAATTCTTATTGTAATGTAGGTTTTTTTTTAAAGAATTAATTTTGTGATAGTTGCTTCTAGTTAATGCATGATTACCTTTCATTTATTTTGTTCTTACTGTAACTGTGCCATTGGACAACTGAAATATTCGCATAATTTTTCCCCTGTCGATTTTCGGACGACAAAATTAGTAAAAAATGGGGGGGAATGCGAGAGGAAATAGGATTTGCTATTTATGACGTCACTGACAAACTTGGCTTCTTGTCGTTTCCCATATATTAGTATTCATCCTGCCATTAGTTTTTTTGCCCTGATATCACGTCGCTGTGACTGAAGTCTGTTAAATAAAGGCTTTTACCTGGTTTGACCCATATTTGACTTTACTGAAATTAAACTGGAAGGCACAGAGAAATGCTGGAAATAAGATGTTATTTTTTTCTGTAAATGCATGATTTTTACAGTATTGTCGTAATATAATTCCATTCAGCTCCCTTCATTTGTTCATGGAACGCTCACAGAATACCGTAAACAATTTCCTGTTGAAAAGTAAAAATACCTCCCTTGATACAGAATGAAAATGCCTTTCATGAGTCATTTTATCTAAGAATTTACTAGCATGTATTCTGAGGGAAACTTAAAATTATGGCTTTTTGTGCCTATACCTTTATTTCTAATAATCTAACACTATTTATTTGTTCAAAACCTTAGTAAATCAACAGACACCATTGATAATTCTGTCGGCTTCATTTTAATAAATGGCTAATTTTCATTGAAAGGGATGAAGATTTTTCTAACATAAAGTATAAATCTGGCTGCATTAAACAGTTCTATACCTTAGGAGAATATAAAAAATTCATAATTGTAAACTTTTGTTTCTGAATTGGCATTATATTTATGAGCAGACTTTTTAACCTCAGAGAAGAACTTAACTATTCATGTTATATTTATATCACTGATAAATAAGTTGAAATACCTAATGAAACTTTTCTGCTTCAAGATAAAAATAATAGAGGTAGTGAAAGTATGATTCAAGCAGGAAAGATCTTTTTGATAGCCATAGTGGCTTTTTCTGCGAAAGATGGAAGGACTGATTCTAAGTAGTATTCCAACATTCTTATGAGATTTGGCTTTGGAGTCATTGCTATTATTGCACACGAAAACTATACCATAAAAATGGGACAATACATCTTCAAAGGGATAACGTTTCACATAACTATGATTTTCTAACTATAGTACGAATCAACCATAATTTCCTAACTATAACATAACAAATATTGCTAGTTGGAGACAAGTATTGAATGGAAACTCAATCATGTTTTTTCAGTTAACACGATACCTGTTTGCATATTGTTTTTTTCACTGGTCTTAAAGAAAGTTTTATCCATTTGTTTAAGATTACAGGCTATAAATAGGGAGAACGAGACACAATTCTACCGTGGAGAAAAAGAAATGTATAATAGTAGTAATAATATCTGTAGCATATTTTAATTAATTTGCCCTGATTTGTATACGCTTGAATTTTTACCAGTAGATCGCATTAAGCAATATCGGACATTAAGTGACAGAATTCAGAAATGTCAGCGGGTTGTCCAGTGTAGACATGAAAAGGTCTACACAGAAAGCAAGAATTTATGGAAAAAGTCAAACACAACGTTCTTCGAAGACGAATACGGAATCTTTGATGACCCGGCCGAATATATTAACCGTTGTAGTACAAAACCACACTGGAAGAATGTCATGTACTTACATTCCCTCTCACGCCCACTTAATGGCGACAGGACAGAAACAGAATGGCCCACAGTCGTACAATCCTAGCTTAATGAAGAATATAATTTAACTTTTAAATTCGAATGTCAGATGTAGGTAAAAATTTAAATATGAAGTACAGCAGGTTATTTACCATTGATGAGTATACATGGCATGAAAATAAAGCTCGGTGAATGTATTGATAAACAATATATTTTTATCTAACCTAACTTAGAAAAAAAGTCCATTGATTGCAGTGCACTTTTGATAACTATTGAGCAGTTCCTGAACACCGCAGGAAAGTCTTATTGTATCATATAGAGAACTTCGTCGGATGGCTTTGAACGTACCTGAAGTATGCAAAACTTTTTCTACTTTCAGCGCTTGTTTCGGGTGCGGAAACAGCTCTATTGGATCAAGATAAGGTGAATACGGTTTATGTTCGACTGCTGCAGTTCCTCTACAAGCCATAAACTGTTTCACAATGAGGAGCGAAAGTGGCAAACATTATGATGGATAAGGAACCAAACTCCAACCTGTAGACGTATTCTGTGCAGTACATTTAGCAAGAGATCTTTAGACGTGTTAGCAATCATTATGCTCTTTCTGGCTAATATTATTTCTCTTTCCAGTGTTTTCTTCGCTGAAGGTAATCATAGGCCTATCATTTGGAGCAGCGTTTTCAATGGAATTTTGTCCTGTCTAAAAGCTTTTAAACTATCCGTAAAGCCCCTTAAAGACACGGCTTCATGTCTATAAATGTTTTTAGCATGACATGACTTTTTCAGCAGAATTACGAAGTTTGAAACAGAATTTTAAATTCGCTAGCTGCTCTACTTTATAGCCCCTGCTATACTTTTGCATGCTGGTATGTTATTTATGAAGATCCGCAATGCCATGTTCACATATGTTTAAATATGCGGTGCAGTATTTCTTTCATTCTGCATAGTTCGCTTATTACCATGCCTGCGCGTCCTATGACATCATTTACCAAACTTTATGGTCCTACATTGTATTTTATTCTCTTTCGCTTCATGACATTCATATCCTGCATGCAGAGCAAATACATTGGGCATAATAATGACATCGGATATGTAAATTAATATCTAAGAACATTATGGGAGTTTCATAATTCAAAACAGTTGGTAAAATGATAGTCCATATTCTCTTGTTTAAAAATAGGCTAAATTATTCCAAGCATTAATTTTAAGCAAATTGATTATTTTAACAACGTTAAAGTCTTTAATATTTTCATGTTGCATAAGACGTTTGAGTGTCCATAACTTGATCTTTGCTCTAAAATATATGGACATGACGGCACTGCCATTTTAGTTCATCTAAGATAGTATTCATGGTATATTTACATTGAAATACTGAGCTTATTCTTGCATACATGTTCATCGCTAGTAATAAATTACATGTTAGAAGTAGTTAGTTCCCTACATATATTTGGTAATATACATTTGTATGCGAATAGACGGTATATATGCTGATACAGAATTAATAAAGGTTACTGTTATAAATTTGCTGGTTATTTCTCAATGATTTGTTTAATTCTTACCATAACACTTGCGGTCCATAAGCTTCCAATATCAAATGCAAGATTATATTGTTTTATTTCTTCTGCAGTTTAAATAAACACGGTCTTGATTTCTGGAAACTGCATTTGAAGATAAGTTTGCTTTCTGTTTTTTAACTCCGATGCCCCAGTGACCCGTCTACTCTGATTTCAACAGTCTTTTCAGACTGCTTATGAGAAACTCAATAAAAATTATTAGGAAGAAATTTTTCTTAATATAACTTACAATTTATAATTATCACATTTTTTTATATCCAGATACCCTGTTCTTTACAGAAAGAAAATAAAATCTGCTGTTTATACGTGATTAAAGCATGTACGTTGCCATCTGACCTGTTATTGCAGTATACCCAGACTTCGAGTTATAGATCACAAGAAGGCAATACCGAAACAATAACTGCCTCGCAAAACTACCTGATAAGAATTGAGCCCCTCTTTGATAGTTTACATCCTGAAATGATTATATCCTTAAAATTTTGTTTAGATTTCTTTTTGTGTACACTGAATTATAATAAAATTGAATACAGTATTAGAGATTACCGTATCTGCCTTAAAGTGATCTGTTTCTTGCTTACTTATTACTGGTAATAGGCACATTTCATTTACGTGGCGAAAATAAAAACTATACGCACCATTTTCAATGTATGAAAACCGCATAGGAAAAGTCTTCAGATAGTTTGGCGATGACATTTCGGTTTTAAAAACATGTTATCCAACATCTTGACAGACATCAAATGGAAAGTCAAGCTTTTCAAACATTTCAACTGCCGCAAAGTCAATCTTCAAGTTTCCGAGAGTAGATTTGATATTTTTTCCTAAATACAGAAAACTATAAATAAAAGCATCTTTTTTAGATAGCAAAAGTGGTATTAGTGATTCTTCATATATATCTAAACTTATGTGAAGAAAAAATAACTTTGCGCAATTTATTTATAAACATCTAACGTAAGAATTAGCGCAAGTAAGCGGAAACTTAACAGATCTTCGCTCACTGTGGTTTCCTTGAATTTCAAGCCAATGCCTAGGTTTCGATAAAATTGGATTGAATGAATGCAATGAATTTTGTCTAAGTATACTCCAATAAAACTGCAGTCTGAGAAAACTTTTGATTTTTTTTGGGGGGGATAATGTTTCAGTTAAACCTCTTCATTTGGTTATTTAAAATTAGTTACAAAATATGCGACACAATAAATAAACAATATCTGAAAACAATGTATTATTACTTATGGGAAAATTATGTCAACCGTCAATTCCTTGAGTAATTTAAAAAGCGTTACATTTTTGTTTCTTATTTCAAAGTGTGAGCAGGAAATGTAACCCAGCACGTTCATCTGAATTTTATAAAACTTAATTCTTTTGAAATATTTTGCAATTATGTTATAACTAAAGTTTATGTTATGACTATTTCCTTTAATGCATTTAAATTCATTTAAAGCATTCAGTAATTTTACAGGGTATTCCCTCATCCGCTTTTGAAAAATTTCACTTTAAACTTTTAAACTACTGTACAATATCTCGTCTCCATTTTATAAAATAGGAAATATTATTGTTTCTAAAAATTAATGGTAATTGTAATAGACCAATTCTGGCCTTTAATTATCATATCAAGCGAAAATAGTTATAGAATAATACAGAATGCATTATTCTCCATAGTTTCCATTTCATATCCAAAATGAAATATTTGACTAAAATTTTTAAAAATGCACCGACACGAAAACAGAAGTAAAAAATAAAAATTTCTTCTTGAATATTGTTCTATAACATGATTTCGATACTGGAGTAATTTCACGTAACCTGTTCTGATATACCTCAAGTGTTTATTCCTTTAATTGTCAATGTCAGAATATTTAAATTTGGTAGCGCGCGTGAAGTAAAGTGCAAATTCGACCAGTGGGAGAAAAGTTTTAAGTTCTAGAAGGGAAGGTTAGAGAGTGTGGGCAAACTTTGTGCTTGTTGTAGCGTGATCTTCGGCTTATCATTTATTGCTGGTTAAACATGGCGTAACAGCTATTACTTTCCTTCACTAAATTGTTAACGCTCTGTTAGGAAACAGGATAGTTTGAGACCTGTAGCGTAAATCTACTACTTGTGAATATCTTCAAATTTTGAATTTAGTTCTTACCGTTTCAGTTACCGCTCAAGCAGAGGCGTAGTTTGTTAGCGTCTTGTTGACGCATTGTAAATAATTAAAGAGTGTAATAAAGGATAATTTTAGCCCTTCTTCTGTACAGTCACTACCCTCCAGTTTTTCACACAAAAGTTAGACAAGTAGACTCCACATTCCTAAGAGTTTGGTGGTCAGACAGACTACCCAAACAGGAAAGTATAGTGAACGTAAGACACAAGCATGTCCAAAAATGTTATTACTGTTTTCACTAGTGCAAGATTTGAGATACAAGATTTGAGATTTTCAGGTAATGCCTTTCTTATTGCGAAATTCAAACTTGAAGAAAACAAGTTCAAAATGCAAATTTTCTGAAGCCTTGAATATAGTTCCAAGTCTCTGCTACTTAATTCGTGTACTTACTGTTTCGATTAACGTCGTTATTTGCGATAGCAATAAGGTGACAAGAAAAGGAGCATGAAAATTTCATTAAATGCAAAGAAATACATTCGCATGATTTAATTTGCAGTCAGCATTATATGAAATCTGTAATGTTAGCTTTATTGCTGTGAGGCATGAATTTATTCAGTTTAATTCATCTAAACCATTTCATCGCGAAACAAGAGTCAGTGCAAATGCTGAAATGCTTAGAATAAAGATTGTTGATTACAAACAACTATTTGAGTAGTAAATACTAACAGTTTTATAGTAGGGTTAGATTTGTTTTCTAAAAGGCATTTGCAAATTACATTTACGACACGATAAACACAGTTGGCGTCTCTTAATGTGATCACGTTTGTCTATGACTACTTATGGGAAACAGCTGTGATCACGCTTGTCTATGGCTACTTATTAATAACATTAATCAAATGATAGCAGTAAGAAATGAGAAAAATATGCTTCAAACTATTAACGGATTTATTTTAATATAAGTGTGGCTAAAACATATAAATACTTACCTTAACGGTAATTTAATTAGGAAAAAAGCATTAATATTTGATTATCTTGAATCATCACCCAAAAGTTAATTTATGAACTGTTCACATTCATAGTATTTCTAGAAATTTGTTTCAGAAAGCTACGGACAGATATCTTCTTCTGTCATTGATGCTGCATTTTCTTCAATATACTACAAACAAGTGTTAACGTCTCACTGTTACAACAGCAATGCAATCAATCTATCTAAATGCACATAACATTCGCCTGGAGCCAGATTGTTAAGAACAAAGTTGACGAAAATCGATATAGTCTTATCTTACTTTACGAACTTCCAATTTAAAAAACCTCAGAATTAAAAATTAAATTTGAAAATAAAAATAAATTTAAAACAAACTTCAGAATTCTTACAAATATAGAGTACTGTTGCTAATCAGCACTATCTCTAGGCCAAAATTTGAACTAATATTTATATCCTATTTTACAAACTTATCTCAGAAAGGAATTAATTTGCAAAGACGAGGTATTTCTGTTGTGCGTAAGAATAAAATTCTTCATTACAAGACAATTCTCTGAATGCAGATGGTAATTGTTTCAAAGTACAATATATTAATTCCTGTCAGTGGATTTCAAAGGACAGCACAAATCCACTTCATACGAATCTATTCTCTCATGAGCTAACAATTTTTGCTCATTAATGAGTGAGCATGGATCATGTTCTTCCGTAATAGCCCATCAGATTCCTCCATTTTTTAACGAAACTGCTAAGAAGCAAATGTGAATTTTATAACCGACCAAAATTTGAGTTTCGTTTCCATTTAAATCCTAAAATTGTTTGCTTTTACAGAAACATTTCAGCAAATGATTTTGACTATTACTTTTCTCTCAAATTTTTTTTAATGAACAGTAGTAAATTTTTTTTCGAAAAGGAGCCTTTTTATTTCTTTAGAATAAATCTGTAAGCAGATTATATGTTAAGAGTTTAAATCCTCGAGCGAACTAAAGAACGACATTCACATTTAAATGGGTTTAATGATATAGTTGCCTTGAATTTATTACATTCTGCTTGAATATACTCTTAGAAATGCTTTTAACACCCAAAAGATCTTATCATCTGAAAATGGAGAAAATAGAATTTGCGATATAATAACTAATTTATTTATTATAAAAGCGGAATTCTGGTTTTCTCAACATATACTCCATTTATTTAAATTTTCTATTTCATTTTACTAATTATAATTATACAAATACCTGCTTTAAGGCTGGAATGAGATTATGTTATGCTGCGAGACATACGTTTAAGCACATTTTTGACATATCTGATTCATTAAATGTACTTATGGTAGCTGAATAACACAGCAATTTTCCAGCTTTCAGATTTTCCCAAGCTATTTCTGCTATTCCGGGCTTGTTTGAGGTCTCAAAATATACAAAATCTAAAAAATATTTAAATATAAAATTAACATCTAAGAAACACCAAATATTTCAATGCTCTTTATAGTATTACTCATTGCATGCTTTTTTTTATTTCTCTAAATACCTTTGAAATAACATTTGAAAATTATTAATTATTTGAAAATTAAATAAATTCACAAAAATGATACTAAGACGAGAAATTATTCATATACTGTGACATTAATTCATTAGTTATCTGATTCGTCCCTTTCATGTTCCAATGAATTATTCTCTTCTCAAATTAAAGTCAAATTTAACTGAAGTTAAACTAAAGTTAAACAAAAAGTCAAACTAAACTAAAAAAAACCAAAAAAGAGGTAAAACTTAAGGTTTATAAAAATTACATTTCGTAGTACAACTAAAATTTAACAAATACTAGAACTTCTACTTGCTTTGTTTTAAAACTCAAATATCCAAAACAGAACCAATAAAAGCTTTGTCATTCGTATATTCAGACGCAAGAGAATCAAGCCGACGTGGAAAATAGAACAGGCAAATCGACAACCTTGTATTCGACTTGAATTTTGTAAAATCTCAATCGATTTCGAAGGCAAAACGGGTCCCCCTTCAACACGAGCAAAAAAGCTGCAAATCGAGAAAGCGAATGTCGATCATATTTATACCCTACAGGCAACCAATGTAAGGGAGCCGATAGCGCCATCTGTCGGCAGAAATAGTAACAAAAAATGAAGGGTTAAGTTAGTAGAATTTTAAAGACATTAGGCAAGACTGTATTGGAATTAAAGGTGTGGGATTTTACTATTTAAATCTAAAGTTCTAGCTTAGAACCCCACGAACACTAACAAGAGAATAATCGCTTAAGTGTGTGAACAGAACACATAAGACTTAAAGAGGGTTTACAACCCTTTATTTTTCAGTATATTTACAATCAGTTCCTACTTGGAACTTTACACAAAACCTCCACTCGGGCTTGAACTTAAATGATAATAAATTTAAATTAAACTAGCTTAGCTAAGCTATTTGAAAGGTATAGCCGAAGCTATCATAGATCTAACTAGTTGGCCTCTAAATATTAATTAAATCGGCGAAGCCAAGCAAGGGCCTAAGGTATGGCCGAGCGTAGCAATAGCTAAGAGAGACATAGCCAAAAGGCAAACGCGCGCTAGCCAGGGAATCAGATTCTCTCTCGAAGTCGGTGAAGTATCGACTTAAATAGTACTCTTTCTCATTTGCATTAACTGCGTTTCTGAAATTACATTCTGGCAGGAAATTGTAAGCTGAAATTAGAATAAGATAGGAAAGATACAAAACTTAAAATAACTGTTAATAAACTTAGGATAGACCTTACAAAGTCATTAACTAAACAGGAAAATTTGTGAATGTGAATGTGGAAAGCTTCAAGAAAAACCAATTCCCTAATAGAATCAGCTTTCTGAATAATTTAAGCATAACCAAAACCGAACTTGTGATTGAATTTCCAACTATGATTAGTTATTGAAGATTTGTTAATTTTGCCTTTTCGAACTTAAGATTCATGTTCCTTTATGTATTTCGAGCTTTCAAAGTTTGTTCCTCAGAATCTGTTCTTGCTAATGAACTCAATTATTTAAGATCTGTTACCCTTGACCGAGGATTTCCTCCCGTAGTCATTAATAAAGCTGTTCGCAAGTTCTCATCGTGTCATCTAATAACACATTCTGATGCCAGAAATAACATTAATAACCTCGTTGTGCTTCCATTTCATCCTTCCATCAGTTACAAAATTGCACAGATTTTAAACAAGTTAATTTTCACGTTGTTTTCTCACCTATAAATAAAATCTGAGGCTCGGTTCTTAAAGATTCTATTTCTGACTTTAATTCTTGGGGAATTTATAGCATATCGTGTCAGTGCGGCTTAAGTTATATTGGCCAAACAAAACGAGCATTAAAGTTTCGCTAAAGAAACATGAATCTTACTTCTGAAAAGGCGAAATTAACAAATCTTCAATAGCTAATCAGAGTTGGATATTCAATAACAAGTTTGATTTGGTTTCTGCTAAAATTATCCAGAAAGCTGGTTCTATTAGGGAATTGGATTTTCTTGAAGCTTTTCACATTCACAAAATTTTATTCTGTTTAGTTAATGACTTTAATTTCAATCTAGTCTTGCCTAATGCCTTTTGTTACTATTTCTGCCGACAGACGGCGCTATCGTCTATTTTTTGCATGTATGGTATAAATATGATCGACATTCGCTTTCTCGATTTGCAGAATTTTTTCCTCGCGATGAAGGAGGACCCATTTTGCCCTCGAAATCGATTGGGATTTTACAAAATTTACGTCGAATACAAGGTTGTCGATTTGCCTGTTCTATTCTTATATTAATTCGGCTCACTAGAGACAGGGGTTCTAAGCGTATTCATTAGCAGATACAAAGTTCATCCCACAGATCTGCAGGTCATCTACACTGGTTATCATAAATTAAGGAAAAATCACGATTACTGAAAAAGTTACATGTAGAATTTTATGAAAATTACCCACAATATACAACACATAGTAAGGTATCAAATAACATAAAAAGAAATTACCAGACAAAATTATTGCAGTATAGAAACTAGCCCATGTATTGAAATGAACAAATCGAAGGTGCCAGTTTGCTATAGGAAACGTACCTTCAATATGGAATATGATCACCTCTAGAAGCAATACAGCACATACAGCGATGTGTGATACTTTCAATTATGCGCTCTATCAGTTCCATAGGAAGGGAGAGCCATTGCTCTTCCAAAGCAGTTGCAAGAAATCATTTCCGTTCAAGACACATGTTAATAACTACTTCCAAAGATTATAAATATTTTATGCATTTGATCACAAAAAAATTTTGAATATACCAAACTAAGCAGAAAATAAAATATATAGTACTCAATTATGTAGAATTACTAAGAGCACATAACAATTTATTCTCTTACTAAAAGCTGAAATACACTGGTTATCATAAATTGAGGAAAAATCACAAAAATCACGATTACTAAAAAAGTTGCTTAGAATTTCATGAAACTTACCAACAATATGCAGCACATAGTAAGGTATCAAGTAACATAAAAAAAATTATCAGATAATTATGGTAGTATAGAAATTAGCACATGTATAAAATGAACAAATCAAAGGTGTCAGTTTGCTATAGGAAAAGTACCTTCAATATAGAATATGGTCGCCTTTAGAAGCAATACAGAACATACAGCGATGTGTGATGCTTTCAATTATGCGTCTGTCAATTCCGTAGGAAGCGAGAGCCATTGCTCTTGCAAAGCAGTTGCAAGTGCAGGAAGGGTCTGAGGGGGCGAATTGAGAGCAGCTAGGCGTCTCCCTAAAGCCTCCCAAACGTGCTCGATAGGATTCAAGTCCGGGGATCGAGCTGGCCACTCCATGCGCATAATTGTTTCTTGCTGAAGACAATCATCTACGATGCGAGCCCTGTGTGGTCTTGCGTTGTCGTCCTGTAACAGAAAAACATCACCTATTGCCCCGGCATATGGGAGCACATAAGTATCAAGGATGTCATCTCTGTAAACCTGAGCATTCACGGTTCCCCTTGGAAAGACATGGAGGTCTGTGCGTCCACCCAAACACAATGCCACCCCAAACAGAGACACTGCATCTTCCGATGCATCTCTTTCACGGATATTTGACGGATGATAACGGATTCCATGTTTTCTCCATATCAAAAAACGCCTACAACCCCTTTTAGACTAAACCTGGACTCATCTGTAAAGAGAACAGCCCTCCATTGATCAGGCATCCAGTGGACATGTTGTAGTGTCCAGTACAAACGGTCCCTCCTATGGCGTGACGTGAGCGGCATGCAAATGGCTGGTCACCTCGCATACAGACCACCTTTGTGAAGCCTTCTACGCACAGTTGACGTTGACACCAACCTTCCGGCGGCTGCAGCAAGGGGGAATCTAAGAAGTTGACACTTCTGCAGTAGCGGTTCTATTCCTGCGTGCACATAATGTCAAATATCGGTCATCGGCGCTCGTCGTAGCAGTTGGCCGTCCTTGGCTGAATGTCCTAGGTGCCGAATCTGTGGTTTGAAATTGCCTCTGTGAACCACAGTCCGTGAACCACAGAAGGACTCACATTTAACCATCTGGCCACTTCTGTTTAACTTTGTCCTGCCTCTTGTCTCCCAATAGCTCTCCATCGTAGTTCTGCAGATAAATGATGCCTGGAGGTCATTGTTACGAATTGGTTATCTCAAATTTCTGATGTCACTATCACATTGAAATATTTGGGCTTGCTCTCAATCATGGACTCTCAAACATGCTCCTCAGATGACGTATTCCGAGTGCAGCGTCATTAATTTGCATATTGCAGTTTTACTCAGCTACTCTTACATGGCAACATATTCAAATTTTACACGGTTTGGCTTATTTTTGAGGGAGTTATCGCTATTTTTGTGATTTTTCCTTAATTTATGATAACCAGTGTAGGTTGAAAACTCCCCATCTCAGGCAACACGGTATATTTGCCGGTAGCCTCATAACTCTATCTAAATTACGAATTCGTCTGAAGGTTAAACTCAAGCTACCTTGCATTCTGGTGCAGCCCGATGGAAGAATTAGCATAAAAATATGATGTTTATTAAAATAAATCTTTTAACGTTTTCTTCGTATAATTAATATGATAGTCATGTACGGATTTGGTAATTAATTATTTTCAGATATTAGGTAACTCTTATTAATCAATAGCTCAAAAACTTTAAAACCGCATACTTATTTTTCATACAACGGATGCTTTATTAATGCAACGAAGTAGATGATTTCTGTCGATCAAAATAAATCGAGCAGTCGCACTGTTTTTTTAGATAAGAGGTAAATGATAAGAGGTGTTATTTATCAACGAAGGGAAGAAAACACGTTATTTACTTTTAATTTCGAATGTCACGCTTTTCTCCTCTGTGACTGTCTTCCCTTTAATCTTTTTCGTTCTTCGGCAGGCCAAGACACACAGTTGTCTAACATAACGGTTGAAATCCAAATTAGCATCCCTGTTATCTCAAATTTTCGCTTAAACTCGATTCCGATGCCATCCCTGGAAAAGCAAACTATTAGTTTCGAAAACTCTGTCTCATATGACTTCTTCTGCGGTTTGATTGGTTTTTAATGAAAATTCTGACATGCGCTCGATCACCTTTGTAGTAAAATTTTAAATTACTTTCGGATTAATGAAATTTTTCTTATCCTATCAAAACAACGTCTCGTATCTAAGCGGAAAAAATTAAGAAACCCATGATTCTTGTAAAGTTGATTTTTTACTGAAAACGTTTTTCATTCTGGTGACGCATCTTTTACCTGTGTATAGCAGCAATAAACTATAAAAGCAAAAGCATGATAACAAGAGAGCATTTCCTTTAGTCTGACTTTTTTTTCTTAAGATATCATAATTAAGCAGAAGAAATGACTTACACTTTCTTATGAAAAATATTGAAAATATTTTTAAAAAATGGCACAGAATTTAGTAGGATTTGATCTCCTTATTACTTTCAAATTCCCTTAATGGAAAGGCATCTGGAGACGGGCTAACGCAATCAACGATATTTAGAAAAATTAATTTATTGATACGTTAATAAAAGAATCATTAAGTAAGTCTACGTAAGTAAAAAAATCCAATTAGGGATTTTTATATAAAATATTACAATGTACTACATGCGCAAAATGAACCAGCGGAAGATGGATAAATAAAATGTGCAGAACTAATTAAACTGAGTGGGGCAGTGGTTTTACTAGTGCTGAAAAAAGGTTTTTTTATTTGAAAAACCAATAAAGGTTTACTTCCAAAAAATTTTTTCAGCTCTTTATATTATTCTAATAAGTCGTTTTAGAATTCACTGAAGTAATATGTAATCTTCTTATGCTAAAAGTTTCATACTTACTCTGATGACAAATTTAAAAAAATTAAATTAGGACAATAAAGCAATGAATAACGTAAATGTATTAATTTTAGCTTCACTGGCACAGACATCTTTAAAAAGCTGTTTATTATTAACAATTTGAGCTATCATTGTTTCTTGAAAATCAGCCTACAGTGGATTACAATAATAGTTTCCAGTTTTGGTAGTACGATTCTTTGGCAATGGCCGCCATAATCGAATACATAAATCGTACATAAATACGCCACTTTCAATAGAAAGTCCTCCACGAAGGCATCATACTTTTAGGCAGATAGTATTAGTGTGTTTTAGCATAATCGACCAAGCAAAACACAAATTATGAGCAAAATAAGGGCAACATTTGGGAAGTTTTCAGGAGTCAATAATTATCAATTTTCCGACATTACATTACAATAATCTCATTGAGTCACTCTTCCACAAACGTGCTCACTGTAAATCCATTAAATATTTTATTGGTACTGCAATTGCTCATATCATTTTCAAAGCACGTATTTAAAGCGTAAACACTCTGTACAATGATACAGAAGTTTAAAATCTAGCAGTGAACGTGATTACAAATTCTCCTATATTTTTCTTTTACGGTAAAAATGAATACATTATTTCAGCACTTCCAATGTTTCTGAAAGAAACGTTATTTATGCAAAACGTTTCAATACCTATTATGGTTTCATTAATAATAAAAAGAAGCGATTACAATTTTCTTTAGTTTGGTTCTCTTATTCTGTGAGAATTTCTATTAATGTTATGTTTTTTATTTGGCTCTTTCAAAGTGATTTCTGAGAAAATTCATAAAATAGTATGAAAATATAAAACAAATTCTTCATTAATAATTTTTATCTTAATATACCGAGATTAAAGCCAAAATTTGAGCTGCGCCGTATTTTTATTGAATAGCATTAGAGCAAGCTAAGTCTTAACACAGATGCGACAAGTTTTGAATATTATATCATATTTTTGCACTTTTAAGTAGCCCAATAGTTTGTTGCAATGCAGAAAAAAGTTGTTCTTTTGTTACGTGATTTACTTCCATAATGCTAAAAGCAGGAGGAAAATAAGAGGATTATGCGGATAATTTGTTATCTCCTCTTAAATCGCTGAAGCTTCAAAACTTCTTTTATTTTTCAGTATATTTATTATTCATTTATTCTCTGACAATATATCTGGATGATCTGCAGAATTGTAGTCTCTTTTATCTCTTTTTCCATGACTATAAAAATGTGTTCTGTTTCATCTCTGACATAATCTTGTTTATGTTCCCAATAGAATAAATTTTCTGCTATTCTAATATCTCATTTTCCTTTTTAGCACGTTTGCTATTTTTTAAAATAAGTGATCTAATTTGAGGTTATCCAAATACATCAGCGAAATCGATATAGAAGAGGAGACTAATGTCACGAAAGCCTAAATTAATTTAATTTCGTGCAATAGCTAGATTTTTAATAATTTAATTTATATCAAAAGAAAGGTTAAAAACCTTCAATTTACTGAATGTTTGCTTCTCATAGTAATATCATAAAGAGCAGTTTGTATTATTAATTTAAGTACTGCCTTTGCGTCATTTCCTACTCAATTATTCATTTCGTTGACAGATTTGAAACATAATATATTTCTTTGTTTGTTTTCTGCTTCTTGTTTTTTCATGCTCTTCTGAAGACTATGTGTGAAGTTCTTATAAATTTTCAAAATTTATGTAGTGTTTCAGGCATCATCCTCAATATCCGCTTTTGCAGTAGATAATTCAGTCAGCATTCGTCGGCAAAATATTGTCTAATTTACGTGAATCTCATACCTCGATATTAAACAATCGCAAATTGTTGAGGAAATAAGTTTTAAATTGTCTACGTCATTTTATTTTCAGTCATTTGTCTGTCTTAAAATTTTATGATGATTAGTTTCAGAAGAATTAAACATGTACAGTAACTCTTCCAAATTTAAGATCCTTGAAAGCACAATTTATTCTTGTTTGCTATGCAAAAAATTCATATTATTGTGGCAATAGTGAAATCTTTGAACTGCTCTGCCGGGCTTTCTTTCCAAAAGAATAGAAGTATTTCTATTTAACTGCACACAAGCACCATGTTCAAGGCACACATTTGCTACAGAGTAACCAAAAGACCTACCAGATTTACTTTTTAGTAATGCATTTTCACAGCGGTTCTCAACTTTCTTGCCCCATGCATCCCTTTTACCATTGCTCGAAGATTATTCCCATTTCACCTTCTTTCCAAACTTGAAAAATAAATGCACGCATTTATTTATATTCAGATTATTTTCTGACGTGGTTTATAAATAAACGACTAAGAAGTACAGAAAATGTTACTAAATGCCATAATTCAAGTAAAAGTAGTTTATGTTCATAAATTAAAACTAAATACTTAACAGATAAATAAAAGGCTTACGGTATTCCTCCCTTTGAAACTATAAAATTTCCCCCCGGTTGAGAACCTCTGAATTTTGATGAATAAAGTATAATATCACTTCTTATGTATAAAAGGAGAACAGACTTAGCACGCAAAATAATGACATTACCAGAAGGAAAATTACACTTTTATTTTTTTCAACCTCTAATAGTGAATTCATCGTGTGCTCGGGAATAATAGAATCTGTAAGATGTGATTCTTTCCTCTGAAAGAATTCAACCCAGAAAGGCTAATTAGAATTCCTGGTGATTATTTCAAGTAGTAAAACAGGGAAACTCGAAATTTACAGTATTTTAATTCCAGATCATTGATTAAAAAATTACAAAAGCATGTAAATACATGAATTCAGTATTTTATTTATAAAAATTATGGTATAGTACGTGCATAAAATGAAGTTGAACGAAGCATAATAATAAGAGACATATTAAAATACAACTTTTGGTACATAAGCTTTATTTATTAACACAACTTTCTCTCCAGATTGAACTATCCGTATAATCTAACCTGAGTTTAGCTTCTTGAACTAAGATTGCCATCTAAATGTTTTCATACACTGTATGAAAGTACACTCACTTCCAAAAGTTAAGCACGAAGGTGTAAAATGCAAAAAAATCAACAAATACTGCTTTGATTAACACAAAATTCGGCAGGAAGGTAGCATACATATTTATGCATAAAACAAAATCAATAATTTTATACAGAAATGAACACAATATTAAATTTGTGTAAGTTATCAGATAATGACATATTGGAGACTTAAACAGAATTATATACAAAGTGAAAATAAACAGCATAAAATGAAAAAAAGGACGTTAATAGGGTATGTGATCCCCCCCTCATCTGTATACAAAGTTAACACCTTGTGGCCATGCTTTCAATTAGGTGGTCAACCACCGCAGAATTAAGCAATCACAGTTCTTCTTGTAGAGCAGGTTCCAGCTCAATATGAGTGGCTGGAGGTGGGAAACGTGAAGATACAGCACGGCCGAGAGCATCTCAAAGATTTTCAATGGCGTATTTCAATGGGAGTATATAAGATATTTCTCCCACCTTCTTAGCATGCCTTCGTGGTGTAGGGGTCAGAACTTTCGGCGCGTATTCGAGAGGTCCGCGGTTCGAGTCCTGGCGACGGATTGCTCATTTTTCATCTCTTTTGCTTCTAAATAACCTAATGTCCCTATAGAAGTTTGAAAGTTCCTAAGCATTAATTCATTTATCAAGAAAATTATATATAGATAATTACAGCCCTTATTCCACCTTACTCAAAAACAATGCGCATCCTATGCTATTTGAGAAGACATTTACGTATAGTAAAAAAATTAAAAATTTCAAAAGCATTTATAAGTTGCTTTATTATCCTATGAATTATTGAGATATTTTCCCTGAGTCATTTAAGTTATAGTACTCGAACACCCATATATTTTATACAAAGGACATATTGTCGAGACTTTCACACACAACTAATACATTGCCTAATATCATCAAAAGTTTAATGTTCGTCGAGGGAAAGGGAAGTTTATCGCAGTTTTTGCTGCTTATATATATCAAGTAATGAGTTCATCATTTCTTCCAAATAGCTTATCGCTACTGGATTTCCCACACGCTCCTGCAACTAGCACTAGCAAACGAATCATGTAATTATGCTTCTGTGATATAGTGTATCAGGTCCTGAACTGGGAAAAACTACATTCAGGTTACTTTAAAATCCCCAAGAATATTCGGAAAAGAAAATACTGAAGAGCTGAATAAGGGTTTGTAGAGACATTAGGTTATTTTGGAATCAGGTGAGATGAAAAATTAGCAATGCCTTCGCCGGGAATCGAACCACGGACCTCTCCGTTACGCGTCGAGCATGCAGACCACTACACCACGAAGGCATGCGAAGAAAGCGGGAGAAATACCTTATAGGTTTTTCATAAATATTTCATTAAGATATTAAAGAAATTTCCAACATAAGGCTACATAACAATCAATCTCAACTATGCATTGTAAAAATTCATGATATGCAGCTGATGACAAACTTATTTTGGTTTTTATACTTGCCTTCCTCTTTCTTACCTATTTCTTGACTTCTGGAGTTTTTCTGTGCAAATAATAACTTCAAATAATTTACAACTTTTCAAAACTGTCAATCAGTAGCTGTATTTAATCTGTGGGAAATATTATAAGTATGTTTTATTCTAAAATAATAAGAGGAAATATTAATAAATGCAATGAATTTTAGAAAACGTTAAATCTCCAAACTTATTTCATGCTGCTGACACAAAAAATTACGTAATGTCAATAGTTATATACATATTCAATATTTCATTCAGATAATATGAAAAACGATAGAGTATAATTTATAATGCTTCTCGCTTTACATAAAAAGAGGATTCAATTATTATTCCATTCCGAATTGCAAAAATGACCGTAAGGGCCAGGTTCGTCAAACCATAATTTAAATGTATAATATGTCATTAGAGTTTCGTAAATAAAATAATATATAATTATAATTCTTCTTCGAAGACGCTTCCTAGTTTTCGGTCACTAGCTAGAAGATATAATGAAATTCGGTGATACAAAATTATAATCAAAAATGAAAAAACTATGACGTTCACTTGTTGTGTTGCATTAATACAGCCCTTATAACCAACAAACCTGTTATATCAGTTAAGAGAAACTTTGACAAGTAAAAGCTTTATCGATTTTTATTTCCTCACTTAAGCAAGCAACCTCTGTCGCTTTAAGTACATTTTTACTTTAGTAAGAGTGTTGATAAAATGTTTTTTAAGAAAAGCATCTCTTTGACATTATATTTTATATTGATTTGGGGCTCATTTTGCCTTTGCAGTACATTACTAGGTGTGCAAAATGTTTTATGGAAAACTCTTTGCACATAAAAACAAAAACCAAAACCTGATGTAATGCTTATAGGTATTTTAAGCTGGTTTGCTTTCAAAAAGGAAACAGAACCAGTAGTATGTGACTTTGTAACTATTATGCATTTTGTTATAAAGCATTATTATTAAACCTAATTTAAATTACCATTTTTGAAAGATTTTAATAGATTGCTTTAGTTTAGGTTCATTTCTCACAGCATTTTATATTTTTCTCTATTATAAAATAAAGATTTAATATTCTGTCACTTAGTATTGTACACGTTGCGCCATACATTTAATATGCTCTGCTTATAATTCACGGACGAAGCAAAAATTACTAAATTTAAGAGGTAAAAAAATTCATTTACGTTATTTGAAAATCTGTTTATTTATAATATAGTTTTTGTTTATAAGTTTTTTGGAGTTGTTATATAGAATGAAAAATTTTATATATAGCTCTTTTTTGCTGACAAAGCAAAATTACTTCAACTTTTAAAGTGTATGACGATTTTTTATAGTTTATGTACAATACTTTATTATTATACCTTGAGATCGTTATCTTTAACTGGTAAATTAATCATTAGTTTCGAGGAACAATCAAAACATTCTGAGGCTTACAAGGAAGGCTTGTCAGCCTGGAACTCTCAGTTTCTTTTTTTGGAGTGATTATATAGATTTAAAAATTTTACAGATTTTTTTTTGCTTACAACGAAAACATTACTTCGGCTTTTAAAACGTATAAGGACTTTTTACAGCTCATGTGTAATATGTGTATACTATATCATGAGATCGTCATTATTAGCTGGTAAATTAATCATTAGTTTCGATGAACAGTCAAAGCATTTTGAGGCTTACAAAGAAGAAGTGTCAGCATTGAACTCTCCTTTTTTCTGGAAACGTATTTATGAATCTGTTGATCTAGAAATATGTAATAGCGAAAACCTTAGCTACTAATGTTGTATAACGCTATGTGGAGACTTTCCAAATTTTCAGCATGCGGTTTTGAAAATGTCAAGCTGATCGATTCAGGCTACGAAATATAAAACGATAAATGAAGAGACTGTTGTCTCGTTGTATGTGCGCTGGTTTGGAAAGGAATTTCAGAACCACATGGAGCTTAATTATAATCCTTTTATCGTTGTTAGTATATTTCAGGTTGCGTGTCCTCTTGTACTCGAGTTTGCCGTTCTCGTCACCGTAACAGTTGTTGCACAACCGAGAGTTGCAGAATTTACTCTAACTTGGCGTCACTCCTGAGGGTCTTTCTCTTTACAAAAACTAAAAGGAGGAAATTGATGAATATTTAATCTTCGACAAAAGATCAGCTTGCAAGAAATTCTGAAAGCCATGTATTGGTGAAAAGTATCTCATAATGTAGTCATTATAGCGCTTGATATCATAATAAATACGCTGACTACTAGTTGAATGTATAACAGAGATAAGCTGAAGTAAAAAAAATATTAAATCAATAATCTGTTTTTCACTAGCTACAATTAGAGAACTGAATCGAATCACAAGTTTACAAAATGCAAGATCACCTGAAAATCGCAAGTAGGTTGATGTTAGCTCAAATCTTGGCAAATGTCTATGGGAGTTTCTGTAGTTCTAGTCATCTCTAGCATGAATACGAACCAGTTTCTCTTAAAAAGTCCTTCAGTTCTTTAAATTTGGTTTGATATCACCAGACCTCTGGAGCTGATTCTCTGAGTTATAAAAATGCTGAGAATTTGTTCACCCTATTAAAGCTTATAATAGACATAGCATTATTTCTTTCTTTGTTTCGTCTTATACTACGCCAGAATGTTCTTACTTCATCTTTATAATCCCGTAACAAACGATTTAAGCTGTGGAGAGGATTGGTATTTATTATTTCGCGAAACATCACCGACATAATTTTCAAATATGTTATCTAATCAGTCTCTTTAATTGATGACAAGAGTAGTTATGAGATTCTACACATTTACTACAAATTGAGAAGTAGTAAAAAGTAAAATCTCATTTACTATGTAAGGTTTATCCTAATTTTATAACAGTTATTTTAAGTTTATGCAACTTTCCTATCCCTTCAAGCTTCAGCTTACAATTTCCTACCAGAATGTATTTTCAGAAACGCGGTTAATGCAAATGAGTAAGAGTAGTATTTAAGTCGATGTTTCACTGACTTCGTGAGAGAGCCCGAGTTCCTGACTAGCGCGTTCTCTTTCTAAGCTATTGCTACGCTCGGCCATACTTTAAGCTCTTGATTGGCTTCGTCGACTTAATTTAGATTTAGGGGCCAACAACTTAGAATCTTGATAGCTTCAGCTATATATTTCATTTAGCTTTAATTAAGCTAGTTAAGTTTAATTTCATATTAATTTAAGTTCAAGCCCAAGTGTAAGCTTTGCTGTACGGTCCGAGTTAGGAGCTGATTGTGTCATATTTATTTTGAGAAATAAAGGGTAGTTAACCCTTCTTGAGTCTTACGTCTCTGTTCACACACTTAAGCAATTATTCGCTAATCAGTTTTAGGGGTTTTCGATTACTGAACTGTGAAATAAGAAGGTAAAACCCCACAACTACTTCTCAACCATAATACCCCTTAGACTTTCATATTCTTATACTATTTCATAGTATTTTTTCAATAAGGCTTGTTTTAGGTTTTCAATAAGGTTTAATTTAAGGTTTTTCAATTTGCTTTCCATTGCGAAAGTCCGTTAATTTCCTTGTATATTCCTGAAACAGCATTCAAACCACTTAAATTAAGACACAGTTGGAGTTATAAATCTAATCCAATGTTTTCCAATGTTTAGACTTTCTCAAAGCTAAAATAAAATTTCTTGCAGCTTCCAAAAAATAAAAGTATTTACAAAAAATATGATAGCCGCTTGTATTTAAATGAATATAGATAATTTAATTTAAATAAAGTGTAAAGAATCTTATTATAGTTACCTTCATAGCACAGATTTCAATATTTTTTAAAGTGAAACTTGGTGCGAAAAGAATCTTCACCTAAAAAACCAATTCTTAAAAGGAAACAATCCTATGAGAAATTATCTATTTTATTTCTGTTTTATTTCTTTTTTGTTTATTCATTTGAGTTTCAACTGTTTCAACTGAGTTCACCACCTGCCCAGAGGTAAAGTTGCTGAAAACTGGTAATTCGATCTGAGCTCGATTCCAGGCAAAAGGACTGGTGACATGGGCTTGTCTACGTAGTTTTCCCCATGTGAATATAGATACGATCAAGTTTCTCTTAGAAAGCCTTTCATCAAGGCATCCCTTCCCTCAGACAGATAGCCTTAGTTTGTTTTGTAAATACTCAGATAAACCAAACCAATCAGTAGACATTTAGCAGTTAATTTTAGCAGTTAGAATCAAACGTAATTTTTTTCTTCTGTGTCCGTTTAAAGTAAGTCAATATGGCCATCTTCTTGAAAAATTTAGGAAGCGCCTGTAATAAAGTACTGAAATTATTCGAAATAAAGTAATATCCAGGAAACTGCATATGCATTTGCTCATTTAGAAGTATGAAACTTTAAAAAAAAGCTGCACTCCTAAGTCGACGTAAATAGGTAATTTTATAATAGGTAATAAATAGGTAATAATAGTGATAAATGGGTAATAAAAGTCAAATTATGTTTAAGCTTCACTGCTAAGTCGATATAATCAGGAAATTGAAAATATAAAAATCGAACTATATTTAAGCTGCCCTGCTGAGTCGATTTAAAAAGGGATTTGAAAATATAAAAATTGAGCACTTTTTGGTGATGCAGGGCTATTGCTAAGATTTTACGAAATTTAAATATTTTCTCAAATTCCATCAAATAGTTCGCTATCGGTGATCAAAATTTCCATGTTCAATATTTTTTTAATTATCTACAGAATATTATTAATATTTTATGTTTTATTATTATGTACTTCTAGATGAGCAGATTCATACAAAAAATGTTTTGAGGAAAAAACATAAATTGCTTTTGGGAGTTCTTGTTACAGCTACTTATACTTCAACAACTTGTTATCTGTATTGTCTTTTATGTATGGAGCACATAAGTAAGAAATACAAACAAATTCCAACAAGTAAACATACATATATCAAACCAAATTAATGAATTCCCATCTAGTAAAAGGTATGCCAAAGAAAGTCAATGAAACCTCAAATAATAAGCATAGATATAGAAGAAGCGGCATATAATTCTGAGAAATAGCGATATAAAAAGTTGTTCTTGATAAAAAAAATACTGCTATTCTTTGTCATAACAGAAAATTATTGCTGAGCATTCAAAGAAGAATGGCAAATCAGTACCTGATATATCTGGTAATGATGTATCTCTTGGAGCAATCTCAAAATAACATTTGATTCCTAACAAGGATACTAGACGCAGAACACTATTATTTGAGGACTAAATCTGGATTTACATGTATTTTTTTTGTAACGTCATAAATAGCAACGAACAGACAATATTGATTTAACATATCTCTTTTTATACAGGCTTGGGTGCTAATATGTTCAAATTTTATCCTAATAAGATTTCCTCGGAGCGTTTTACTATCGATTATGGTAGAAGTGGGAAGGGCTATCTGCCTTAAGAATACTGGTTTTCTGGTTTTGTGGAGCATTTTTCCAGTGAAACTGACTTATATATGCTTCATTCATTGAAAAAATATAAAATTCTCCATTCAGCAAGCCTGCTGAGCTTGAAGTCATACTCTTTACTCAATAGTGTTAAAATTACTGAAATTCCTTCATGCTGAGAATCGCACAATGCCTCAGTTCATTGCTTTTTGATTTTTAATGCTTTCTGTTTTCCAGGTCAATTTGGATGCATTCATTTATGCAAAATTTGGAGCATTATATTAACAAAATGAATATAATGTACATATATAAGAAATTTCAGGCATTTAACAGGATCAGTCTGATGTTTCATTGTATAAGTGGTTTAGCGCTGTATGATTTAATGCATATTTAAGCAGTGGATTAAAGAGTCACCTAATAGGTTGCCACCGTTGCCTCTTATGAACGAGCGGATAGTTACAACCAGGCCTTCTCCTGGATTCGAACCTGAGCTCATCGCTAAGGCAATCAGGGTCACTAATCACTATATCGGCTGGGGGACTATTTTCGAAAGTAAAGGAGATCAGTTAATCTATTAAAACAAAATTATGACGAAATGTATTAAGAAAACATTGTTGTACATTTTGACTGAGGAAAATGTGTGTTTGTTTATATAATCGCAAGCTGACTATTCAAATAAAGCTTTTTTTCTCATTTTTAAGTGAGTCGTAATAGAAATTACGGTGTATACGAATGTTGATTTGATGTTAATTAATTGACTTCGCTCTAAAGCCTATTGATCTAATCCAAGAAACTCTAGAGTATATGTTACGAAAAATTAAAAGTAAATATGGAGTATATGTATTTTAAAAAGGAGAATATAAGTTTAAAAAATTAGCAGAAATTCAGTAAGAATTTAACTCCTGCGTAGTATTTCTCAGCTTTACAACTGCTTTCAAGTCAATACCTTCTTTCAAGACTCAGTTAACAATTTCACCGCTGTGGGAGTAGAAAATAAAGTACTTTTTGATCACCTATATTGAATGTATAGAAATGAATTGACCTGGAAATTTAATAACTGGTTTATTGAATGCAAAACTTTTTTAACAGGGAAATTCAAAATTCATAGAACTTTTATCTAGTTTCATCATTCATAGTGCAAAATTTTATTATTTTTATAAGACTGAGTTATTTCAGTTTACTTTATTCTCCTCGGATGTTTCCCTTCAAGACATTCATTTGCTTCCCGAATGTGCAAATTAGTTACTAATAGAAAAGAAAAAACACAAAAACTTTATTCACGATCACAGAGCTTGTGAGTTTACTGACTTTCCCTGCTAAGATTAATTTAAATGCTCCATGCTGCCCGTCACACAGTAATTTGAATATTTGATGCCAGCTGCTACCCAGGCGGCATAGCTTCGAAAATATGCGGGTATTTTTAGGTACATAAACGTATTACACTTTTTTAAAAATAATTTATGTATATTTTTGGAGCCATACTGCCCGGATAATTACCGAATAGTAGTACGTGAAGCTTTAAGTGACATTGAATCAAAAGAGTTTTGAAGTGGGAGCTTTATTATACACAGAGGTTTCCTTTTGGATTCGCTAGCGTAGTGCGTCTGTTCTTGTAAACGATCAGTTACTCGATGTTTCAGTTCCTCAAAGTCTGTAGATAGACGTTAATTTTTAATCTTTAATTATAACAAACTCGGATATTAATACATTCTTAGCTGGTATTTTATTTCCAAGTGAAGATGCTACATAATGTTCTATTATTTTAAGTTTTTGAATTTTCTGTCTCTGCTAGCAACAGCAAATGTTAATCTTAAAATATTTTTAAGCAGTATCTAAACTCTGATAGAAATGAGCTAAACTGTGTTCGAGAATTAGCTTCGAAACATCTCCTTGCAGCAGCTCCAGAAGCCAGAAAAATAAAGTAGTTTTAAAAAATTATTATTTCTCATTAAATTTCGCAGCATTTATATCAGTTGAAATTTAGGGGATAAACTAATAGTTGCTTCTTTTTTAAATTAATTTTTCATGAATTATAAAATGAAAATCTAATGATATCTCGTTTAATTTTTCGTATATTAGGTTAGTTTTTTAGATTAAAACCTCTATCATTTCTTTCCTTTCGATTACAAAAAAAAATAATTTTTTCTGCAAAATTTGCTGTTTTATCAATTGATTCTTGACAGTTTGATTTCTCAACGGGTTTATTTTTTCCGTTTCTGTCAAAACTCTTTTGACATCTTTATCGCTGAACTTGCTTTATTGCTTGCGCTTTCTCATCTGCTGTAAAGAAAATGCTGCATCTCAGTTATCTTAGTGTGTTTGGTTAACGAAATATGATAATGTATACGAGAAAAATTTGTCTAAGGGAAGGGATGTATTCCTAGAGAACTTTCTTAAGGAGAACTGCATTTATGTTACACACGGAGAAAGCCACGAAAGCATCCACGCAGCCATGTCATTCCGTGGGATTTAAACACAAGTTAATCATTCTACAAAAGTATAGCTTTAGCTACAGGTACAATTTTTAAATGCAAAGTTTTATTTACTTTTCTGCATCTTGCATTATATGGTTCTATACAGATAGCATACATGAAAATATTAAATTGATTTGCTTCAAGATGTTATTATTTTTAACTCTCTGTAAAGAGACTTTCTTTGGTGATATAAATTTTATGAATTAATAAAATGTTAAATAATAATAAACAGGTCAAAATTACAGGAAATGAAAGATCTTATATTTTTGCCCCTTTTTAAATACTGAACATTTCTAAAAGTTTCTATAGGTAACAATTTTTTAGGTAATAATTCATTAAATTTCCGCTTTATTTTCTGTAACTCATTAAGGCAAAGCAGGCAAGTACAATCTTCCTAAAAGCTTTCATGACAAACTCACTTTGGAAAACTACTTTGTGCATAAGTTATGATGAGGAAAGGAGCACGAAAATATCCATACAGCACACCCATACCCCGAGATTTGAGTCTGTTTTGAACTACCACTTATCCTTCTGAAGAACCAATAAGTGTCTTTTAGAGCCGATATTGCGATTATTGCTTAAGAACTTTAATTATTATTTAGTAATGCAAATATATTTTTGCAACTTTGTTCCTATTTTAGTAAAAATGTTAATTTGTTTTAAATGCTATTACAGTTATTTTAATAAAACGATGTTAACTTGCTATCATTAATTTCTGTATTTCAAATACTGTTTTCAGTATTAGTAGTATCAGCTGATGTCGGTGCTTATGTAATCTTAAAACTAGTTTCTCTTAAAATTACCCAGAACGGTTTACCTTTATTCTTCTGCAGTAAAATTTTAAATTTTAATCCTTTCTTATCTATTACTTTGGTATTAAAGAATCCAATTTGTTTTTGCATCATAAATAATATCAGAATTCAGAAAACTATCAGTTGTCTCTTACCATATATCTTTACTTCCCAGTCTTAACAGAAAATGGGCTCACCAGCGGCCGGCAATAAAGTCGCTAAACACTGGTAGTTCGGTCCAGGTTTGAATCCAGGCAAACGGGCTAACTGCGTGGACGTTTTCGTGGCTTTCCTAATGTGTAACGTCTATACGAGACAGTTTCTCTTAGAACGTCTTGCATGATGACATCCCTACCTTTAGGCAGAGAGCCCTCGGGTGCTTTGCTATAATAAAAAATAAACCAAATCAAACCTTAACAGAGAAAAAAACTATGATAGCCATTTATTTAATCCTTTTAGCAACAACTATAGCTACTCAAAGAATAATGGTAAATGAAACCGACTGAACTCCGAGGGAAATTAAATATACACTCACGTTTGTGAAAATTGCAACACCATGAAGGACTTACGCGAGTGAGCTGAAATTTTCAGGAAATGCAAAGTAGCGCATGATATGCAAATGATTAGAATTGCAAATCCGTAGCGCATGCGTATGCTGAGCAGCGCTCTCTGAACGGCTGATGGATCCGAATAAATAGACGGCTGTAGCGAGGCGTGTATGATTATCGGTGGTTATCTGCTAGTGGTAAACGTTAACTCAATCTGTACTTATGCCTCGTCGACGAAAGAGAGCGAGATTTGAACAACTTACAGAGTTTGAACGAGGGAGAATCATCGGCCTTCGTGAAGCTGGATTGTCGTATCGTGCAGTAGCCTCTCGTGTGCAGCGTAACAGCAGCACAGTGATGCGCGTTTGGAAGCAGTGGACGGACGAGTGTCGGACAACTCGGAAATCCGGGAGTGGACCCCGAAATGTGACGTCAGCTCGCGATGATAGACACCTGGTCCGCATGGCGCGGACGGACCGTACAGCTTCCTCTAGACAATTGGCAGCACTGTGGTCAATAGCTACAGGTGTTTCATTGTGTGCTTCATCAATTCGTAGACGTCTGCTGCAGTGTGGACTGCGCGCACGGACTCCTTTATACAGGATCCCCCTAACGCACGACCATCGCCGCCTGCGGCTACAATGGGCCAATCAGCATAGAGACTGGCGTGCTGATTGGCAGCATGTCGTGTTTTCTGACGAATCCCGCTTTAATTTGTGGTACCATGATGGCCGCATTCGTGTCAGACGCTATGCCGGTGAACGCCACCTTCCGGAGTGCATTATCGAACGCCACAGTGGACGAACACCCGGAGTTATGGTCTGGGGCGCCATAGCATATCATAGACGATCTCAATTGCTACGAATTGTGGGCAATCTGAACAGCAACCGGTATATCCGTGAAGTTCTACAGCCCGAAGCTGTTCCCTTCCTTCAAAGCTTGCCAGGCGCTGTATTTCAACAGGACAATGCCCGCCCTCATACTGCTCGGATTGTTAAATCCTTCTTTGCAGCGCAGCAGGTACAGCTTCTTCCTTGGCCTGCGTGTTCCCCGGATATGTCGCCAATTGAACATGTGTGGGATGTCATTGGTCGGCGTCTTGCTCGTGATCCTCGTCCTGTTGCGTCTGCAGACGAACTTTGGGTACGCGTACAAACGATATGGAATGCTCTTCCTCAGTCAGACATTCAAACTTTGTTTGACTCCATGCCACGTCGTGTAGCAGCACTTATTGCGGCGCGTGGTGGCCACACAAAATACTGATTCTGATCTCTTGTTCTTGTTTGTTTGCTTTGAACATTTAATCATTTATTTGTACCACTACCACTCAACTGTGTATTAAATTGCATTCAATTATGACGATTCCTTCTTGGTGTTGCAATTTTCACAAACGTGAGTGTAGATACAAGACAAAAATTCGAGCTATATGTTTCTTCAAAGTCAAATTTTATAATGAAAAATAAAGCAACCCAAATTTAATGCAAAAATACCAAAAAATAGAGAAATATGAAATATGGTAAAAGAAACTGATATTAGGGGCTCCCCGAAGGGTTTTAATGTATTAGTCTAGTGAAACAAACTTTAGGCTACCGCTGTTCTGTCCACGTTCACTTAGTGGATTCTGGAAAGCCGTTATCGCAAAACATGAGCGATAAGAGCTAGAGTTTAGATTAAAAACAGACAGACAACGAATGTCGGCAATATAGTGTTTTCGTTTAGACAAGCTTAGTCTATAAAGCTTATTATCTCAAATGTAATCAGCTTCAATATGTTTGTGCCGGCAATAAATTTTAATTTTGAAAAACAATGCATATATTGTAAAATTGCAGCACTTATAAAAACAAAGCTTTTTCCCTTTTACAGCTGTTTTTTTATTAATTCATACTTTATAGAAATTGACGAAAACCATCCAATGAAAATTATAAATTATCTATTAAAGAAACTTGATTTCAATGAGATCAGAAGGCAAAGCATTTAATTCATATTAGAGTGGTTTTACTGCTGTTCTGTTTATATTGTGTTGTGTCAAACGTGAATTTAGAATTTATTACATTGATGCTGTTCTGTGACAAACGTAAATTTAGAGGCGCCATTCTGATCAAGATGATGGCAGTAAAAGGTAATTAATTGAAATCAGTGATATAACACAGAAAACTAAGAGATACAATACAGAAAATGAAGGATATGTCAAGAATGAACGCAACATTTGGACCATTATAACATTTAATGAAGCATTTGAATCATCATAAACGAAGTTTTGTTACTATAAATAAAATGTTTTAAGGAGGTGCTTCTTGGTGTGTTTCAGAGCTAAACGTTAACAATCATAATTTTTACATAAAATAATTTTTTTTAATTTTCGTGCGCAGTTTGGCGTTCCTGCTAGTTGTTCACCTGAGACAAGCGCCTCACTTGTTTGCGCGAGAGCACAAGCAGCAATGTAAGAGTTAGTACAGATAAAATTTGGCAAAAACAATAAAGCACTGATAGCTTTCTTAATCAACGGATAAAAAGGTTTTTTAAATCATGAAAGAGCTTCGGAAAACAATATTTGATTTAGTTGATCGCAAAGTAATATTTGCCTTTCTTCAATGAACTTCGACAACAAAATTTTTAGATAAAGAAAGACGTCAGTAAGCTCATTCTTTTACACTCTTCAAATGAAAACAGCCTTTTTTACTCGGGGTCTTGTAAATTTGTTTATTTAATAATTAGTAAGACAAACAGGGAGCAACGCCAGACGCCAACTGCTTAAAGCCTCGCACATCTCGCAGTTTGTCTCCTGTTCCCTTCCCTGTGACCGGACGTCTGGATGTATAAACGTTTTGTGGTTTTCCCCATACATAACATGATTACGCTTAGGGTTTTCTCCAGGAAATTCTCCATGAAGGCATCTCTCCTCATAAGGAGATAACCCTTACATGCTTAGTCATTACATGATCAACTAAGTTTTAAACAAAAGGCCATTCAGATAGCTCTCAGTTAGGTTACCTTTAGCTCTTGCAGATAAAGCATAAAACATTCTATTAATTACACAAGCGGCGGAAAACTCCTGTATACTCGAGAACCAATTTAAGTTATGTGTTGGGACCACGGGCTGCATAATATATTATGTACACTCTTAGCCAAAAAAAAACGACGCACCAAGGAGGAGTTATCCGAATGGGACGAAAATCGGTAGAAGTGATGTACATGTACAGAAAAACAAATGATTACAGTTTGAGAAAAACTGGATGATTTATTGAAGTGATAGAGCTTCACAAAGTGAAAAAGTCAGTAACGCGTTTGTCCACCTCTGACCCACCCTTATGCAAACATTTATTCGGCTTGGTATCGATTGATAGAGGTTGCGAATGTCCTCCTGAGGTATGTCGAGCCAACTTCTGTCCAACGGACGCGTTAGATCGTCAACATCCCGAGCTGGTTGGAGGGCCCTGCCCATAATGCTCCAAACGTGCTCAATAGGAAAGAGATCCGGCGACCTTGCTGGCCAAGGTAATGTTCGGCAAGCACTAAGTCAAGCAGTAGAAACATGTGCATAGTTGTTGCGGGCATTATCTTGTTGAAATGTAAGCCCAGGGTGGTGTGACATGAAGGGCAACGCAACAGGCCTTCGTCGACGTAACTCTGTGCTATAAGGTTGCGACGGATGACACCCAAAGGGGTCCTACTATGAAATGAAATGGCACCCCAGACCATCACTCCTGGTTGTCGGCCTGTCTGCCGGAAGACAGTCAGGCTGGTATCACACCGCTGTCCAGGGGGGCTCCAGACTCGCCTTCGCTGGTCATCGGGACTCAGTTCAAAGCGGGACTCATCACTGAAGACTATTCTACTCCAGTCAGTGACATTCCAGTGTGAATGAGCCCGACACCACAGCTAACGGGCTTGAAGTTGTGCAAAAGTCAATGGTAGTCGGCGCAAGGGGCGCCGAGACCTCAGCCCCCTTTCTGTGAGCCGTCTATAAATGGTCCTTGCGGTCACCGAAGCACTAGTTGCACGTACGATCGATGATAATGCTGCATCTGGGGCTGTGAGTGCCGCTCTAACGATTGCTCGGTCTTTACGTTCTGTCGTTTCTCTAGGCCTACCGCTTCCTTCTTGACGCTGTGTGCGGTTACGGTTGACCCGTTCCTGCCAACGTCGTCTAATAGTGGCATCGCTCCTGCTCAAATGTCGAGCTATTGGCCGATAAAAACAACCGGCTTCTTTGAGCCCAACTACGCGACTTCCCTCAAATTTTGACATCTACGCATATCGTTCGCGCACCCGTATGCGAAGCATAGTTACTGTCTATGAGAGTACACGGAATGAAATTCGTGAAGAATTTATGACCTGTAATCGTAATTTCTCCTCTTGAATATCCTGCCAATTGCGCAGATCAGATGCGCTGTAGCGACAACCGTTCATTCATTGGCAGCCAAAATGTAAACTTTTGCATTTTCCATAGAAACCTGTATGCATATCAATTTGTGTCCAATTTGCTTTATATCTTCTCGGTGAGTCTTTTTTTTTTGTCTAAGAGTGTATATTAAATATTTGAAAATGCATTCTAAAATAAAAAACACAGGTATTTCAAGCTTCTTTATGTAGAAATATTAAATCATCTATGCAAACAGGAATAACATCGAAACAACACGTAAAAATATAACTTATAGTGTATATCTAAGGAAAATGTTTAAATCTGAGCCAGATTATCTTTGAATTTCAATACACACTTAAAAGAAGAGCATTGTAAGCTGAAGAAAAGCTCATTGAAGTCACTTTCAGTTGTATTTTTGATATTTAAGCTATGAATATACTTTTAATTCGGTAGAAAGTATGAAAATAGGCTCATTCGGTAATGCGCTAATAGAACTGCAAGAACTTTCATGGCTGAGTTCGAAGGTTACCGCCAGGCTCACGGAATAGTTGTTGGTGGTGATAGCGATATATCGCAAAATATCAGGTAATACTTTGTAGGGATTTATATTTATTTTAAATAACCAGTTAAATTTAATTTTAAGTTACTTTCCTATAAGCCTTCATTCCCCTAATTGTCAGTGCCAAAAGATTTAAATTTGGTAGCGCGCGTAAGGAATGCAAATTTTGCCAGTGGGAGAAAAAGTTTAAATATCGATGTTCTAGTAGAGAAAGGGAGTCTGAGAAATCCATGTGCGTCGTTATACGCAAGCTTCCGCTAAGCAGTTATTGCTGGTGAGACGTGACTTAATAGCTATTATCTGCTGCCACTAGACTCATCTGCGCGCTGTAGGATACAGGATTGTATGAGCCCTGTAGTTTAATTCTGCTACTTGTGAATATCTTCGATTTTGTGTTTGATTCTACTGTTTCAGTTACCTCCCAAGCAGAGGCGTAGTATGTTAGCGTCAGGTTGACGCATTGTACATAATTTAAAGAGTTTAATAAAGGGAAGTTTTAACCCTTCTTCGGTTCAATCACTATTTCTCCAGATTCTACACAAAAGATAGACAGTAGAACCTTACAACTTATCTACCAACGTTTACATTAAAATAAAGAATCGCAATGAGAAACGAGCATTCAAAAACGGGAAAAGAGTAAGTCATGCAGGTAAATGATAACAAATGATTATTTATGAAATTTAATTCCTAAAAATGTGAGTCAACTTTACTGTGTTCTTTTCCACTTGACCTGAAGAGAAAGGATACTATCATTTCACTTACGCTTTTGGGAGGAGGGTGCAGTTAATAATTTATTTCGGCCTTTGTATTTCTTTATGTTTAAACCTCTTTCTTTAAGTCTCTATTTTCTAAGAATAGTACTATCATTACCGCATGTATTTTAATTAACGTATTTATTTATTTATTTATTTATGTACATTGCATAATCACAAAACTTTAATTTACAAAAATGTACAAAGAATCGATTTACGTGCAGATCAATATAGGAAGTTTGTAGATAAAGAAGTGTGTTTTATGAATGCTATGCTTTCAATTTATTAGAACCATCAGAACTGTATAATCAAAACTTGTGTTACGTCTGTGTTCAGCCTGTAACTTTATAGAAATATACTAAATGTATATTGTAGATCTATGAAATTCAGGATCATTACAATTAACTCGCTTTATAAGGAAATCATAAGGACATGGCAAACATTTGACATATATATATATAT
>KK116296.1:218686-350642 GCA_000611955.2 Stegodyphus mimosarum
AAAAAAAATAACAATAAAAATAAAAGAGCGCGTGCATTTAATGCTTAATAAATAAATATCTCGTAATTACTGTTGCCATCCAGAAAAATCTAGAAAAATCGAGATTGTTCTACTGATAATTAAAAAGCTTATAAAAGCCGAGGTGAAACAGCTCATCTCAGTTAGTTAGTTAGTTAGTTGTTGTTGCTGCTGTTATACTTGTAGCTGTAAAAAGCGAACTGCTGTTTGTTTACTTAATGCTGTATTGATTGTAGTGATTTCGCTGTAAGATAGAACTATTTTATCTGCTTTGAACTGAGTTTTTGCTAAACGTTTGAGACATTGTGATATTGTGCGAAGATTTGTGAAGAAATATTTCAGCATTTTAATTCATTTCTTGTGGAAAGAATAAATTTTTGTTAACTTTTTAACGACTTGTGCATTCAATATATAACGAACCCGTACGCACGTAACAGTATTGTTAAGTTTATTTTTTTATAGCTAGCTTATTTTTTTATAAATGGACCGCAAGAGGTATTTAAACATTTCTATTTCATTTCTCTTTAAAAATTTAAACGTTTAAATATTAAAAGTCTTTTATCAAGACCTAAAATTTCCTTTGCAAATATTTGTGAACTGCATTGGAAAGTCTTCCTTTCACGAAGTCATTTAAGTGAGTTTGTAGAGGAAGCCAACTAAAGAGCTTTTAAAAGTGGGCATGTTTAGGAAAAGATAGACAAAAACGGCACGCATTTGGCGCCGAGAAAATTCTGTGTTTTCTCTGGAAATGTGCTTCTGTTTGGTAAAAGAGATGGCCCAAAATAATATTTTCCCATTTTGTGTAAAAGAATATAGAACTAAAGGAAAGACAGCAAAACAACTGCTCTTCGGTGTTTACAAAGTGACATACAGTGCTTCCAGCCAGTTAAACTTAGAAGAATAAAGAGACGAAAAAAGGTTATATCAATCAACGGCTTAAAGAATACTTCATAAAAAGTAATGAATTGAACTTTGATTTTAATGTTTAAATAATAGGACACTAAATTTAATTTATTAAACTGTAAATTCAGTACAGCAGACTTCTTTATAAGCATGTTCTACTCTATAAAATACCAAATATTTGGATATATTTAGGATCCTCAACCTTCATCCCTTTATATAGATCGTATATTTGGATATTTTTAGAATCCTAAGCCTTTATACCTTTATATATTTAGGATCCTTAACCTCTATCCCTTTATATTCCCTTTTTTCCCTTTATATACAAATCAACCGAAATATATTAGGGTATTTCTCACATGAAAATATACAAGCTAATATTTTCGCTAGAACGCGATATACTAGTGCTGAAGTTTATTTTAATTCTGCTAATGAATGTTCATTTCAAGTACTTACTAATTACTTAGGATTTAACGATTGAACTTCCTATTGTAAATCGTGCTTGAACACCCACCCAAATATCGTTAACTCAAAGCGCTGGGAAATATCGTATATCGATTAAATATAATATGTTTGGACCATAAACAATACAATAAACCATTTTTATACTTCCATATCGTGCCAATATTTATTTATAACTATTTTTGGAAGCCTTTTTTCACAAATTTTGAAGAGAGCAGAATCATTATGTGGAAAATTTGTCGATTTGAACAAAGCTTTCTGACGTCATACTGTATCATTTGAAAAAGAAAAAATGATAAATTGAGCAAAATTTCGAATTCTGGCTAAAGGATAAAAGGTATTTCGGACACGGTACAGCGTGAATATGTGATAAATGTTATTTCGATAGCATGAAAATGGAAACGCAATAAACTTTCGACAAATGTGCAGCCCTAACCATGTATGAATGGAAAATTAAACTTAACTATAGCTATTACGGATGTGCGGAGATTTTCTTTGTATTAGTTATGATATGCGCTTTACGAATACTATCACAATAGAAGCAAAATTTTGTATCCTACTAATGAAATATGTAGCAGTTCAAGAATTGTTGATAAGAATTCGTCAAGTATTTTTAACTTCATTAAATTTAGAATTATAAGTTACACACTTTAAATTACTGGTTAAATCTCTTTATTACAATTCCACTGGGATGCATTTTTCATAATTAAATCAACACGTGCTTTGTTATAAATTATTTTCTGAATTTATGGTACAAGACAGATTATACGGGTATGTAACACACGCGCGACAGCTGCAAAAAGATGTGTTCTGTTAAGTGAAAAATATTTTCAAGTCAAAGAATATCTGATTGCTATTTTTTTATACTTGTTCGCATATTCAAATATATGTCGATGCCTTTTATATTCCTCTTAACATTATTTGCTTTAACAAAATTAGTACCATTTTACTTTTCACTTCATCATGCAGCTCTTTCTAGTATATTCTTTACTACGTCAGAGTATTAAACAAATATCGATCCACATGAAAAATTTAAAGTAAAAAACATAATGAAGAAAAAAGTTTCTTATTGAAAACTGAATAGAGCTAAGAAACTTTTAACCATCATATTTTTCATTTCCATCCCTTATTACTGATCTGTTCCTGCTAAAGATGAAAGGACATTTGATTACTTTTGGTTATTTATAGACGCATTTCTTCTTTTTTTTTTGCCCGATTCTAAATTATGTGTAGTCTTTCGGGTAACCTCAAAATTTAAGAAATTAAAACACAATAAGCACAATGGCAGTTTATTTCTTA
Source organism: Stegodyphus mimosarum (assembly GCA_000611955.2). Taxonomy (NCBI): domain Eukaryota; kingdom Metazoa; phylum Arthropoda; class Arachnida; order Araneae; family Eresidae; genus Stegodyphus; species Stegodyphus mimosarum. The sequence continues at coordinate 221,366 of KK116296.1, forward strand.
TAAATACTAAAATTTCATGAAGTAAACGTATTTTTATACTTAAAATTTAGCTCTGCTTGGAGTGGTAATTTTTTTAATTCAAGAGACAGAGTAATTTATACACGAAGAATCAAAATAGTTCACCTTTGGGTAATTAATGCGTCTACAAAGACATAGAACAAAATATTTTCAATTGTTCTCACTGGGCTTATTAATAATAACTAGTAACTGTGATTACAGACATGGCTCAGCTTCTAATTTTAAAATATTATCTCCTAACAGAAAGGGATAAATGGAAATTTTTTTTCAGTTCACGCAACTGTTATCTGTTGTTATTTATTCGAATTCTGAAGATCAAAAAGCAACAATGATTTGCTTGAAATGGCACACAGTGTTCTTGATATTATTAAGGAATAATTACCAATGACAAAAAGCTTCTTTTTTACTTATGATTCACAGGCAAAGGGACGACGATTTGCGTGAGCAAGAGAAAACTCACTTTGGTTAGAGAAATTTCGCTCTTAGAAATGCCGAGTAAAGAACCTGTTATTGATATTTTTGAATTTTTTAGCATAATTCATGAAAAATTATAGCTTGGAAGGTGAGCTAATGTACTCCATGTTCTACAACAAAGCATCAGATCTGACTTCTTAAAAGAAATCACCGGTTAGGCACGAAGTAGATAAATTAGATGATGGCAAAGCATTCAAGGCTATCTGACTGAAAAGAGCATTTCAAAGAAGATTTTCTAACAGAGCCAGATTTATATTTACGTATGAGGAAAACTGTGAAACCACCCACGCAGCTAGCCCATTCGCCAATATTTCAAGCCGTGTAAAATAATAGTGTTTAGCATCTTACTCACTCAGGCTCTGGTGGACTCGTACGCCGAAACAGAAGGGCAAAAAACGTTCATTCTGTGTTTGCAGGAATTGATTGTAATATTTCTAAAAGTGTTTCTCCTTTATATAGGAAGTTAAATAGCACAGTGAATGCAAGTTAAGCTGAAAGTGACTATTTTTAACGCATAATTATTTGATTGCATTTCAAACTTCCAGGAAATGCGCACAGCGGAAAGAAATACGGAGTTCTAACGGTTGGCTTACATACAAGCATCTGAAATTTTCTGAACATACACAAACACAGAAAAAAACGTATGATGAAAGGTAAAGTGATAGTTTATTTAAAAATTAGGATTTTATGAATTCAGATTCAGAACTTCATTGATACTCTGCAGTATTCAATACGAATTATGCTAGGTAGATGATGAGGGTAAAGCTCATAATTATGTTAGGTAGATCATGAGGGTAAAACTCATATTCTCATATATTTACTAATACTCATGAGAGTATTAGTAAATGTATTAGAGAACCTCTTGATATTTCGTATCAATTGAATAGTGTTAAATTTGTCTTAAAATTTCATTTTTAAGAAAAACAAATTGGGTTAGTAAATCTCAAAGAATAATAACCTACGTAAAGATGTGTACTTGGTATATTATATTTTTTAAATATTTTTCTGCATTCGATACAGATATTTTTACCATTCGATACAGATTTTTCATGATTTTAGTATAATCAGTATCGCCTTTTTATTTTCTTCCAGCAAGAATTTGAGGGTGTGATATAATTCTTTTTCCAAAGAGCTGTGACGATCTTTACACGCCTGCCTTAAAGGAATTCTGAACTGCGAAGTTTTTAGCTTAAGTGTTAAAGTTGAAAGTATTTCTTCTGTTGCCCCTACTTCCTTAACCCTTTTTGGATGAAATTTTCTAATTTCTTATTAATGCCTTGTGGGGTTTGACTTATTTAATTCAATGTTCAATCTCTGAACCCCACAAACACTAACAAGCGAATAATCGCTTAAGTGTGTGAACAAACCCGTAAGACTTAAGAAGGGTTAACTACCCTTTATTTCTCAGAATAAATACAATCAACTCCTAACTCGGAGTATGCAGCAAAGCCTCCACTTGGGCTTGAACTTAAATGAATAAGAAATTAAACTTCACTAAGCTTAACTAAAGCTAACTAAAGTTAGAGCCGAAGCTATCAAGATTCTAAGTACTTGGCTCCTAAATCTTAATTAAGTCGGCGAAGCCAAACAACTGTCTAAAGTATGGCCAAGCGTAGTAATATCTAAGAGAGACGTAGTCAAAAGGCAAACGCGCGCTAGTCAGGAAATCAAACTCTCTCTCGAAGTCGGTAAAACATCGACTTAAATAGTACTCTTACTCATTTGCATTCACTGCGTTTCTGAAATTTCATTCTTGTAGGAAATTGTAAGCTGAAAGTAGAATAGATAGAAAAGATGCATAACTTAAACTAACTGTTAATAAAATTAGGATAAACCAAACAGCCTCATTCCTCTTGCGCAATTCCTTAAAAATATTTTATACGTTTTTAAATGTAGTTTCTGACATTCATCGTGTTCTCACTCTAAATATCTGCTAAGTATTATTACTTAAAAAGTGAGCAAATAAAATAATACCTGAATATATTATAATGATGATAAAATATGATCATTATGAGTCGCGAAAACAAGAGGATATTGCGATCACAGCAGTGCAAAACATACTTTTGATTAATTAAGACACAATAACACGCCGAACGAAACTAATTCAGAAGTCAAAACAATAAAAATCAGCGTAATATTCTCAATATTTTCACAGGACTAGTTTCGATGGTTTTTACCGAACCATCATCCTCAGCTGCGAAACCGTAAATGAAGAAGATCGGAAATAATGATTAGATAAGATAAGAAAGCCTGGACAAGAATAAGCACATGGCGCCATCTGTTGGTGAAACCAGAGCTAAAACATAATTTCTTTAAAGGCCGAAGGCAAAATTGGATTGGAATTAGGATCGTTAACTAGAACAGAAAGATTTTTTTGAATGTGAAATGCCTCTAGAAAATCCAGTTCTCCAAAGGAAGATGTTTTTTGAATAATTTTGGCAGCAGAAAAATTGAAAATGTGATTTTCGGACCAACAATGTTGAGCAACAGAAGACTTCTGAGTTTCCTTTTTTCTAACATATGCCTCATGTTCTTTGACGCGAAATTTTAAGGCTCTTTTAGTTTGGCCAATGTAAATTAAACCACATTGGCAAGGAATCCTATAAATCCCCCAGGAATTCATATCCGGAACGGGGTCCTTGAGTATGGAACTCGGAATTTTATTGATGGGAGAATAAACGACTCGAAAGTTAAATTTCTGCAAAATATGTGCAACTTTATAGCTAACTGATGGAAAGAAGGGAATGACAACAGAATTTTTATAATCTCCTAAAACAAGAGTGTGCCTTTTAGTGTGTTGAGAAGAGAATTTTTTAACTGCTTGATTAATAATGTTGGGTGAAAAGCCCCGGTCAATAGCTATTGCTTTTAAATAATTTAGTTCTTTATCAAGGGATAGTTTGGAGGAGCAAACTTGAAGAGCACGGAAAACATAGGAATAAAATGAAGCTAACTTTTGTTTAGTCGGATGACATGATTTAAAGTGTGGTGGAAGGCAAACCGATGAAGGTTTACGGTAAACCGTAGTACTGAAGTCGTATGTGTTGCGTGTGACTAGAATGTCGAGAAACGGAAGAGAATTGCAAGTCTCAACTTCAAAAGTGAACTGAATAGCAGGATCAATAGAATTCATTGTTGAAAGAACTTTATTTAAATCATCTTTATTACCTTCAAACAGGGTAAAAGTATCGTCTACGTAGCGGAACCATACAGGGAAGTTTAAAATTTCAAACAATCTTGATTCATAATAATGCATGTAGATATCAGCCAGGATGGGACTGAGGGGGCTTCCCATGGCTAATCCCTCAGTTTGCTTGTAATATTTATTTTGGAAAACAAAATGTGTTTGTTTCAAACAGAGTTGAGTGAGAGAAATTAGCTCATCAATTTCCATGCAAGAGAAATGAAATTCGCGAAGTCTGGTTTCTAGACATCTTAATGCACCCTCCACTGGAACATTGGTGAATAATGATTTTACATCAAAAGAAACCATGAGTAAATTTCTAGGAGAAATGTTTTTAATCTTTTTTACAAATTCTATTGAATTTTTTACGGTGTAAATGTTATTGTCTAATAGAGTTGAAAATCTGGAAACTAAATATTTAGCTAATGGATACGAGGCAGTACCTAAATTTGAAACAATAGGGCGGAAAGGAATACCACTTTTATGAATTTTGGGCAGAGCATATAATCTGGCACAATTCGCAACCGATGGGATAAGCGAATGTTTTAAGTTGCTTGAAATAATTTGTGAAGATTTAATCGCAGTTTTTATTTTTGACAGGTCCGAAGGTGAAGGATCTTTAGGGATCGGAATATATGGTCCTTCGTTTAAGAGTTTGGTGACACCATCGATGTAAGTGTTTTTATCCATGACGACTATCTGGCCACCTTTGTCGGCCTTATTCTTGTCCAGGCTTTCTTATCATATCTAATCATTATTTCCGATCTTCTTCATTTACGGTTTCGCAGCTGAGGATGATGGTTCGGTAAAAACCATCGAAACTAGTCCTGTGAAAATATTGAGAATATTACGCTGATTTTTGTTGTTTTGACTTCTGAAATGCTTTTGATTTTTAAGCGCCTCTGCTGGAATCTTCTCTGCAAACGCGAATTTAAATATAAAGCTTACATTATGAATTCTGAACTCTGAAAAGTGGGAGAAGATATACGATATATTCGAAAATTGTTCTTTTACTTTCCATAAAACAGTATTCAGAAAGATGCAAGTGTAAGAATTTTTTAAGCCCTCTTATATTGTTGCATTGCGAATATATGAGCTAAAATACATGTTATAGACTGCTTTTCGAAGGAATATTGCACTTCGTATATATCTGATATTTACGTTTCCTAAAATTCGAGATCTGTTCCTGTCGTGCGAAACATTTGCATGTGATGCTAAATAAAACTCATTCTGTAAGACGTTCCTACATTATGCATGAGAAGTAGTTCTAGAGGGGAGGAATAGGAAGTATCTAAAAATAAGCAATTCTGCTTTTACGCTTTTGGTTCGCTTTTCTCAAGTAGTAAAGGAAACAATATTTTTTTTCGTTTAAAAAAAAGACTTCCAGGAGTTGCATGAAGAAGTGGCAGCTATTCTTGTTTTTCATTTTTACTTTTATAAAATATGGATAAAGTTGCATAATGTGGGAACAGAAAGTGTTGCAGTTTGGGTTCAATTATTTCTGTGTATGATATATACTAAAAATGAAAGAAAAAACTTCAATCTTTGATAAAAACATTTATCAGCAGCCTTTTATATACTCCAATACAATCGTATGCCCCAGGAAATCGTTTTTTTATATGCTTATCTGTACAAATAGTAATCATAACTTACTTCCTTTCATAACTGTAAAGATGATATACTTTTCAACAAAAATTAAGAAACAAAGCCTTTCATTTAGTAATATTTGTGACATCAGAATAGAGTTTCATTTTATTTGTTATTTCTGCTAAGTATTTACGCTTGAATACTTTAATTGTCATTACTAAAACGAACAATGATTTATAATCCTCATGCCATTTTATTCTCTCGTACTTTTAAAAGAAGTCCTATATGTAGATTGCCTCATCTATTTCTCTTCCAATCATCAATAATTTAGGAATTCTCTCCTGGTCTCTTTCCATCTTATCTGAAATGAATATTACAGAAAAGTTTAAAAAGTATATAATTACTAGGGGATTCTGTGAAAAATGAGGCTCAGTTTTAATTTTCACCAAGAAAATAAACTTATTCTGGACTCTGAAAATAGACTCTGACCTTTTTATAGATAAGCTAAAATGTAAGGCAGAAACTAATTGGATGCGTAAGCAAAAAAACATTAATATGTGTGTGACTTTGATTTAAGTAGTCGTTTCATATTTGAAACCCTGGAATAGATTTTTGTTAACGGTGAGACGAAGTTTTCTAGCTTGATCTATTTCATAAGTACTCTGAAGCTATTCTTGTGAATATGTATATCATATTCCCTTTTAAATTCCATTCAATTTACTCCGCCACTGAAATGACTATTAATACTATATAAGCAGGATACTAATTCAAAATTTCTCTTCATTTCAATCTGGATACTAATTCAGCTTGCCACTATAAGCTTCATATTTATCATATTCAGCTTGTCATCATAAGTTTCTAAGCTTGTCATTCAAAATATTTTAAAAGCATTTATGAAAGTTCAGTGATTAACAGCTGTAAGGAATTTTCTGTTAATTAATAATTATTTATAATTTCAGCCTTTACTAGTATATCTTCTCATTTCCGTATTTCTTATCAGAATACAGATAATTAGGAAGTATTTAAAGTGAGGTTTTGAGAAAGAGCATGTTTCTGGCATCGTGTACCCTCTACATGTAGTTTCCTGCCAACCTTTATAGTTGTAATTATTCGCCTTTGTGTTTTCTCACTGTCGGCACTTTAATTTTAACGCTCCGGTAAAGTTTTGAGCTATCTTCTAATTGTATCTAGTTGGGTAGTCTTTGATTTCTGTTCAACATTTGAATTAATTTGGACTATTCTGTTTTGTTTTGCGTATCCACGAGTTTTGGAAGTTATAGCACATGGGAATACATTTATGTTCTAATTTATATTTAAATAAAAGGTTTAGTTTAACTTAGGTTAACAATGTTTTATCTTTGTTCTCAGGCATAGCGATAATTTGTTTCACGTCTGTTAGGGTTATAGGACTAATTTAACATTACTAGAACAGATGTAACCCTATACAGTGACACTGATATCCTGATGACGGCCGGAGTATAAAACGTCAGTAACAGCAAGACCAGAGTTCAAAAGAAAGAAAATTTCCACTGAATAGAAAGTCTCTTCTTTCTCCTGATAAAACGGCTGGCTTCCAACATCTTTATCGACTTACGCCGTCACATGAATTCTATTCCAAAAGCTCGTTATCGTAAAGCAGAATATTTCTTTTCGAATAGGATAACTGCTATTATAATGTTGATACTTAGTAAGGAATAAAGGCACTGTGTTTATGGATAGCAATATATTGCTACGTGATAGTAATATATTTGTTTTGAAGAACGTGAAAAATCCATGAAGTTTGCGAAGATACAATTACAAATGCGTTTGATTTTCTCAACAGTGCATTTGGATTCATGCATAGTTCGCGCAAGTATTTGCCATTTTAAGAGTTAAAATTATTATAGTACATTTAGGAATTGAATTCATCCGATGTTTGGTAAATAGATCATTCTTTTCTATTTCTATACGGTGCATTATAGTACATTTAAGTATAATCTGCATAGATCACGTTCAGTTTCTTTTGTTTTTATAGCATAACATATCTATTCCAGAACTTAACATGAAGAAAACGGGAAATAAATTTAGGATCAAATGAGTTCCAGATAAGGAGAGAGCAAAGGACTGTATAATGCTTCAAGTGAAAAAATAAGAACACACCTTTATTTCAAATGCATCTCATTAGCTTTACAGTTGGCATCTGTTAAAGAAAGTTCTTGTGGACGTTTTAACATAAATTGACTTGAATTCATTTTACGCAAAAAAAAAAAACCCCTTTTCCAGAAACGAACCAAACTACCACTATTTAACAACTTTGGAAATTCGTCCACTGGTGGTAGCGTCTTTATTTTTCTAACTAATTCAGTTATTTCAAGCTCAACACTTAACAGTTCGAAAAGCATTAGAAAGTGAAAAATATAATTTGCTTGAAATATGGAAGCTGAGAAAAATAATATTTTTAAATAAAACTAACATATTACGAAGAACACGTTAACTATCATATTAAGATTCTGAATGATGTAAATGCAGCGAATGAATAAACATGCGTTGGGTGCATTTATAATTCCTGGCTATAGCTTTACCGATGTTAGTATTATTACTATAAAAATTAGTTTTTTCACAAATTTTCATTGTAAACAAACTCTCCTTTTAACAAATTCTCACATGACTGTACAAACAATTTGTATATAAAAAATTCGGACTGAATTTCAAGCACCTTCGTTTATCACTTTCTGAGTTTTAAAATACTTCACAACATAGAAACCGTCATCTGATAACCCATATGAATGTTAAATAGAAAACCATATTACTCGTTAATAATACTTTTAAAACGACTTGCTTACTTAACTTTCTTTCTCTGATGCCGCGACAAAAAAAAACAAAAAAAAAAAAAAAAAAAAACCAAGTCTCATTAAAAAAATGCTGAATTCATTAAATCAATTCAAAGAGACTGGTGATTGAAAACTAATTAATTTATACTTTAAGCTAGATTAAATTTACGTAAATCCTCAACACAGTAAAATAAAATAAATTTTATCATATGAACTCTCAACACTTATGTTGAATAAAGAAATGAAAATATCCTCCCTGATGTTTCGTTAAAATCAAAAGATTACTAATCAAGTAAAATTGCTTTACCATAGCTAAATCATCAACAACTAACTACTCAGCTCTCCTTCCTGTAAACGCATAATTCCATACAACTTTAAAGATAGCCACAAGCACTTTTCATTTTAGTACAGAAAAGAACACTTCAAAACACCAGGGAAAGATAAATCTCACACTTAGAAGTCACTACACCAATTCAGTTAAATTAATAAATCTGATCGTATAGTTGCAAACATATTAAATTCTCCTACTCCCACATTAAACTACCCAGGTTCGAATGGAATTTAACTATGTTTTCCGAAAGGATCACATGGGTGACCTACAACAGACCACAAGATAAAACATGCAATAGTAACGCAATAGCATACTTTTATTTAATATTCCAAACATTTTAATTATGGATAGCTGATCAGTCTACCGATACAAACATTCTCTAAAAAATTACCCGTAAATTTTCATTTGGCAATCTGTACAGCTATCAACATTTAACCCAAAATTACTACCCATGCACTTTACAATAATTACGTAATTACCACTGAGCAATAATCAAGTAGTTTTAAATAATTTTTCAATTCTTAAATAGTTATAAATCCTGAAAAAATCTTAATGAAACACTTAACAATTAAGATTATTTTAAATACTTACTCAAGAAATTTAAGATCACATGTAAAGTTAATTTAAAAAAACTTATTAATCCTTCACCTGTGACACATCAGTTCATTTATCTTCGGACATATAGATATAATTAAATTTCTTGATAGAATCTCAAATTTATTCTCCCTTAATTAAATTTTAAGTGATGGCTCATGACAGGTAAGCATAAAAAATAAAAATCTATCCCTCAAATTAGTTAAATCACTAGTAATAAACATAACGAAAGGAAAAAAAAATCACTCACGGAAAGCCGCATATACAACCAACTGTAGGACCCGAGGAACTGTCGGACCATTTCTTGAAATTGTCGAAAACAATATACGACCCAAACTTCCGGTCGAAAAACCTAATTAAAATTCTGTTCTATAGCACCAAATGTGAAATAGTTCCAACAGCGAAATAGTTCCTTCCAACGGTGGAATACTTTTCATAATCCAGCGCGGTACTCAGCCTAGGAGCAGCCTTTCTTTTTCTTTCCAAGTTCCATAATGAAGATGACGGCAGAAAAAATACAAAAGGAGTTGTCAACACATCTTCTGTGTTCTCCATAGTAATAGGAAGCTTCAGCGCAAGCTTTAAACCACATTTTTCCAAAAAGGGGAAAGCATCAGCGTCTAAACAAAACCAAACGTTTGAGAATTGGACGTAGCCATCGGTTCAACTCAATTTCGCCGAAGATGAAACTATAGGAGCCCGCAATGCTCTCGAGCCGCCGGGCCGCTCTCTCTCCTCAAAAAAGGTCTCAGAAAATTTGACAAAATCTTTTCTCCCGCCACGGGTGCGACCAATTTTAAAACCTCGTGACGCCTAGTATGTGAACCGCCTCTATAATTACTATTGGTTCAAAAAAATCGGTAAGATTAAAATTCACCAATCCTATACAAAACAGTAACTCTCTCTAACCACTAATACCAGAGCAATAAATACTAACCAAAATTCTAAGAAAACTCAGTCCCCTCTTTTCACAGTGGCAAGTCCCTATTTTTACGCGCAACACCAAGGATTGTTTACATCGTAAATCGGTTAAAATTGCGACACCTGTACGTAATAAACAAATCACAAGTTCTCTGCTTCAGACAAATCCTCAATACTTTTACCCCATAATTCTATCAAGAATCGCCTCCGCTAGAGTACTCGCCGTCGAACGAGAAAAACACATGTTCGCTCCCGCAAGATAAAGGACGAAAAATGCAGCTGGCCGCCGACCCTTAACCCCAAAATTCTAGCTCCGTGAGAACGCAAAACCCGCCTAGCTATACTAAGTCTTCTCGCTAGCTTAAAAGAACTTTACCCAAATCAAATGAAATAATTTAAACAACGGTATAATTTAAAAATTAAATCACAAACACGAACATTACAATTTCGCTAATCACTGTAAATTAATAAAATCATTAAGCACTGTAAATAATACTTAAGAAATGTACACAGCACGAATACTATGGCATTATTAGTTGCCTCAAAAAGTGCGATAGGCGTTGATATTAAAATTCAGTTTTGAATCAACTGCTTTTTCCTCTAAAGTTGTTTACAAACAACCGCTTTCAGCTTTCAGTATTCTCTCTCTAATCTTCGATATAAAGAAAAAACACTTTTGAAATATTACAATAAATTCTTACAGATACTGAATGAACTATCTTTGCTTTCCTCTTTTTGGTATAAGAGCCCTCCAGTACCTGAGTGGATAAAATCGCCGAATACAATTGTTCGACGCGGATTCAGTTCCTAGTGAAGGGGCTGACTGCATAAGGGTTTCGTGTTTTTTCTCTAAGTATAACTTAAAATATGCCATACAAATCAATTTACCTTTGAAAATTACCTACAAATGTATCCTTCTGCTTAGGCAGATAACTCTAGAATGCTTTGTCAAAATCTAATAAATCTATGGATACGTGTTAGTTTCCTTCACACGTCCTCCACGAAGACGTCCTTTCCTTCAGTTCTGGTGTTAATTTTCTCCTGATAACAAACTTCACTTTTGTTTCGTTTCTTGTCTCATGATGAAACTTCTTATAACTGTATGTTCTGCAGCAGTATCCTTAAGAAGTTCCTGTGTCATGATCTGAAAATAAACCAAGAGTCAGTTATTTTTTAATATGGGTATAGCCAATGAAGCGTTTTACATTAAGTCAAATATCTTAATCTGCTAATTATAAATATAAGTAAAGTTTTTGTTCGCTAGAGTGATTGACATTAGTTTCAGTAAATAATCGTTATGTCTGCAACGAAACTGGCGGTTGACGCAAAAATTTTGTTAATATCAGAAAATGAGAGAGTTTTATGATTTTAATTTCTATTTTTTCTATGTAATCTTCTCTCATCTAGCTTTAAACTATGGGAAATAAAACTTTTTCAAATCTCCCCCCTTTTCCTTGTACCCTCTCCTTTTCAAGTGTCTGTGAGTGGGATAAAATTGTTCTTGGAAAGACTTTTTTCTAGCGCTCATTAATGAAATTGGATTTAACCCTTATCCATATTCAAATTTCTGGGTTATTCAAACTTTTTAAAGATTCTTTCGCTGCAATGAGTTAATGAACTAAAAAGCCTAATTCAGTGACAGTTTTTGGCCGTCTACTTAGAAATAATCCAGCTATCTATGGTCAATTAAATAATTCTAAAACTTCGGCTTTGATCGACCTTGTTATGTATATTTATAGGCTGCTCTTTAACCACTATTTATGTCTGATATGAAGAAAGTTTCTTAAAAAGAAAAAATATTTCTTTTAGATTAAATCTTTATTCTAATCCTAATCAAATTATTAAGCTTTAATTATCCAGGCCAAATTTTATTTAAGAAAATTCTCTCATGCATTGAAAAAATTATATATGTATAATATACTATTCTAGCCGATAAGTGGAAACTTATCCTGACGTTTTCACAGTTTTAGAGATTCTTGTAAGTTTAGAATTCTAATTCTTCGTTTATTCTGGACAACAAGAGGGAAAACCTATTAAAAATTTAGTCATTGATTGTTAATTGGCTATGGCAAAACGTATAAAAATTGCATGTCTTTAGAAAGATGCTTTAATGGAGGACTTCCTAACAGAAACTTCTTCATATTCACCTTACAAATGGGGAAAGACGCATACAGCCATTCCGTTCACTGAGAACCGAATCTGGGCAAGCTTCCAGTATTCATTGATGTTACTCTTTCGGCAAATGATAAGACGACGTCCGACGGTTCGCGGTCGCTGCCAAAAGTTCTAAGTTTTAGAACTCTGTTCTTGTTTATGTTACTAATCTGCATCCTGGTGGAAGAGGACGAAAGTAGAAGAGGTAATAGAAGTAAAATAATAAGATGATGAGTTAATAAACATATGACTTTAAAACTTCATTTCTCTTTTTATACTTTACAAATATAGCTTTTCGATGTGAAAAATATTTATAATGATGTTTTCAAAGGTGAGAAAACAAATTTTGGCATGAGGTGGTAGGTGATATATTACATTTAAGTTATAAGACTGAAACTATGAAGCGCATCCAATTAGGATAGGTTATTTATTCCTGCAAAATTGTAGATATTTGTCTGCTCTAGAAAGGATTCCTTCTTGCAGAATGATGTTAAAGGAGGTAATTCGTTATACACGGGGAAACCTCACATCCGTGCAGCCAGCCAGCCTAGTTCATTTACAGAGAATGGAATCTGAGAAGTTCAATATTTTTATCCAGTCAGCCACTAGTAGGCGAAAAATATACACACTCGTATTTTAGACTATTCCATTAAATTTATGAAAGAAGCACGTTTTTTAGCCAGTAGTTCTTCTAGCCGAAGAACAGGAAGCTGGAAGCATGTTTTCTAGCCGTTGTTATTGAAAACGCTGACTGCATGAGGTTTTTATAGTTTTTATTTTACATAATATAAATAAGAATCAGGTTTCTGGAAAGTCCTGTCTAATAAGGGAGACAGGTCTTTGGTTGCTTTGGCATAATCAAAATAATCCAAATAAGTTTTTAATAATTTTTATTACAGTATTCGTAACTTAATATAGTATTTGTATATGCACAAAAAGCAATACATGATGCGTAACCATAATTTTATGCGTAAAGAACTGTTTTAATATCATTAAAGAAATTTAAATTAATATTTCTTTAGCAATTATTTTTCTATAATGTCAGTACTTTATTTTACCCCTTCCCTTCACTCATTAGAGGACAAGTTGATTTTTATGCTAAATTACATTCAGGTAACATCTTCTTTCTTTTGCGTGTCGAAACTGTTCAATGCACTTTGGTAACAGTGTTTCAGTGTAAGGGCGATTAATTTTGTTTATCGTTCCATCAGTAGCACTTTTGCAATAATCAAAAACTGTCATCACTCTTCGCAGAATTTTATCATCGGTCTAAAACCTCCGATCCATTGTCATATTTAACCAACCATTTGTCTTCACCATCCAGATGTTTTCAAATTATTTGGGCAATGATTTCAGCTTCTTTGTAAGTGTTTTTAGATTAATTGAAATCTATTTTTGGTCACAATTTATTTTAGAACTTTTGTATGGTTTCAACGGAAATATCATTTCAGATATCAGTCGTGTCTACTTTTGTAGCATTTCCAAAATAGCTTTACATTCAGTTCATTTTATTCCAAAACGAATTTTTGAATAAATATTTTGAAATAGCATACAATCCCATATTTCCAATCATAGGCTTGTTCACCGACTGAATAAAAAATGTCATGTATTCTACCAGATAACAACATGATATTTTTTTCGCCATTCCTTTTCATAGCATATTTAGGATGAATAGGAGCATTACCCGTCAGCCATATATATCTTCTTATGGTAAGCTTTTTAATGGTAAATGTAGTCCTACGTTTGTTATAAATACTTTATTGAATAAATCAAGAACCTTTCTCGCTTTATCACTTTGCTTCATTTTAAAATATCATATGATTCAAATTAATATTTTAAATCATCAAGGTTTCTCAAATTTGGCTTCATCAAAAGATATTTCACTGATTTACATAGTAAGGTGATGCAATGTTTTAACATCCTTTATTATTTTAGTGGTATATGTTTAATCATAGACGTAAATATCCACTACGATGCTGTCTTTCAGTTAAGACTAATTTCCTGGTAGTTAAAAATTTGATTTGTTCAGACTTTTATCAATTAATTCCTTTTGCAGTTTTTCTACAAGAAATATAAATTATCACTTTTTTTTTAATCAGCTTCTCGCCCTCGATCGCCAACTGTTGAATTATAATCATTTGTTAGACCATTCAACATTAGTCTTTGGATACAGGATCTATGTTTTTGAATGTATATCCATTGGAATGCATACTCAGCTATTTTACTCGTTTTCGTACTGCAATACCACATGGTATATTTTCAGCAAACTTAACAGTTTTATGATCTTAAAAATACCAAAAGTTTAATTTTATAACACACGATTTTCAAGTTTGGTTTCTTCACACATCACACTTCATCACATAAAGCACTATATATATATATATATATACATAGCACTTTAATATTTTCTTATAATCAATTAATTAGTCACAAAATTTATTTTGATTTTTTTTCGAACGATCTAGCACACATAGCTTAAGTTTCTTTTCCATTCAATGGATGTACATAGAAAGCGCAACGAAAGCTACTTCATTTGCTCGTTCTCAGTACTTCCACAAGCATTTTAGTTAAATATAAACCTATTAGATAAGTGTATATAAGCCTGTTAGATATGTGTCTCTTTATCTAATGTTAAAAATACGTGTAACGTACGAAACACTAAAATAAATTCTAGAGAGGAATGCAGGATTTTAAAAACAAGTGTAAACTTTAAATTCCATCTAGTTAAAAAAATTAATAAAAACGCGGAATTCTGAAATGAAAACTGGTTCAAATCTTTTTCAAATAGTTAAGCAATATCTTTGGGTTAAGTAAGTGGCTGCGCAGCACCCATAGCGTACTAAAATAAACTTAAAGTTCCATCTTTCCATTTAATGGAGGTAAGCATGATGTTCTAAATTTCTGTAAAATATCTAAATTCTAAACGATGAAACCGTAATATTGTGTTAAATATACCTATTGGTAATTATCCAGCAGGTACTTAAAATTCGTTTTTTCTAATAATTTGAGCAACGTCCATTCCTGCAGTGTTCCTTGTTCGATCGAAAAAATTGGTGCTTTCTAATTAAAAGCAGGTAATTCATTTTGGACTAGAAGTAATTGCATATCTGTCACTTAGCTAAGCTATGACATGAACAGTATCGGAAACTTAATTATTAAATGGGGATTATTAGCTAAACACAGACATGTAGCTAAACGGAGGAAGATTCAAAATCTGTACACCTAATAAATGTGTTAAAAAATTTTAAAATTTCGTTCAGTTAATGAATGAAAGGTCACTTATTGTAAAAGAAAGTAGCAGCCTATACTGGTAATTAGGCAAAGGAAATGTCCGATGCAGATAAGTGAGAAAATACATTTTTAATTACCTTAAAAAAAACAAGGAAACGGATTCTTAATTAGGCACAAGTAAATCTTTGAGAGAATATCCGAATGAAATGCATAGTAGCCTAAGATGATATTTTCATTTAACTTTCAGCAGCAGAAATATTAATTTAAAGAAAGCGAAGACCAGAACAATGCTTGCGCACTTATGAAGCCCATATAATTGGAATATTAAACAAGGTTTGCAATTGGAAAACGCTATCCGTTTGATGGGAATGAACGTTTCACTGGAAACATTAATGAACTCATAGAAAATGAGAAACGTTGTAGAGACATTAGGTTATTTCGAAGCAGGAGAGATGAAAAATGAGCAACGCTTTCGCCGGGAATCGAACCACGAACCTCTCGGTTACGCGTCGAGTGTGCTGACCACTACACCAAGAAGGCATGCGAAGAAGGCGGGAGAAATACCTTATATACTCCCCCTTTTAAAGGGCGACCGGGGTTTGGGGGACCCAATCACCAAATCCTAGTGATGGAGAATTAATGAGCAACACCTTCGCCGAGAATCGAACCACGAACCTCTCGGTTACGCGTCGAGCGTGCTGACTACTACACCACGAAGACATGCGAAGAAGGCAGGAGAAATACCTCATAACGTCCAAAGCTCAAAAGATAAAAGTGCATGAAGAAAGGTGCAGAAGTTCGAAGTAAGAATAAGGTATAATTGTAAAATTCAGGGCAAACAACTTTCAAAAGAATTACAAGTTTACCTAAATAGATACGTTGGTTAATGGATAAAGTAATTACATTTCGTACCCGGCAGTCATTTCTCTTTTCCTGCATGCTAACAGTAAATATCACTATGTCAACACTTTTACAAAATTTCACTATGCAACATTTATATAAAAAACAAATTTCCTTTAGTCAAATGTGTCAACTTATCGTTCTAGACTTATGAATTTGCAACTTACCTAAAGTTTAAGATTTTACATTATTATATTCAGAAGTACTGTTAATACAATGAGCTGTCAGAGATTTTGGCTCAATATAGATTTACCCAGCATCAAACTGTAAATAAATGCAATTAGATCCCGTTAGCCCTTATCTTGTTCATACTGGGTGATAAATGAAGTAATATTAATTAATTTAAAAATAAACGTTACTACTAAAATTATGTCAGCATTTTTATGCGTAATATTGAAATTTCTCTTACATTGAATTCTTCAACAAAACTGGGTTTGTAGGTGACATCATTTTCTCCCTCCTTTCTGCATGCCTTCATAGCGTAACGGTAGCACACACGGCGCGTATTCGAGAGGTCCAGGTTCGAGTTCCAGCGAAGGCACTGTACATTTTCTAGTCTCCTGCTTTGAAATAACCTAATAGCTCTACAAGCTATCAGTTTTCAAACGATGAAACTATTGTACACAGTGTGATAGTAGCCAAAGATTTTAGGTCATTAATTATGCGATGCAAATTCTATTTGCATATTATGAATATTTAAGACTGATTTAATAAGTAAAGATATGAATTCCAGAATGATCCAAAAATTTGTTTGTTTAAACAATTGTAGCATAACACACAGGAATTGTCTATCTAAGAGGAAGCATTCGCCTATGAAGGACGTTCTGGAGGAAACCGTATTTTTATTACATATAGGGGAAAATATCATTAATCTCTTCAAATCAGTTAGGTCGGGAAGTGATGGACCAGGAGTGTCGTTTTCAAAGTTCTCAGAGTTACATAATTAGAATTTACCGTAATTACATGTAGCTGTTATTGACTTACTTTTTCTACAAACAGACATTACATGCGTATTCTGAAATGCTTTAGCGCTTTTCAGATTCTAAAGTTTAGCTGCGTACATATTCTTAATTCTTATGATTTTAGTAATTTTTGTTCGCTTTTAGCTTATTTCATTTAATACGAACAGCTATAGTCCTCCTTTAGCCTGAGTTAATGAGATTCTGTTTTATATTGACCCAAAAAGGTAATCTGAGTTTCTGTATATTTGTGTACGTCTAAATATGCACTGTTTATAATTCATTTGAGTGGCTGTATCTTTTCTCGATAAATAATTACCTATTCAGTGCTCAGTTTGAGAGAAAAGGGAGCGGATACTTTCCGCTGCTTTCAAATCTTTCGTTTTTTCCTAAAAAGATAAAGGAAAATTGTTTCAATTCAGAAGCAAGCTTCATTTTTGCCAGTAAATAGATTCCTAACAGGATTATTTTTCTTTTAAATCATTCCGAGATTTCTAATAATAATTATAGCCTTTCATGAAATCCCATAGCTTAGTACGCAGCTCATAGTTAAGTAAGCTCATAGTATCCCGTGAGCATTAAATTGATTTATTTTCAAATTTCATTATTGCTTTAGTCTAGGCAATCTTTTTTATATTTTCACACATGAGAACTTTTTGAAACATTTCAAAGCATTAAAAATATTATAAAGATATTACGAAGGTTGCCATTTATATTTCTAGCCTTGGCAACAGTAAGTGTTGCTAGGTGACCGCAGACGATTGCAATCGAAAGTTTGATATTTTTAACTATAACTTCTTCAGACCTCTTTGCCATAACGTGATTTGTATTGTTTAGAGTAAATTGAAAAATTCATCTCAGGCAAAAAATAGAATTGACTCATGAACAATTTCGTGAGATTATTTTTCATATTTATCGACGTAGATTATCAAGACAAGAATGCTTCGATGAACTTAATTCTTTATACAGTGATACAGCACAATCATACAGCACTGTAAAAAACTGGTGTAACGAATTCATTCGTGGTCAAAGTTCGCTCTAGGATGAATTCCGTGAAGGTCCTCCAAAATCGGATATCGTGCCAGAAAATATCGATGCTGTGCGTGAATTAATAAAGTAAGATCTACATGTGATATACCATGAGATTGAGGCATCTTTGAGTATTTGTATGACAGGGATCAATAAGATATTTCATAAACATTGGGCCGTAAAAAGATGTGTTCGCGTTTGATGACAAACGCTCAAAAAAAGGTTCGTGCCGATTGGTACAAGAAAATGTTATAAAATACGTTGAAAGTGCATAAAGGCTATATATAGCATCTGCAATGGTGACGAATCATGAATCTATGCATATGAGCCCGAAACAAAACAGTAGTCGATTGTATAGGGATCTTCCAAGACGAGTCAAATCCAACAAAAATTGTTTGCAGAAGAAGCACATCGAGCAAATGGTTGCATGTTTTTTCGGCATTACCGGTCACATGGCAACAGTGGCGTTAGACCAAAGCAGGACGGTCAATTCCGAATTGTACATGACCATCTATTTACCAGAAGTCATCGGAGAAATTCCGAAAAAGTAGAAAAAGAAGCGAGTCATTCTTCACTAAGACAATGCGAGCTCTCACACAACGGCTCAAACAAAAGAATTTTTGACGGGCCAAAACATCGAATTGATGGGTCGTCCTCCGTACAGCCCTGATTTGGCACCCAATTGCTTTTTTTATTCCCGTACATCAACAATAAATCACGTGGTCAGCGATATGGGACACTCAAAAAGCGGTTAATGCATTCAAACGCATGTTTTGGAGTTACCTCAATCGGAGTTTAAAACGTGCTTCGAAAATTGATTCAAACGCATGCAAATGTGTATTGACCTTCATGGAGAATAATTTGAAAAAAACTAAAATCAATTTCGATCATAAACATTTGTTTCTTCATTATTAAGCCATAAATATAAATAGCAACCCTCGTACCGAATCTTTCTTGAAATCTCATACCTAAGTAAGTTATATTGCTTTCTTTCCAAATTTCGTTATTGCTTTAGCCTAGGGAATCTCTTTTTGTATTCCTACACATCGGAACGTTTTGAAAAATTTCAAAATATTAAAAATGTTGTAAAGATATTTCTGTATCTCTTTTGGGAACCCTCATATTCTACCGTCTTTCCTAATTCTAGGTCTTGTTGTTTCCTTACATATTTTAAATGATGACAACCATAACCGTAGCAGTTGAGGAAGAGATTTATTATAGATTTTTAATGGTCTTAACTTATCGCCGCAAAAGGGCTTACATAAAAGTGTGAAAGAGGATACGGATTATTCCTGTTCGACTTTTAAACGAAAGATTAGTTCGATTATTAATCAAAGGTATTAGAAGCATCAAAAGCTTTTATCATTTCGAAATACTTTTCAGCTTTCAATATTTTGTACAGATATTTTTTATTAAACTTCACAAGACTACAGTAGTAGTAATACTGTTTAATAAAATTTATTCAAATGTGATAGAGAGGTTTGCATTTTCTTGATGCGATGCTTGATATGATACCTGTATAAGCAATGTTTTCGGTCAGTTTAGATTATTGTGAAGCTCAATCAAGTTATTTGAATTTTTTTCATATTTATAGTTGTTTTCGATTTGTAGAAGAGCAATCAATATAAAGCATACAGGAATGTGGCGTAATCGATAATAAATATGGATAATAATAAATGTGGCGCAATCGTTGCTAAATTTTAGAAAATATCCTTATTAATACTTAATTACCTCAGAATGCCGCTATAAGAGATTGCACGAGCATTAAACAAGGGTCAGTTTACATTATTTGATCAAAATGAATTTTTTCCTGGTCCATATCAAAGTATAATTTATTATTTTACCGATGTAATAACGGCATATTTAGTTTCATAAAAGAATTTGAGCATTTCTTTAGATTTTTATTCGTGATTTGATATAATCCTAAAAATACAACTATTTGCTAATATGTATCTCTAATGCTTTAATATTTAAAATGGGAAAAGTTTATTGTTTGTGATTAGGCACTGAATTACGAAATATAATTATAAAGTGAATACGATGAATGAATATTTGTGAAACACTCATATCTTCTTATTTCTCAAATGCTGTTGCTTATCTGTCGAATGAAAAATATGTTTTGCAAATATTTATTAAATTATAAATAGGCTTATAATTTAGCCTAATCTATAGTGATAATTTGAATGTGTCATTTAATAAGAATAAAGGTTTTGGGGAATCATTTAATTTATCTAACAATAAATAAAGAGTAAATATTTATTTTAAAGCAACTTTCCTTTAATTATCTTTTTCAACCCATGCTTTCTTGCCAAAATGCTAATAGGTTAGCCAGCGTATGTTTAGTTGAGGTAGAAAGAAGTAGTATTTAAGAGAAGGTTTCGGAAGGTGATTTTAGAGCGTGTTATGCCTGCTTGAAGACTACGATACTATCTTGAATCACTAGCGATTAGATTTCTGTGGCGTTGAGTGCTTCTAGCAATTAGGCTTATTTACGTCGCCTTTTACGAGTCAGAGCCTTCCTGCGCGTTAAATTATTCTATGGCCATTAGGCTAAACTTACTGCATTTAATTTTTTAAGTTCATCGTTGCATTTGTGAGTTAAGCCAAACGTGTTGGCTTATGTAAGCACGAGTCTGGACTACCTGTGATTATATTGATTGAATACAGGGTTCCTTACACGCTTCTCTGTCGTACTTGAGGATAAGTCCTCACACAGTCTTCTAGTGTCTCGTTAGTTTATGATAGCAAAGAGAACGAGACGCTATAAGGTTATGAAATTATGGATTAAAATATCTGTCATACCTTGCTGACAGTACGAATGCGATAAATCTGATAAAGTTTGTTTTTTGTACACGGTAAAAATACCAACTTGTGCACGTTTTGCTTATTATGATGATGGCAATCATAAAGTATAATTCATAAAGTATGATTTCATAAATTTCAAAAGCATGGTAAAGATAAATAAGACTTCAAAACATCTGAAATGTTCCAAACTAGAAGAGGGTATGCATACTGACAAGGAACATTATCAATTCGAATAATACTACAGATAAATCTGAGTATTTTATGAGAAATAGTTCATTGAAATAATATTTGAAAACAAATTACTCACGCTTTTAAGTTAGATTATCCATTTGTGAAACATATTCTAAACTTTGAGTAGTAATTACTTTCATTAAGTAAAAAAAAAGATTACGTTTTTGAATTAACCTCTTTTATGCAAATTAGAGATGCAATTTTTATCTCTGTTTATGGTTGTTCTAAATGAAAACTAAATATAACTGTAAAAAAGCTATTTTCAATAAATATTTTGATGTGTGTATTATCTCTTGATAGTAGCTCATTTTGCGAAGACAAATCTTGTATTTTACGTGCTTATCATGAAATATGTCACTGATTACAAATTACCTTTCTTTTTGCCTTAATCTTTAAAAGACAGCAGAATTTAATAAATGAAAATTAAGCCAGTGTTTTGAATTATGTTTCAATTAATTAAAAAGTAATAAATATGTTTTCTTTCAAATGAGAAATAACTTCTATAATCAGCAAGTAGTAAATAAAAGCTTCATAATTACATTATTTTGGTCATGAATTTCATCCAACAGATTGCAGAAACATTAGGCATTTTTTGAAAAGCAGGAGAAAGGAAAAATGAGCAATATCCTCGCCTGGTCTCGCACCGCGGACCTCTCGAATACGCACCGAATGTGCTCACCACTACACCACGAAGGGCGTGGGACAGCGGAGAGAAATAACAGCGGAGATGAATAAAGATTATTTATATATTATGCGTGTAATTCATTCAGTAAAATACAGTTTTATATTCTAAGACTTACATTTGCTTTCAGTTAATATTATATACAGTATTAACTGAAATCAATCAAACTATAATTATTACCACTGTCAGCAGCGAAAATTTAAGTTATTAGCATTTCTGATTCATCACAAAATGAACATAAATTATAATTGCGCATACCTATATTTTTTAAATTCGATATTTTTTCATATTTTTATTATTTCAGCACTACTTTTGTTTTCAAAATATTAAGCACGAGACACAATATTGAAATACAGAGACTGATAAATAGCTTGAATCACAGGTGTAGTAACTGAAAGCCAATAAAATTACATCTATGTTCGGTTTTGGACTACCGTTACAGAAAAATTCTGAAATAATACCTACCGCTAAATTGTGGTCTAATAGGAAAGTAATTCTATAAACAATGGTAGCCCCAATTTTCTCTTCATGCATATACTACACTGTAAAATTAAGGCAGTCCCTCAAAACTCTTTGGAAAATTCTCTTTTTAAAAAACCGCGCCATTGCAGCTCCTTAAAGGTTTTTTTTTAGTTTTACCTTGAAATTTATTCCCCTTGGTGCGCAAGTTGTGAAACATAAAAAGAAATTTCCTCTTTCATACATATTTATTTCTACGAAACCAAAATAACTTACTTTAAAAATTCTAGCCTGGCACTAAAAAAAGAGAGTTTATGCAGAAACATTAGATTGTAAATAAAACGTTTTGAGCATATTTAATTGTTTCTTCAAATTAAGAATATTTTTGAAGCAGTTTCACAATTTTCAATTTAGAAAACAATACTTTTAATATTTTTTTAAATGCAGTAACTTGAGATTACAAATATCTTAAAATAACAGCAGATGTGTCGGAAGACAGTCCATTTGATTTAAACACGAGTTTGCTCTGTAAATACAATGCACTTACGGCTTACGCTTTACACTTTTTCCACGCGTAAGATTTCCTAAAAAAGTAACATACTAATATTGATATACCTCATACTAATATTAAGAGAAACAATTTTTATTCTTTAGAATATCATTTCTATTTTACTGCTTGAATTCAGCCTGTTTCTAGGTATTCCCCAAAAGTTGTAAATTACAGATAACTTATAACGAGAGAAAATGTCCTTGATACTGTATAGTTGGTTACCCCTTCAGCTACTGTATTAAAGGAGTAACTTCTTTTACAGGATCAAGGTGATCCTTGATAACACACTCATGTCCATAAATTAAGGATAATTCGGAGTCACGCGGAAATCGAACTTTAAAATAAATATATCACCTGTAAAATCACTATACACATCTTCAAGAACCATATGCAAATATCATGAAATAACCAGATGACACCGATGGTACGTCACAATGACGAGAGTGATATATAAGGAATACAGGCAAACAAGTAAAATTGTTCGCAGGCGCTTTATAAGCATTTCAGTGCAATAACCGAATATTTATGACACAAAGGACGCATTTGGATGATTTTTTACGTGGTAGAATTATCGGCCATCTGTAATGTGGGCGTACCCAACTGGAAGTATCAGACGAACTTGAAATTGCCCACAGTGTCATCTCCAGGCTTTGGCAACGATTCCAAGATGATGGTAAGGTGAGTAGACGTTACAGCACAGGTCGCCCCAGAGTTACAACGCCGAATGAGGACCAGTATTTGGCAGTTACTGCCAAAAGAAACAGGCGGAGCACAGCCTCAGACCTGTCTCGTCGGCTTTCTTCAGCCACTGGTACGACAATTTCAAGGCAGACCGTGTACAGACGCTTAGGGCAGATTGGTCTATATGCTCATAGACCTGTCTGATGCGTTTCACTTACTGCAACTCACTGTCGCCTGCGGTTAGCCGGGAGTAGAGAACATACATTGTGGACCCCGCAAGAGTGGGCTGTGATGTTTCCGACGAGTCCAGGTTTAGCTTGCAGTCTGATTTTCGCCGGACTTTCATATGGAGAGCTCCAGGTACCCGTTACCACCAAGAAAACATCATTGAACGACACCGTTACGGTGGTGCAGGAGTGCTCGTTTGGGGTGGAATTATTCTGGGTTCCAGAACTGACCTGCATGTTCAAATTGGAACCATGACAAGCCAAATCTATCGGGACGTCATTCTGGAACAACATTACGTTTGTTTCGGGGCGCTATGGGCGCACAATTTGTGTTTATGGATGACAACGTCCGTCCTCACCGTGCAAAGATCGTAAGCGAATGCCTTCAATCGGAGGATATCACCCGTATGGGCTGGCCAGCATTCTCACCGGACTTGAATCCAGTAGAACACGTGTGGGACGTGCTGGGCCGAGTGTACTTTAAGGTCTAAATCATAGATGGCCAAAATTTTTTAGACGAGTGACACTATATGAAAAAAAATTATACGCACCAAATTTTCCAACACAATAAAAAATATAAAAATGGGAAAAAATTTTATTTATAGGCTGATATGGAATTTTTACACAAATAGCGTAGTATGTCTAGCATAGTAGCGTAGCAATGAGTCTAAGTAGTAAAATAATATAATAAATAAAATAAACGTACAAACTAGGGTTTTATTAGTTCTTGAAGATGTTAATAACACTAGGTTTTTAGATGCATATCAGTTAATTCTTGAATGATATTTTTATTTTATTATGTTCACAATAGAAGACATGTGTTCACCAACATCTATAACAATATCTAAGAGCCTAATCGTGTAAATTTGGAAAACTGCTTGTTGGCACAAATTTCCAAATTTCGATATAATTTGAATCACTTGCAGTTGTCATTCCTGTTCTTCAGAGTGTATTATCCTAAGTTTCTTATGTGTACTTCTGAGTTTAGCGTACTACTGTAGGTCAATTATTTTGATTTGGTTTCAGTTGGTTGTTCAGTAAGACAATTAACGTCTTGCAGAGAAATTCAGTTATTATATTTATTCTAATGTGTTTCTGTTGACGGAGTTAATACAGACGACATTATTATTTTTCTAAATCTTTTAATTCCCTAAGTCTTGGCGTGCCATTCTTAAACTTTTGCTGTGATTCATCGTGGCACTCTTGCTGCGGGTTGACCATCCCTGGTCTAAATCAATTCTTTCGCTATGTGTTTAGCCAGTTTTTGATTTAGAAAAAATTCAACAACTGTGCAAGTGCATCAGGTAATTAAACATTATTTTAGAAAATACTTCGCTTTCGTAACTTAATAGAAATTTACCGAATATATGCGGAAACCAAAGACTTACTACATTCAGTTCTGTTTCGGTGTAGATCAAAGAGCGCCATTTTGCTTTGCCTTAATGAAACAACTGTATCTCAAATCAAGGTTTAAAATATTTTTTGATCAAACTTTAATTCAACATAAATTCGCAGCTCTTGATTTACAACATATGTCATCGTTACTTACGAATTTGAGCTAGCACAAAACAGTAAGGAATTCACAAAGCAAATTCTCAGCTACAAAATACGCAAACAACAAGGGTAGCGGAAGGTTGAAACTTATTTAGGTAATTCTACAACCTGAGCGGAAATACCAAGAAAGTCAGCGTCTCTGCTAACAGCTCTAATCCTAACTTCAAGAGTTCTGTTCTTATATACACGTCAATTAATTTTAATCCTGGTGGGAGTCACAGAAAGTAAAAGTGGCAGGTAAGATAAAACTAATAATGTAATCAGTTACGCAGCGTAAGACCTTATCAAATTAGGTAAATAATTTATCTTAGCTACGTAGGCGTAGATTTTGTATAAAACGCTGTCAGTGGAGAAAACAGTTTTATTCAAAATCTACGCCAGTCTTAGTTTACGTTTTGCCTAAACTTGAATTTTGCTTTGGTGTGTTTCTCTACCAATTAGATTAATGGAAATGCTTATGCTTCTTATTGGATAGCTGCGAAGAGATCTAGAAGAGATTAGAAATAATACAGTAGAAACGTTCGAGGCTAAGGGGAAGGGTGTGCAGCCAGTTTTCACCGAAACTAATTTTTATAATAATTAAGCTTAAATCAATCAGAAGTTTAGCTGAAATAAATCACAGTAATCTTCTAGGCCTGTAGTTGTAATATCATTTTGTCCTTCAAAGATATGTGCAACATATCTATACTCAGTAAATCGTTAAATAAATTGACACGTGCGTCTACGTTTTATTGAAATATTTTTCATTACCAGTTATCTATCCTATGCATTTCTTGTGAAAAATTTTTTTTCAATATTTCATTTTCGTATACTCGCGCTACTTTAGGTAAGGATTCGTCTACGGTCCATCCGTGACTGACCAGTAAATAACCTGAACACTGAAAATACAACCCGGCTTCGAATATGTGTAACTTGGAAACAAGACTGTTTCTGGTAAGATGTCTTCTATGAAGCCATCCGTCCCACAGGCAGATAACTTTTGAGCTGCTTTTCCTTATGAATTAACCTAACCAGTTAACCAGTTATGAATTAACCTATCATGCAAGAGCTGAGAAGGAACACAACACAAATTTAGCTTAACTAAAGCGATTTAACAAACAATATTTATTTTATAATTTTATTCATTTTTATTCATAGTATGGTTTAATTTCTTTTCACATCGATAGCAAAGTAAATCATAAAAACAATTTATCTCCAACATCATTCTTCACTTAGACTGTGCTATTAAAACGAGTCCAGAATGGCAGAAAAATGTCACTTTTACAGTGCACTGTTCTGCCTTTCGACCTTATAAACAAGAAAGTAGCTGAGTGATTTTTCGAGTAAAGTATATTATATAATTTTTTATTTAGAAATAAAACTTTAATACTTAATATTTAGAACCTTATCATTTCTCTTTAAATTTCGCATTGCATACAAGGGTAATATCGATTAGTTATCAGACATTCTTTCTGTGTTGATATGGCCTTTTTCTTTCGTTTTAAGAAAGAAATTAGCGACTGTAATTTTATAAAACATTTCGGTTATAGTCATGTAACTCTACGATTTAACGATATTGCTATTAGTAAATGAAACGTATAAAACATTAGGCTAGGAGTTACATTTAGTCAATTCTTTAAAAGACTATTTCGCTCAAAAAATATTGTTACGAATTTCACATTTATTTGGCTATTTATTTAGAATTGCAATTAAAATTGCTTTATATTTCCCCTGCAACTCAGGCGATTTTTGAAGAGGAAGCTACGTAAAAACAATAATAAATAAATAAAAATAAAAGAGCGCGTGCATTTAATGTTTAATAAATAAATATCTCGTAATTACTGTTGCCATCCAGAAAAATCTAGAAAAATCGAGATTGTTCTAGTGATAATTAAAAAGCTTATAAAAGCCGAATTGAAACACCTCATCTCAGTTGTTGTAGTAGTAGCTGTTTAAAGTGAGCTGTTGTTTGTTTACTTAATGCTGTAGCGATTTCGCTGTGAGATAGAATTAGTTTATCTGTTTTGAATTGAGTTTTGCTAAACATTTGAGATATTGTGATATTGTTCGAATATCTCTGAAGAAATATTTCAGCATTTTGATTTATTTCTTGTGAAAAGAATAAACTTGTTTAACTTTTTAACGATTTGTGCATTCAATACATAACGAACCCGCAAGCAAGTAACAATATGTTAAAATTTACTCGGTGAATGCGTAAAAATTCTTTTATTTATTTCATGGGTCTAGATTGACTATATTAAAATGTGTTCTTGCTCAATTGCGTTTATATAAAAAGGAAAACCTTTCCATATTTATAAAAGTAATTGCATAACATTCACTTTATCACAAGAAGGTAAATTAAGTATTGACATAAAAACCTTTCTTTTAAAAACGTACTAAATGTTATGAAATTTGTTATTAATATCTACTATTTACTATATTTTATGCATAATTAAATATTACGTGCTTTATAAAAATCTTAGGTTTTTTTGAATGAAAATTATATTCAAGAAATTTTAATTGAAAAATGAAGAAACACTTTATCTCTCTTTATATTTACAATATTTTTTATATACAGTTATAAGGAAGAACGTCTTGAAATTTTATAGTAAAGTATAAAACTGAGGCTTAAATTAGTATATGAATTTGGAAAAATAGACAGTCTGTTTTCATTAATTTAAAATATCATTTCTTTGTAATCAATGATCCAGGCTTTTCAATCTCACTTTAATTAAATCTTTGATGCTTAAAGCTTATTTGAGAGTAACCCATTATATATGTTTCAACTTCAATGAATTGAAACCAAGAAAAAGTAAGAAAACAAACAGCTGTTAAAGAAACCTTTTACAGATAAAATATTTCAAAAAATATTTTATGAGCAAAATAAATTTCTATATGAACTGTATTTCTATATTACGTAAGAACTGGTGCTACAAAACTTTAAATTCTAAAATACATTTCTAAGATTACCCTCTAAAATATATTTGTAAGATTAAACATTAATTATACTTATTATAAACTCAGAATTGACTTTCCTAGACTAGTAGACGACTTCTCATTCTGATTTTAACTCCGAATTAAACGACGAAACATGGTAACAAAAATAAAACATTCAACTGAAATATTTATTTGAATTTGGCTTGAAGGTACAAAACTAAAATAGCAACAGTAACGTAACATTCGCTTCTTGCGGGTTTATTATACGAAAGTATTTCAAGTACTTACAAAAAATATCACAATTAAAGAACTGGTTTCTGTGTTAATATGCCTTTTGACACAATTCAAATCAAGAATAAGAGCTAAAATTTAATCAGCGCAGCACTAATGCAAGAAGAATTTAGCAGTCATAGTCCTCCTGGTCATAGTTGCTAAAACTCTTTCTGTGGAGATTTTTAGAACTTTTTCCCAGCCAGGAAATGCCATAAATCCGTATTTTCCTCTCCGGGAATCGAACACCTTCCGATTACTAGCCGTATGTGCTTTCCAATTGCACCTCGAAGGCATGCGGCAAGGAAGGAGAAAACTCTTACAACTTATATTCTTACTGGTTATTCAAATTCACTTAATTAATATTTCTGGAGGAGTTTACGGAAATCAGAAGTGCGGGAAATGTATAACACTAAAAGTAACAAATTAATTATATTACACCTTTCTTTCTGAAATGCAAATAAAATGTGTACGTTGCATCTGTTGAGTTATTTAAACCTTGTTAAGCGTGACAGAAGGTGGTACAAGCATGTTAACATAGATGTTATCCCAAAGCAATACATTATACATTAACACTGCATGCTTTTGAGGATGTAAAAAGTATATTTTGCAAAGTATATTTTTTCAAACATATGATTAATGTTTTTATTTATCTTGATTTACATATCAAGAGTATTTTATATTTAATACTTAAATGTGCCAAACGAATTTTCAAACAAAGCTTTCATACTTGAGAAATTGCTGGGAATAATAGGCTTAAAGGTTTAACTAAACAAGAGTTTCGATATACTTCAATTAGATTTCAAAAACAAATTTGAGAAAATATATTTGTATATCTGCTGTCCCTGTTATATAATATATTACAGAGCTAAATTTCATTTGATTTAAAATAATACTGAAAAACATTTCCTTTAGTTTCAGCCTATATTCTTCTGTTACATAAATTCAGAATGGCTGCTTATATTTCCGTGTATAAACAAGTCACACAAAACTGTAGCAAATGGTCGTCAAATGTTACGACAGTTCTCACTGGATTATTATTTTTAAAGAGGAAAAATAGTTCAAGTGGTGTTCAAGACTTCACGTTTCATACGTGCTTCACTGCTTCAAAAAGTTTTATTCCGATGTGGTGAGGGCAAAGAATCGACAAAACACGTATATTCTCCCTCATGACTCTGCCGCAAGAAAAAGTCTGAACGTGATTCTTATATAAATGATTTCGTGTAAAACTGGAACAAGATAAGAGATGTCTTGAGCAAGTTTGAATTCCATCAGGGAATTTGACTACTTCTGAGACGTTCGACTTTTCCGTGAAATTATTTGATTGAGTTAAGAATCTAGCCCTGTAAAGGATTCGTTCTTTTTAAGAACATGTGTCTTTTTAAGAAGATATGATATTTGTACACGATGTTTTAAGAACTCTACAACTTGTATGATGTAAAAAATGTATTTAACGTGTAGTTTTAGTTTTGCAGTGTAAATTCTTTTGATAAAAAGTACTTTTGTCTAATGTGAACTAACAGCTTGCTACAAAATCTCATGCGAATTTAACACTTTCGGCCCTAATGGTGGCATTTGGTCTATTTTATTGGTAGCAGAGACTGTTTTACATTTCAAAACTAGATGTCTAATCTGGCGGTTTGTTTGCGTGTGTTTACCCACTCCACTGTTTGTATTGCAATACTGCAGTGGTTTAATTGAATTTCTGTTACTTTTGTAACACTTTCCAGTAAACTTGGAGAGTTCCAAAGATCATGAGAATTTAGTGTTAGATAACGGTGCTTCTCGGAACTACAGGATTTGGGAATAGGCGAAAAAAAATACGCAATTTGTCTTCGTAGGAACCGAAAATCTGGTACAAGTCTGTAAATGATGTGGTTGAGACGCTGTCAGAGGTTATCGAGAGGTAACTAGAATAACAGAGTTACATCTTAGGTCAAGTGAGTAACGGAACAGATCCTATATGTCAAGCTGCCAATTGCACTTATGAACTGTGAAGGATTCTGTTTATCTAAAAAAATTCCAATAGTTTCAGAAAATATTACGCAAAGGACGGATAAAACTTCTTCAGGAATAATTTCGTAGAATAAGTTTTTGCTGGACTGTTGACTGCAGCCTTGGTATAGAAAGTTTTGTTAGTAATCTTTAACAGTTTCACTTTTCAAGTTATTATGCAGGTTTTTGTTCCGTATAAAGTACGAAGCATTAGAAATTATCCTCAGAAACCTTTTAAAGAACTTGCAGTTTCTTATTGTAATTTACCCTTGCACGTGCCCAACTGGACAAGTCGCAGGTTAAAATCGACCTGATTAATGGCTATGCATATTCTTCTCTTATGGGGAAGATTTAGTCTTTAGTCCTGAAGTACTGGAGAGAGGTGGACAATACTTAGACTGTTTATCTTGGGACCAGACGGTGGCCATTGCCATGGCATCCTATTTGCTACAACTCAAGTAGGAACTTGTTAATATATTGCAAAGGCGTTCTTCTCATACCTATGAACAACGTATTGTAGAATGTTTTCTGAAAGGGCCTTAAAAGGTCGAGAAACGAAAGGGTTAAAAAGAGGTACTGTATCCCTAAATTATTGAAAATTGTGCTTATTTTATTTTTGTCATTAAGAGTTATGAAGGGACAGTTCACTTCTAAAGTAAAGCGTAAGCTTGGGGGCAGAGAAGACGACTGATTATATGTAAAATTTCCTCTAGGATAATTTAAATACCTCTTAGATTCAGCTTTTACGAATAACAAATACGGAATGAAACACGCACTAAAATTGCTTTACGTTAAGGACATTAAACTCATGCAATCTCAACCATTCCATTCCATATTGGGTATTGTAAATAGAATATCAGAAGTTTAAAAATAAATTTTTGCACAAACTAATAAGAGTTTCAAAAATTTCTCTAGAACTTTTTGCTAATTTGCTTCTGGTGTTACTGATTAATTACTAATGCGTCAATAAGTAAACTAAAATATAGCAGATTAAATTAACTACTATGTTAATAACAATAATTTCCGATTAAGTATGTAAGTATACATTTTTCTTTAAAAAAATTAAATATGAGAAATTGTTTGCTGATGGTGTGCATGTTAATAGAGGAAAATAATTTCATATTTTGTGTCTTTTTTTAAATTGAATATTTTTTCTATTTACATGTACACACTTAAAAAATTATATTACTTTGGGCACTGAATATAGAAAAGAATACAAGACCTCTCTGCTTCCGGGGGGCTTTTTTTCTGCCAGTTTCTAAAACCAATTGTCTTATATTTAGCTACGCATGAAATAAATCCACAAAACCATTAGTCCCACTGACATCAAGCGAAAACTACAAATATACTAAAGCTTTACTTAGAGTGCTAGTCTGAAACCTTTCTCTTACTGTTACGTGCTAATTTGTCACGTCACCAGATGTTATATACTAATATCGCGGCACCAAATGTTCTGTGGTACCAAATGTTAAATACTAACTGTTACAATAATTTGTCTACAATAATATCAAAACCATAATTCATTGCGTTGTGTATTACTAACCCGAACAACCCCTAAGACCAAGCAGGAGTACTGGTGTTAAAAACATTCACACAAGTCATCATAAGGAAAACTCTGAATCAAATATATATATATAACCAAGGATATTTATTGCAGCATTAAAGGAAGACACTCAATCTTTCAACTTAAATTTCTAGATCTATGGTGTGTTCAAGTGACAACTATTTAAAATAATGCATTTAGAATTATAATATATATATTGTTAATTTCAAATATGCACCGAGATGAATTAATCAAAAATTTACACCGTAAAAATTAATATTAACTTTTCATATGCAGTTATCAAACTCTGCTGGCCAGCATAAAAATACACAGGAATTTAATGAATCACCGAGCATGGTGTCTTTACCAATATTGATAGAGATTACTTAGTTCAAGAAATTTCTTAATTTACTCAGGTAAAAATTACATACATAAATTTAGCAAATCCCTTAGGCAGTTAGAAAATATTACATATTCAAGTAGACCCGTTGGAGAAAAATGATTACATTTATTCCTACATTCAATTACACAATTAAAGGTAAAGTAGAATTTAAATTTTTAATCGTTCCTTAATTTGCAAAAGTTAAAGTTAATTCTCAACCA
Source organism: Stegodyphus mimosarum (assembly GCA_000611955.2). Taxonomy (NCBI): domain Eukaryota; kingdom Metazoa; phylum Arthropoda; class Arachnida; order Araneae; family Eresidae; genus Stegodyphus; species Stegodyphus mimosarum. The sequence goes on from KK116296.1 coordinate 254,074, forward strand.
AAAATAGTAACAACTTAAAGTAAAAAGGTAAAATTTAGATAAGTTAACAAATTTAATATCCTGTCTTAATTCATTATATATAAATTTTAATTACATTCCAAGTTAAAGTTAAAAGTCCTAAATAGATTAATAGTGCAGCAGTTGCTTAAATACACAGCCTGGATTTAAGATCCAGCAGAAAACCCTTGACTAAAAGTTAAATAGAATTTAATTGGAAATTAAATACACATATAATTACTCCTTACATTAATAATTCATCACTGGAAAATTTACTTCAAATAATCAAATCTCTTAAAAAAATTTTTAATTTGCCATATTACTTAGGAAACATGTTCACGGAATTTAAGTCGCAAGCTGTACTAAATTTCAGGTGAAATTAACAATCAAAAGGTTGAACTCACTTGAAGGGAAGAATTGAAAATTTAATTAAGCATTAACTCATCTTATAGATTTTTTTTTCCGGATGTCCCATTCATAACAGGTGTTGAACAAGGCTCTGCCGACGACCAGTCCTTCGCAGATGTTGAACGAGGGAGTCCGGCGAGAAATCTGGACACTTGGATCAGACACTATGAAGATGGTAAAGTGCATTCGTGCAGCAAAACAAGAGCTCCTAAAGGTTCCTCCCTTTTCCGTCTATTCTCATCCAGGCGAGTTGATGGTAGTACTCGGATCTAAGTGACCGATCAGGCAGGATCCGGATAGCGGGATTCAAGTTGCATCCACTATGGTGACAACGTAGTAATTCGATGAGGAAAAAACAACATTCTCGACTCCAACACGGGGATGGTAAAGTGCGGAGGAGTAAACTTCAAGTGTTTTTTTAGATGTTCATCTTTATCTTATTTCCCATCTCCGGCTCTTCCAGAGGAAGAAAAAATAACGTGCTTCTACAGCTGCGAATCCAAGGCAAAAAGGGCTGAGCATGGCCTTGCATGACGATTTCAATCGTCCAGAATCCAGAATTTTCGAAAATCACCAAATTTGGTGAATTAGTATGCAAATCTCGCCAAACACAAAACAGTGCTGCGAAAACTTAGTTTTTCCTTCTTCACACCAAAAAAAGTTCCACCCTCGCCACCCCCTTCGCCAACAAGGAGGGGTGAGGGAAAGAATGCGACAAACCTATCACTCCCCTGCCACGCAACCGGACGCAGTACATGACCTTGACGAGAAAAGTGCTCAAAACGGCGCTTATAGCAGAATAAATTTCTAGACACGAAATTCAACAATTTTAGCAATTAAATGGGCATAATTCTCCAACGGGGCGACGTACAGTCATGAAAGTAGGTTCATAAGAAGGGTAAATTTTTTCTCTTTAAGAGGTATAAATTTCAACCATGTGAATAAAAAGGAAGTATTTTTAAATTTCAAATATTACGCAGAAACAACCGATTTCCCATTGTCTCCTTCTCCCGACGGCTAATACTGTCGAACGTGTAACGTAAGAACGAGAACTCTGTTTAACTCGTATAAAAATAATTGATTCAATAACATAAGCAATACAATTCGTGAAGAAAAAATTTAGAATAAGCATAAATTAATGCATATAATTTACTCACTCAATAATTAATTAACAAATAACTGCAATTAACTACACATTAATCCATAATTCTAAACTAACCAAAAATCACTACATAACATTACTAACAGAAATAGAACCTTTTATCTCAGTAAATAGCTATATAGTAGACTTAATCCTTGAAAAGATTAGTATGCTTTATTAATTAAACCAAATTTACTTTAACTTAACCTGGTGGTTTTGTAATAATAGGAAACTTACGCGATAATATTATTCCAATAAAATATATAACTTCATATATCAAAGTTTTCTCTTACTGAAACATTATCGGTTTATATAAACTGAAAGGGCTAGATAGGGGAATACGAATCATCAATAATACATCCTGCCATAGAGTAAGCTGCAAAGGGTAATGGGTAAATAGAAGAATCTTCATGCATTAGATAAAGTTGATATAGTTACAACGGATCGAATGATATGCTTTTTAGTATTACTAACAACCAATAGAACTTGTAGAAATTCAAAGGAAAAGTAGGCGTATGACTGCGACGTTAAAAATGCTTTTAACTTAAGAAATACTGTAACTGTACTGTTTTTTAACTTAAATACGGAATAGTATAAAAATCTTTAAAATTTAATCTCGCAGGAGTTGCAAAAACGTTATTTCAATATTTACGAGCTTAAATACTAAACAGCATAGCTTAGTTCTTTTTTTTCACGATTACGAATCATTTAATCATACTTAGTGTTGTTTGAATTACCACATCTGCTTCTCAAATATCGCTCGACAGAAATATGGAAAAACATTCAGAAAAATTGCTGACTTTTAGAAAACCTAGTTTAAAAGCAGCAGTCTGAATAAACAACTTGTAAGGTTTTAGTTAAACTAACCAAGTTTATTTTAATTTAAATCTTTTCTATCTCCTCTCTGCTTCAACTTCCTGTCAGAAGAAGCGCGCGTTTTTAGCTTATGCTAATTTTTGAAGTTCAGCCAAGCACTATTTAAGACAGAGGTAGAAACCTGTCGGTGTGTGAGAGCTTTGCCTCAGATCACGGTCACGCTGCTCAACGTTCGCCTGACCAGCTAGCAGTTTAAATTTATAAGCCATAGTGCTTACTACGTGATTGCATTGTAAAATAAATTAAAGTGCGGTAGTATTTAGTATATCTTGCTACGCACCCTTTTCGGTAGAGGCCAACTTCCGCGAATTGCTCTGCGAAGCAAAGTTTAATTTAAGTTCTATTTTAATTTATTTAAATTTATTTGATTGTTAAGTTCGACCAAAGTGTGGTCTGTTACGTTCTGTATCTCTCCCGAATTGGGAGGTTTGTATTTAATAGTGATTGAATAAAAGAGGATTTCAAATCCCTTCACGTGCAGTTATTCTCCAGCCCAGCAGTTACATCAGAACATAGCGTACCTTCCGCTCCCTGTTCCAGTTCAGGACTTAGAACGTAAGGATAAGAACCCTTTACAGAATTTACCATGTTCTCAAAGAATACACACAGAATGCTAAGTCCTGATAATGGCGCCCGCACAGAAAGAAGAGGATGGCCTCAGCAACAAGAAGACGAACCTGAGACACCTGCTGTACCTGTCCAGAATCCTGAGATAGCACCTCCTGGCATAGAAGGATTCGGCTACATCGTACAAACCATGCGAGCAGCCATGAAGCCAGCGGCAAGTTTTGACGGCAAGACAGCCGTAATCAATTTCCTGGAAAAGCTAGACTCCCACTTCATGCTATATCCAGTCCACGAATTTCAGAAAGTCGCTCTTGCTACCAGCGCTTTGAAGGGCCAAGCGCTAAGTTGGTTCAAGTGCATCGGAAAGAATCTCTTGGGGGAACCAGGAAGCCCCACATACACGTATGAAAATTTCAAGAATTCTCTAGTGAAAGCATTTCCCGTGGTGCGAGATCGAGCCAGATTGGAAGCTGAACTGTTTAGCCGATACCAAGAAAGAATAGAAGATTTGTCTAATTTTATTTTGAGGAAAATTCAAGTTTTCAAGCTTTTGTATGGAAGTCGCCCGGATCCTGAAATTATTCAAGTTATACTTCCTAGGCTACTGCCCCAAGTTCAAGATTTCATCGAACTAAGAAATCCAACAACATTAGACAGATTATTTGAGCTCGCGGTACAATTTGAAAGCCGAAGAACAGCCGACAACGAACGACGACGCCAATTTGAGCGAAGAAGTCAGTGGAGTTCGCCAAGACCGCAGCAAAAGCAAAATCAAAGTTACGGGAATAAGGCGAAGCAATGGCCGAAGAAAGATGTGTCTCCTAAAGCGAGCGGCGAACGAAGGGAATTTAATAGAAGAACAAGCAAAGATTCCGAGGGCAACCAGAAGAAAAAGAATTTAAACTAAGAGGGATTTCTTCGAGGAAGGTGAAGAAGTCCGAAGCAGCGCAAAACCCTTCCAAAATCAATTTAAACACCGTGGTCGTTAAGAATTTGAGTTTGCCGAAGATTGAAGTTCTAATCAACAACATACCGGCGACAGCCCTCTTGGATACAGGAGCCCAAAGCAGCTTCGTATCGGAAAGATTCTTTAAGAAGCACTTTCGACGTTACAGAATTTTTAGTGCAAGAGACACGGATGTCATAGCGGCCCAAGGAGAAAAATGTAGCTGTTTAGGAAAAGTACCATTGTTCGTGCGTATCAACAACGAACAGGTAAGAATCCTGTTTTATATTGTGCGTAACCTGCAGACTTGTATTATTCTAGGTGTGGACTTTTTTAGTTTGGCAGAAGCAAAAATTGATTTCAAGGGGGGAGAACTAACATTAAATATGAAGCCAATTGAAGCGAAGAATGATAAGCCCCCGCAGCTGGACTTGGAACATTTACAAGCAGAGGAAAAAGAGAAAATCCAAGGTCTGGTAAGTCACTTTGCGAATTTATTTAGTGATGTACCAGGCTTTACGCAGGTGGTGAACCACGACATTGACACGGGGGACGCTCAGCCAGTTAGGCAAAAGCCATATAGATATGATAGGACAAAAGAGGAAATAATTGAACATCATATTAAAGAGATGTTAAAGAATAAAATCATCACGCCAATTTCTAGCAGTTATGCTAGCCCCGTTGTCCTGTGTAAGAAAAATAATGATTACCCGATTACGCACCCGAAGCGGTGGCGTTTTGCTATAGATTATCGCAAGTTAAATTCAGTTACAAAATATCCTGTATATCCGTTGCCGATAATTGAAGAAATTATTCGAAATATTTCGTCTACAAAATACATGACTACATTAGATCTCACGAGTGGCTATTTTCAGATTGGGGTAAAACCCGAGGACGTACACAAAACCGCGTTCATAACGAAATCTGGTACGTACGCATTTCTTAGAATGCCGTTCGGATTATCCGGCGCGCCGGCAACGTTCCAAAGATGTATGGACATCGTCTTAAGACCAGTCCTTGGTAAAAGCACTTTCATATATTTAGACGATATTATAATTACGAGTAGTACTCTAGAACAACACTTACAAGATTTAAGAAAAGTATTTTCATTGTTAAACGAAGCTGGTTTAAAGATAAATGCGTCTAAATGTAAATTTGCCGCAAAAGAGTTACGTTATTTAGGATTTAAAATTTCCCAAAAGGGAATCGAAACGGATCAGTCAAAAATAGTAGCCATTAGAAATTATCCTGTTCCTAAAACAGCGAAGAAATTATCGTCGTTTCTCGGGATGTGTTCATATTACCGGGCTTTCATTAAAGACTTTGCAAAAATAGCTGAGCCACTGCTAAAGTTGAAAAGAAAAAAAGCTAGGTTTTCGTGGTCAGCAGAAGCCAACTTGGCGTTTCAAAAATTGAAAGACGCATTGACTCAAGCTCCCGTCTTAAAATTTCCAGAAGGGGATAAGGGATTAGAGATTTCAGCGGACGCTTCAGATTTCGCGATTGGTGCAGTGCTTTCCCAAAATGGTCAGCCCGTGGCTTTTTTCAGCCGAACATTAAATGAAACCCAAAGAAACTATTCCGCAACAGAGAGAGAAACTCTCGCAGTGTTAGCATCAGTACAGAAATTTCGTGTGTTCTTTGGAAGTTCTCCAGTAACTGTATATACCGACCACGCGGCGGTCACTAGACTCTATTCTGGAAAAAATTTATCACCCAGATTAATAAGGTGGGCTCTCAAATTACAGGAATATAACCTAATAATTAAACATACGCCGGGAAAAGAAAATGTTGTGGCAGATGCTTTAAGCAGAATTAACTTAGATGAAAATGGAAGTGTAATTAAGATAGCCATGTTAACATCCAAAGTATTAGATTCTCGTGAAACAGTAATAGCCGAACTCAAAAAAGATCCGGAGTTCAAAAATATATACAATTATTTGGCCGACCCTGAGAATTTCAATCATCCGGATATTGTGCCGATAAGAAATAGGGCCGAAAATTACGAATTAATTGACGGACTGTTATTCTATACGAAAGCTACTAATGAGAATCATGAATATAGACCGGTTATCCCAGCTAGCATGAGGTTGAATGTATTAGAAGAGTTGCATGATTGTGCCATTTCGGCTCATTTAGGTATAAGAAAAACTGTTCAGAGAGTTCGCGAGGCAGTTTTCTTTCCAGAACTGCAAAAGTTTACTAGGGCGTATGTCCAGTCGTGCCCAACATGTCAATTAAATAATTATGTTAATTTCCGCCCGGCCGGGTTCCTAAATAGTATTAAATCAGAATTCCCAAATCAAATAATAGGCATCGATTTACTTGGACCTTACCCTCGAAGTAAAGTTAATAAAAGCCGATATCTTTTAGTTATAGTGGATCATTTTAGCAAATGGTTAGAGTTAATTCCGTTAAAACGCGCGTCTGCAAAAATTGTAGTAGATTCAATTCTAAATAAGTATATTTTAAAATACGGGGCGCCCCTAAAAGTTATTTCAGACAATGGTCCTCAGTTTGTTAGTAAAATGTTTGAGGAAATGTGTGCAAAACTGGGCATACGTCATCTAAAGATGGTCCCGTATCGTCCGCAGTCAAACATAGCGGAACGGGTGAATAGAAATGTAGTGAAAATAATTCGTAGTTATGTGAAAAACTATCACTCTACCTGGGATAGCCATATAAATGAATTTGCATTTGCCCTTAGGACCGCCAAACACGATACTACACAAAAAACACCCGCTGAACTCTTCTTAGGAAGAAAGATCTTGACCCCCCTAGATAAACTGTTCTTTGTACAGGAAAGGGCAGAAGAATTTAAAATGAGTGATATACAAAAGTTAATACGGGAAGCGACGGAAAATATAGAAATGGCCCAAAGAAAACAGAAATTGTACTATGACCTAAAAAGAAGAGAGGTCAAGTACAATGTGGGAGATGAAGTGTTGAAGATTAAACACAACTTGTCAAATGCCCCAGAGGAAAAGGTGGGGAAATTTTTTCCGCGTTTTGAAGGCCCGTTCACAATTGAACAAATTACGGGGGCAGTGGTTATATTAAAAAGAAATGATGGTCAAACGCTCAAAGCGAATGTGGACCAAATAAAACCGTTCTATAATCGCAGCAAAATGGCTGTATTTAAAGATTCGTTTCAGGATCCGAGGCAATCGACTAGCCAGGAAGATATACGTCAGCAAAAACAGCAGGAACCAGCTACAACGGCATCGAAATGTCAGAAGAAGAAAGCTCCCCCCCAACAAAGAAATAAGAACCAAAAAGGTGGTTTCAAAAGAAAGTCTCACGATGCAGGTGAACAAATCTACGAACGGAATTACGAGCGCACCAAGAGAAGAAAGCAGAATGGGCAAGGGAAGCCCAATGTATCCAAAAGAACTGTGGAATCATCGGACAGGTGCCTGAGAAGCAAGAAACGTCGATTGCAGCCTGAGAATCAACTTCCCGAATACAGCAGGAACCAGGACAAGCAACGAGCAAGGGCCCAGGAGAGAAGGGCCCAGTCCACCAAACGTCCAGCGGAGCAACCTCCTCTACAAAGGAAATTGCCGAGGATACAACGACGGAATTTCAAAAGAAAAAGAGACGAGCAGGCTCCGAAAGAACAACGAAAAACGAGGAAACTGAACCAGGCCACAACTTACTCAAGTTTTAAAGATTGGGCCAAGAAAAGGATGGACGATCATAATAAGATAAGTACAATTTCGTATTCAAAAGTTTAGTTAATTTTTGAGTATACTGCAAGTTGCAGGACTGATTTTACCTCAAGCGAGGTTGACTTTTACGCCAAGTGAGCGATAAGTTCTCATATGGAAAGTAAAATGTTTTGTTAAAAGAAATTGTAATTCTTAAAGATTTAAAATTACTTAATTTTGTAAATAGATTAATTCTGTAAAAGCAATGAATTGCTGAAAAGAATATGTTAACTAAATGATTTTGTACGACGCTTTGTCTAAAGACTTGTAAAATGTCTAGAATGAAAATTCGGAAAATTGAAAAACACGATTTAGTCTGTAGACTATTAATTCAATGTAATTTGATATTTCAAGAAAGTACCTTGAGAAAGGAATAGGAAGCACTTGCTGTAAGCTTAGAAATTTAACCTATATTTCTGTAAGCTTAGAAATTTAACTTCTATTTGCATTTCAGGATTGCTGTGAAATTGTTAATGTGTTATGAAATGTAACAAATAATATTATGCTAGCAATGCACGTTAAGTGCAATATTAATGTGAATGTTGTGTGCAAACTGCGAATTTGTATGCATGAAAAGTTAAAGATTCACTATTTTAGAATGCAAGTGTTAATTAGGCTCTCCACCAAATACACTTAAAGTGTTAGACATAAAGCTAGTGAGAACCTTAGGATTAGCTGGTTATAGGGCGTTTTTTTCAGGTCTCGTATGTCAAGTTCTAACTAATGTTAGTCGATTGTAGGTGGAAGAGTTGAACACCCCCGAACACATAAAAACCCGCAATGGCGGTTTGCTTTACATCCAACACCGGTGAGAGAGCATACGGGGGAAGAATTTAATTGTGCTTGAATGATAATGTGTGTGTGCAAAATTACACAGAAAAAAAAAAAAAGGATTTGTACCACTTAGAATTATTCTGTTATTATGTCATACTAAAGTTGTTTTCCTTCCAGATTTTGCTGGAAGGAGTAAGACTGTTTGAAGAATAAGACTTGAAAAAAAAAATGTTGAAGATTGTTGTTCCAGAAAATTTCGTCTGTATTTTACACAAACATATATTGCCTTGTAAGAGTTGGCCTAAGTTTAGAACAGTGAAATTTTCGACTATTTAGAATTGCTAGTTTTCAACATGGTCCGTTTGGACCAAAGTAGTTTAACTATCGCAATTCTGGCGGGAAGTATGTAAGGTTTTAGTTAAACTAACCAAGTTTATTTTAATTTAAATCTTTTCTATCTCCTCTCTGCTTCAACTTCCTGTCAGAAGAAGCGCGCGTTTTTAGCTTATGCTAATTTTTGAAGTTCAGCCAAGCACTATTTAAGCCAGAGGTAGAAACCTCTCGGTGTGTGAGAGCTTTGCCTCAGATCACGGTCACGCTGCTCAACGTTCGCCTGACCAGCTAGCAGTTTAAATTTATAAGCCATAGGGCTTACTACGTGATTGCATTGTAAAATAAATTAAAGTGCGGTAGTATTTAGTATATCTTGCTACGCACCCTTTTCGGTAGAGGCCAACTTCCGCGAATTGCTCTGCGAAGCAAAGTTGATTTAATTTCTATTTTAGGTTTAGTTTTAAAATTATTTGATTGTTACGTTAAGACCCAAGTGCGGTCTTTTACTTTCTGTATCTCTTCCAAGTTGGGAAGTTTTGTATTTAATAGTGATTGAATAAAAGAGGATTTCAAATCCCTTCACGTGCAGTTATTCTCCAGCCCAGCAGTTACACCAGAACATAGCGTACCTTCCGCTCCCTGTTCCAGTTCAGGACTTAGAACGTAAGGATAAGAACCCTTTACAGAATTTACAATGTTTCCTAAAATGATGCACAGAACGCTAAGTCCTGACAAACTTATATAATCAGATAGTTCAGCAATACTGGCAGCATTTGAGAACATCGAATAAATGCCGTTATGAAAAGCTTTGCTAAAATTATTAAGATTTATAGAGCTGATCATGCATTAACTTGACTCTTTGGTGCACAGTACATCATTTAACCAGCTTATCTATCCTGCGATTTCTATTGTAAAACTTAATTGTAAATACTTGAATGCTAATTTTTATTTAGTTTTAAAATTCAAGGATAAAAATGGAAAATTCTAGCAATAAAGCATGAATATTTCTTAACTCCGTTACTTAATCATTTCTTTCAATATTTAGCGAGAATCATTTATTTCCATGTTTTATCACATGGTTCCTTAGAGAAACAAGATTTGTATGATATTTTATTCAGTTCTGAATTGCATTCGACTAAGCATATTTTCAACAGGCAACATCTTACATTTTAAATTCATTTAATACAGCAACCCCATGATTTTTTGTTCTTTTTTATGTTTGCGTCTGTTTTATATTTTGAAGAATATGTTACTTACACTAACTAATAATTACTACTCATCGAGTCTATCGTAACATCAGCCTACAGTAATTTACTAATGCAAAATTAATTTGAAATTTATTTCTACACGTAGTAATGTTGTATATTCTCTTTCACCCCTTTTTCTAGAAACGTTTACCTTTTTATTAAGTGCAAGAAAAGAAAACTAAATAAAAATTGTGCTTAATACACTATTTTATTTTAGGCTTTTTATCAGTTTTAGATAAAAGTTGAAGGCTGACTTCGTAAGGCAAGTTTAAGAGAATAGAAATAAAAAAGATTTTAATCCCCATAATTTGAATTTTTCTGTTAAAATCGAGATAATTGACTCTTGCAATTACAATATTTTTTCTCTATCTTCGATTTCAAGCTCATTTGTTCTTGGAATAATTTATAGTTTCAATTGTGAGACAGATACCATTATAAAGAATAGATTTACAGAATAAAAGAAATTTTTAAGGGATAATTATAAAACCTTCTTTGGAAAATTTCTAGGAAGATGCGAATAATACGTGACATCGAAAGCGAAAGTATTTGTAATAAAATACGTAGCTCTAGAACATGTTTTGATGCCTAAACTGATAATAAAAGTAACAGATATTATTTTGTAAATATGGGAGTATTTCATTCTACCGGAACAACGTAAAAACAAAAAACAAATTGAAAAGCGAATTGAAGTATGAGAACATAAATAAAATAAAAAATGCGAGTTCAATTTTGCAAGAATAGTAAGTAAGTACACTCATGTCCATAAATTAAGGATAATGCAAAATCAGGCAAAGGAACAGTTAGAAACAAAACAAATTTGACTTATTTGTAAAGCTTATTTGTAAAAACAAAAGGTAAAGAGCGAAAAAAGATGCTATGGTTGACATTATTAAAAAAATTAGCAATATTTTCTCCCTGGAGCAAATTACAAAAACAACCTATTTACAAAAAAACAATATTATATGGTTGATATGATTGTTAATACATTGTATGTCTCCCAGACGATGCAATATAGTCCGTACAACGCCTAGGCATGCTGGGTATCAAATTATCGACCTGATCTTTAGGGATATTACACCACTCAAAAAGCAATGCTCTCCAAAGTTCCGGTAGACATGTAAGAGGAGGTTCGCGGGCTGAAACTCGTCGGCCAAGCATGTCCCACACGTGCTCTACTGGATGATTCAATCCCGGTGAGAATGCTGGCCAGTCCATACGGGTGATATCCTCCGATTGAAGGCATTCGCTTACGATCTTTGCCCGGTGAGGACGGGCTTTGTCATCCATAAGCACAAATTATGCGCCCATAGCACCCCGAAACAAACGTAATGTTGTTCCAGAATGACGTCCCGATAGATTTGGCTTGTCATGGTTCCAATTTGAACATGCAGGTCAGTTCTGGAACCCAGGATAATTCCACCCCAAACGAGCACTCCTGCACCACCGTAACGGTGTCGTTCAATGATGTTTTCTTGGTGGTAACGGGTACCTGGAGCTCTCCATATGAAAGTCCGGCGAGAATCAGACTGCAAGCTAAACCTGGACTCGTCGGAAAACATCACACAAGCCCACTGTTGCGGTGTCCACAATACATGCTCTCTACTCCAGGCTAACCGCAGGCGACAGTGAGTTGCAGTACGTGGAACGCATCTGACAGGTCTACGAGCATATAGACCAATCTGTCCTAAGCGTGTGTACACGGTCTACCTTGAAATTGTCGTACCAATGGCCCTGAAGAGAGCTGACGAGACAGGTCTGAGGCTCTGCTCCGCCTGTTTCTTTTGGCAGTAACTGCCAAATACCAGTCCTCATTCGGCGTTGCAACTCTGGGGCGACCTGTGCTGTAAGGTCTACTCACATTACCATCATCTTGGAATTGTTGCCAAAGCCTGGAGATGACACTAGGCAATTCCAAGTTCGTCTGATACTTCCAGTTGGGTACGCCCACATTCCAGATGGCCGATAATTCTACCACGTAAAAAATCATCCAAATGCGTCCTTTGTGTCATAACTATTCGGTTATTGCACTGAAATGCTTGCGCCTGCGAACAATTTTACTTCTTTGTCTGTATTCCTTATATATCACTCTCTTACACTCTCGTCATTGTGACGTACCATCGGTGTCATCTGGTTACTTCCTGAAATTTGCATATGATTCTTGAAGATGTGTGTAGTGATTTTACAGGTGATATATTTATTTTAGAGTTCGATTTCCGCGTGACTCCGAACTATCCTTAATTTATGGACATGAGTGTAAAAGCAAAGTGCAAGTAAAAGAAAAGTAATCTTTCTGAGAAAAATATTGATGCAAACGTAGCAGTTATTTTATGAACCCATATTCCAGATAAAACATAACGCGTTTTACTGCTCATAAGCATGTTCTTTATAGTTTAAAAACATTTAATATTCGCCAAAATTTTGAAAATATTCGCTTTTTGATAAATTAGTGAAGTTACTTTTTAGGGATTCATATTTATTTTCACTAACGAATTAAGTATATGCTTTCTTTCCTATAAGCCTTCATTCCCCTAATTGTCAATGATAGAATATGTAAATTTAGTAGTGCAGGTGAAGGAATGCAATTTCTACCATTAGGAGAAAAATGTTTTAATTCTGAGCTCTAGAAGAGAAACTACTGTACCTCTGTAGCTTGAGCTTCTGATTCTGTACTTATTGCTGGTTAAAGGGGCGTAACTGCTATTATTCTGCTATCACTAGATTTCGACGCGGTTTTAGGTAACAGTATTCTCTGAGCCTTGGGAGAAATTCTACTGTTCTGTTAATTGCTTTGAATTTTAAGCTTAGTTCTTGTTATTTGAGTTACCGCTCGAGCGAGGCGTAATTTGCTGGCGTCAAGTCGACGCAATGTGAATTTTAAAGAATCTAATAAAGGGTTCTTTTAATACTTTTCCTATCTGGTTCCTGCTCTTACTTCAGCAGTCACGCTGACAGTTTACTAACTAGACATTACAACTTAATTAAATATCAAAAGAATATAGGATTCTTGGACATTATACTGTTATAGGATTTTATATTAATTAACTGATTATTATAATCTGAAACTTATTTACTATAACTTCTTGTTTCGTAGTCCTCACCAGATTGTAAAGTAGTGGTGTAGAGTCATTAGGTTTTTTGAAGCAGGAGACAAAAATGAGATTTGCCCTCGCCGGGACTCGAACATGGACCTTTCGAATACACGCCAATTGTGCTACCATTACACGACGAAGCCATGCTGAAAGGAGGGAGAAAATACCTTATATACCCCTCCTTTTAAAAGGCGACTGGGAATTAGAGAATTCAATCGCCAACTTCTTCTGGTGACGAGTTATTGTCCACCACCTTTTAGTTCGGACGCCATTGCACAGTCGTTACGTTATTTTGATGCTGAAGACCCGAAAAAAATCTGTAATGCCCTCGCCGGCACTCGAACCTGGACCTCTCGAATACGCTTCGAGTCTACTACCATTACACCTCGAAGGCATACTGGAAGGAGGGAGAAAATACCGTATAGTGGTAGGGTATTCAAACTGGCAGTTTGAGTGCCTTCAGTTAAAGCTTTCGGTTGTAGAGTCATTAGGTATTTTTTGAAGCAAGAGTCATAAAAAATGAGCAATGTCCTCTTCGGGACTCGAACCACGGACCTCTTGAAAAGCATCGAGCGTGATGTTTACTACACCAAGAAGGCAGGCAAAGAAGGCGAGAGAAATACCTTATAAGGTAACCTCGCTTACAGATTACGCCCTATCGCCCGCTCTGCCAAAGTTTATTCCAACTTTAGTCATTTTCTTAGACGATGTCAAATACACTTCGTTAATTACTAGCGCCAGTTTAGTCAGACTATTTTGCGTGCAATCTCAGACTAAGTTACTTAAATTGGAATTTTAGCTTATGTTACTTTAAATACCCGCTAGTGGTGGAGATCATACTGTAGCACAAGTGATGCCTACTGTTAATTTTAAAAGTTAAATAAAAGGTAGCATTGACTTTCATAAGACTTTGTCATTTGATTCTGGTTATAGCAATAATTCGCTTGTCAGTCTAGTAGGGTCGGAAGGACATAAAGCTTCTATCCAATTAGAACCCTACAGTATACTCGTAGTATAAGACTAACAGCCTCATTTTAACAATGAGGAAATCGTGCTTTCCATCCCATATTTGAAAAGCATTATTGTCGTTTAGTGAACAGACTACTCATATAAACTCAGAGGTTTCAGTTCCAGTCACTAATGGTTAATAAAGGAGCTAAAAATATTCCTCATATGTGCTTTTTTATGCAATGGTCAGTCCATTAATCTGTCGAATGCAAGCCTCTGGCTAAATGCTAGTCAAAGAAAAAATTATTATTTTAAGAATTTCTGTTTATTATTATTACTATCATTATTATTATTCTTATCTTAATGGCTCCGCATTGGCACCTGAACTATAATGGGATGTATGATCATTCGTCATAGATTTTTTAAGTTGATTTCATGAATTAGACATCACCTTTTCTACCAGTCAATAGCTGATATTAATTTTTAAATAAGAGAAAAGCATTTTAAGAAGAAAAACAACTTATGTAGCGTTTTTTAAAGAACATTTTTCAAAAACAAATAAGTCTTAAATATAATTGAGGAGGACTTTCTATGAGTAATCCATCAAAAGAAAATACTTTTTAGTTATTCCTTGAATGATATCCATCTCGAGAAAAATATAATAAAAATCCTTATTTTCAATATATTTAACACGAAATTTCTGGAATTATATATATAGGTACTTTTCCTAATTTAAATGATAATTTTCTACGCATTAGAGAAGATTTATCACTGCTAGAAACATCTTTCAGAAGCAAAAAATGAATCCGTGCAATATTTGTCTACTTCTTTAAATGAGTAGTTTCGGGCAATTAAAGGACGTGAATTTCAAAGTAGTTGACAAAGCTACTGGGATGGTCAGTGGAATTTGAATGCTAGTATTAAAATTTTGTATTAGCGTTTAATAATAATTTTAATTGAGTACCGTAATTTATGATGCATACTGAAAATTTTAACATGCATCTTACTTAATCCAACAACTTTGCGTTTAAACAAAGATGTAGAAATAGCGTATATGTTTACTATACAGGGTAATTCTAAAATATGTGGATAAAAAAGTAAACGCAAGGAGCTTACATACAATCGATAGTCTGATCCTGAACACCTTTCGTTACGAACAAATCTGTTGATGAACAAACGTTTGACAAGAAAATGTTTCCGTTGATGAACAATGTTCCGCGTTACAAGCAGGCACGCCAGCAACAAAATTTTCAAAGGTTTTTTATGGTAATCTCTAACATATAATTATTGCTCAGAAATTTCTCGAAGTATCATTTTAAAAATCACCATTGCTTACCTCTGACTGACAAAGCCTGGCGGCAAATGACTTACTGGGCTTTCAATCCTGCCTTGAGGAAATTGCCATGTTGTGTTTCAGGCAAAGGCTTTGAAACTAAGGGCTTTTTGTTGCTCGTGACATTGTGTGTTTAGGCAAAATCTTGTACTTGGAAGTTTGCAATGAAGATATAGAGGAGTTACTAAAGAAGTACAAAAATGTATTCGGTATAGAAGAACTGAAACAACTTCAGAAGCAGAAAAAGGAAGTGAAAGTGAAGATGATCCTGGTTTTCTTACTTTGCGAAACAGTGCAAAATAGAATAAAGTTTTATAAAATGATATCATACTGCTACAACAACAGTAAACCACAGGACAATCATTTTGAATGACAATGATTTCCCTTTAGAAACACTCCAAGAAGTAAACATAAACAAATCACGTTGTACAAGTTTCTAATGAAACAGAGGCCAAATAAATCTCAACCAAACTCGAGTGACACTAAGTGATAAAGAATAAAAAAAAGAAGAAACATCCTAATGTGTTTACAGAAAGAGACTCTTCGTCAAAAAATAACACTGTTTTCCTTTCCCCTTTTTCGCTATCTTCCCACTTATGTCGTTAACTTCCGTACAAGTACAACAATATTCAATTTATTTCATGCTTTTACTTCTTGAAATAAATAAGATAAGCTGTTATTTGATCGTAAATTAACTAAGTAAGTTTAGATTCAAGTTATTATTTAAAAATAAAGAGTGTATAGTCTTCAAATTAAATCAATCTCTAATATATTATTCTTAGTCAACAACATATTAGAGATTATTAGTTAACAAAATAAAACATCATGCTGATATAATTAGACAGACGGTTTTATTAAGAAAATTTTAAGGAATGAATAAGTTAAACATTTACATAAATTCATTCGATCACAAAATTCAGTTGAAGGAGAGTTATGAATTGTAAGCTAAATTTGCCCCACTACTGCTAAATAACTCAATGATTCTAACAGCAGGTCGTAAGAATCAACGACAAGATTGATGCTAAACGTGTCCTTACCAAAATTTATTTAACAATAAAACAATAAAACAAAGGGAGAGACAAATTACGATTTCTTGTTGAAAAACATATTATATTTATAGTATCATCCAAAACCCAATGCTTTGATACTTTTCATTCTTCACTGACATCTTGCGTGACTTTGTGAGATTATTTAAACTGGAATAAATTGCAATAATCGAATATTCTGACTATAACGTCAGCGAGACTTTTTATTGCATTCTTTAATTTTACATGTAGATGGCACTTTTCGGCTACCTTTCTTGTGATTTGTGGGCTGTCATTTCCTAATTCAACCTTTAACGCTGCTATATTTATATCTTACTTTTATGTAATTCAAAGGTTTTCAATAGGCAATAGAAATGTTTATTTCGGGAATTTGTAGTCTGGTCTTCTTTTCTGTATCTGGTATCCCCGGACTTCAGGTTTCATTTTATTTCGCTTTTCCTCCTTTAATTAGAAATGCTTTCCTTTCTTTATTAAATGCTTTCCTTATCTTTTCCTTATCTTTCATTTCCTTATATTTGTTTTGTTCATCTCTTCTTTGGGATAGATCTTTCAGGAAGCCTCATATCTTTCATTAATAACAGCAGCCTCCCCTTTATTTTGCTGTTAGAGTTATAATTGTCATAATGCAGTTAATTCATAATTAAAATTTGCGTCATAAGAAGTCAATTTCACTTTCCTGCATTGAAAATTATTGAAGCTATTATGGTTACTATATTTATCTTATTGAACTTGTTGAAAAGCTAGTTGTTTCCACTTTTATTTTAAGAAGATCTAAAAGCGCATAATATCCTAGAAAAAACTGAAAACGCAAAAACAGTTACTTCATAAATGAGCTACTGAGTAGGATAAGTACTCATGGAAGTGATTATCTCTGATCAGACTTACCTTTATGGCATCCTGCTATCTAGGTATTTAAGCAGGATTTCAGTTCCAAAAGTGTATATCTAATTGCACTTATTTAACCTTCGTTATTTTAATGCCTTCATAGCTAAACAGAAATCTAAATAAAATTCAACAAAGCAAACAAGAGGGAAAACTGAATTAAAGGGTTTATCAGACTACTATATCATAGACTATATCAGACTACTATATCTGTTTAACTTCATTTAGATCAATTAAGTATTTAGATCCAGCAATGAGAATTCTAATCCTGCTGTTTAACAGATACAAATTTAATACGCCAATCCACTGTTCGGCCAGGTAGGAAGCTCTTCTTCTGAGACGTACAAGCTACTGGGATGGTTACCACAGCATTTACTTTAAATTACAATTTTGTTATCTATAAGCTTTAATTGTCATTGGATGGCTGTTGAAGGCCAACGAAAGAAACAGAATTTGCAGGAAAGCTTTAGCATAAAAATGAGATATCAGCTCAAATTAACCTTCTAACTTATGGTAATTCTTAGATCATGTTTAAGGTAATTAGGTTTCTCTCTTTCTCGTGCTTTATATTGCCTTACTGTTTAATTATTTTAGTTTCAGCTGCAGTTTAATTATTTGAAATTAAAACTCTATGATTGCGTTAAAACTTTATGTGTCTGGACAGTCAAATAAACTCTCAAATCCTCATTCTCTTAAATCGTGAAGTACGGGAAGAATAACCATGAATAGAGCATAAACGGAAAGTTATAAACTGAATCATATTTACACATCAGTAAAAATCCGCAGTACATTTCAGAGACTGCAGAGTTTTCAATTCTTGCTTGAGGGCTACCTAAACACATTATTCTTTGCTATTCTACAATATATTCAGCAGAAAGAGTTACAGAATATTTTATGCTAATTTTATGCTAGTGTAAGTACATTTATAATACTTGTAAACTATTTGCGTTTATGCTACAGTCTGAATGTTTTCTTCTTAAAGCTTCAAAATTAAGTTAAGTTATACCGAAATCTAATCTCCAGCTTGTTGATTCTTACCACGCCTTTCACCGTTGTGGTTCAGCATCCAAATTAATGACAGCCCTTGTCGAATACAGCAGCCGTTCCAGAGATGATAGATAATCGATGGAGACTTTGCTGAATATTCTATTCTAGAACAAACACCCGTGGTTTTCGAGGAGCAAAAAGTTCTATTTAGTTAGAATCCCGACATTCTAGTATCTGTCAATGCATGCCGGTGAGTTTAATTAATGGAGACTGCAAATATCTTCCGGAGTTCTCTCGCTTCTAAAAGTAAGCTTTGAGACCCAGCTATGCAATAAACTAATTTTGTTGCCTTTTACAGGTTAATTAATTGGCTCTCTGAATGAAATTGAAGCATTTTAGGTAACAAACTATATCACCGGTAAAAAAAACATCCACTCTCAGCATTTTGCCACTACTCTGAAATTAATGGAGTTTACTACGAATAATTTTAAACTGAACGGTTCAGTGAAGGTCTTAAAAGGAAAAGCGAATAGCTGAGCAGTTTAATCGATTAACATGCTCGAGACATAGCTTCTTGTTGTCATTACTTTCAAAAAGTTTCATTTCATGAATATGTGAAATTGAAATTGCGTTGTTTATATCCCTTAAAAAAAGAAAAGTGTATATACTTTTTTAAACTAGCTGCAATTAAGCTAGCTGCGCTTTTTATAGTCGCTGCAATTAAATTATAAAGTAGCTGTTTATTAATCTGGAAAGGGAGAGATATTACTAATTCAGGCTTTGTTGTATGAATGTATGTGCAAATTTTGCATTTTGAAGTTTGTTTCTGTCTGTGAACATAGTTACAGAAAATCTCTCTCTCTCTCTCTCTCTTTATATATATATATATATGTAAATATATATGTGTGTGTATAACATATGTGTTTGTCTGCTCCACTCCAGTTTCTTTTCATTTAACTTTGTTTCCTTTACAATTGCCATTACTCATTAGTAAATTAAATGTATATTGCATGTTAAATAATATTATAATCAAAGTATTTTCTGTGAGATACTAATAAAGAAGCTTAAATAAAATTATTCAAGCCAAAAATAATTGTTGACTGTATAAATCTTTTAATTCTCGAGAAACTTTTGGTAATAATAGTTTAGATATTTAAATTTCAGTTAGTGTGTCTTACTCAGCAGTGATATATGAAACTTTTTACAAGGAGCGTGCATTTATTACATAAAAGCAAAATATAAAAATTTAATTAAATGTTTTACTTTTTTGCAAAACATGGAAACAACAAATGATTGTACATTAACCGGAAACTATTTTCAAATAAGAAAAACATCTTTAAAATAAAAAAAGAAATCTAAGAATCCCAAAATGTTACAGAAATTACATTGCATAACCAGTAAATTTAATTAAGAACAGTTCGGGAAAAAAGTTTGCTCACATAATTTTCTTCTTCGCCTAAGTTGATGTTTTAAAAGGTTCTAAGGTAAAGCGATGATTTTTAAAATGTTTTTTCATAAAGTTAACGATTAAATTCTCTTAGAGGCTTCTCGTTTAAGGAAATAGTTGTAAAGTCTGAAATATGTTGTGCAGTCAAAGGTCCTTTTTTATGGAAATTTTATTCATCAAGGTCAACAACCTGTTCAGCTTCGATGATGCTAATACAACATATTTTCAACTCTTAAAAGGCTCGAGCCAAGACCTTCTAGACTCCTACAAATTTTTCTTTTGGACTCTCCTAAAAGGTATTTTCTGACCACGATAGTCTTCATGCTGCGCTTAGCTTACTATACACTATTAGGACCTTCGTTACGTAATTTTCTTGTCAAATATCAATCAAATTACGAAAAAAAATATTTTCATTTCCTATTTAAATGCAAAATTGAATGTTTGCAACGTGTGGTTATGACACTCAAGATATGATTTTTAGGGATGTAACAAATAAATAGGAGAACCAAAAGAGCAAGAGGCCTAGCCCTTGAGAGAAAAATTTAATAAATGGCTCGCGTGAGCGCCCTATAGCTCGCCGCCAATCTTATTATCTCATAATAAAAATTGCATTTATATACTGCCAGTTTATTCAGCATTTTCTGTAGCCAAAATGAGAGGTGGAAAAATAATAACCAAGAGAACCAAAACGAGTTTCTTAATTATTTATAATAATATTTGTTAATTTTGCGTTTCCAATTTTCATATTTTTTCTGCAAATGCTTTTCTAAATATATCACGGAGTTTTCTCTCTAATTCTCCTTTATTTGCACGGGAAATAAAGATTGTCTTTCAAAACTTTTCTATAAAAGTATAACTTCACTTTCTTTTTACTTTCTTCCATACGGGTCGAAAAAGTGAATTTAATCGAACTATTTGCAGTCGCTGAGGACAGAAGACTGCAAGAGAACTTCAAATTTCAAATTCATATCTAAGATAAACAATTCTTGAGCCTGAATTCTAAATAGCATTTACTGCAGTCATTAATCATATTCTCTATGGGCTACCACGAGGGATATCGTTTCAATTACTCGAAGCTTCGGAGATAATTTAATGATCCTTTTACACTTCTCTCTGCAAAAGACGCCTACTTCGCATCTGGCATGTCTGCTTGCAGTTCTAGAATGAGAAAAGTTCATCTTCAGAATAATGTCTCGCATAGAAATAATGAGATATGTCATTATTGTTACTGAAGATTATTAATATCTGTGACTGAATAGGATTAAGGGATATAAAATTGAAAACATATGTAGAATTCGAGGATAAACTTTTACAACTCTCAAATCCTGAAATCTTGCGAAGAACAATAATTTTCTTTTGTCCTGGTAGTTGATTGAAAAAATATGCAACAGTACTTTAATATCAGTTAAGGAGTTTACAAAAATGATAACTGATCGATGGAGATGATGGAAAATATATGTTAGAGAATTCCTTTCATTAAACTGCATAAATTCACTTTCTTATATTCACGAAATACCTTAATGTACTATAAAGTTAGTAACTGTACAATTAATATGTTACTAAGTAAACTTTTACGCATGAAATTTGGTAAGTAGATTGAAATCAATTGGTCTTGATGAGCTCTCCAGAATATGAAGTCAAAATAATCACTGGTAAATATTCTTTTTTAATAAATGTGTATGTAAGTTGTTCAAATACACTGATTCAAATAGTATTATTAAATGTTGTTAGAGTTACTTGTAAAGATTTTATTTCCCACGCATGCAAACCAAAGCTGTGTTTTTTTTTATAAAATTAGGCTGATCGTTTTAATTGCCCTTTCTTAGCTCTAGCACAGTTATTTATAATTATTTCACATTCTTAATGCAAAGAGAGAGATTACCAACTTAATTAAGTTTAGAATAACAGCTAATTAATTACGTATTAGGTGATGAATAAGAAGGTAAGCTATCAGTGCTTTCCTCAATATTGATCATTTTAATATCATAACATTCTGCATTTAATTTCAAACAGCCTAATCATGTGCAAAAATATTTATACATGACCATTTTGTAGGCATGAAATATCGGACTTTCGCAATATTCTGTTATTGCCCTGTGGGTAAGCAGATGGTTACGAAAATTGATTCTAATATTTGTTAAGAATTATTATCAAGCACGTTTTTCTAACGTAAAAGGCACACTCTTTACTATCCTGTAGGGGGCTCAACGGAATAGAGCCAACTTTCATGTTTGATCGCCTAAATACTTTAATGTGGATAATTTCTGGACACAGAGCTGACTCAGAGATGAAAGAAAATTTTTTATTGCTTATTCTATTTTTGGAGAAGCCGAAGAGGGCAAATTACATTAAATCCAAAGCCTTGCTTTACAAGATTCGGAAATGAAGTGAACGCGAAAACCGAAACGAAAATTCTGTCTGTCTTCTGTCTAAAATTGCTATAGGAAATATGTTTTAGCTATAAATATGTTTTAGTTACAAAATATATGCCTATATAATTAGTTTAATATATAAGCATATATTTTGTAACAAAAACGTATTTTAATGTATACTTTACGGCCTTGAATGTTGCTATTTTTTTGCGAAAGTAATGAAATTTATGTAGGAAAAGAAGTGATTCCAGTAAGAAATAGTTCCTTCTTTTCAGTCAGACTTACTAGTTTTCAATAACAGATAATGGATAGACTTAAGAACTAGTGCAAGAATTTGATGCCGCCAAACCAAGGAATGAATTCCTTGATTAGACATCAAATTCTTACACTTTCATTCTTAGACGCGCCGAAATTTGTACATTAGTCAAATTACGAGGAACGGCTCTTGAACTCAGTTTTTTCACTTTCGAACCCGCAGTCATATCTTCTGCAAAGTGAAAGTAGACATGTTAAGCATTTCAGATATAATTCTAATCATTAACTCGCGATCTCTTCATATTAATTCTAAAAGTTCCTCAATATTATTATCTTTTCTTAACCCTCTGAGCGCTATGAAATTTTTGTCACTGGTATATATTAGCTTATATTTTTAAATATTTTGTTTTCTTACTTTTTTAATAATATGAATATCATCTTAATAAATCTAAGTTTGGAAATATAGAGACTAAAACAAGTAAATATACAAAATTACCCAATAAAGGCTGTTTAAATATAGGTCTGCACTGACAGATCCAAACCCCGCGCTGCTCAGACGCCTCCCAATTCGATTGTCATACTTTGCTGATATTCTTTCTTCTTTAAAATGCTTGTGCCCGTTTAAAACTCCTGATTTTGATATGCTATTCATCATAAGCTATATATGATATGTCTGCAGATTATGAAGCAGTCTCTTCTCATTTCAAACAAATTTTACGTTAAATCTTTGCTTCATAAATTTAAACGTATCAGTTCAACCATAGTTTCATTTCATAAATAAAAGTATGTCAAATAATGATATAATGTTAAAAGGTATCTTCTCCCTCCTTCCAGCATGTGTCTGTGGTGTAACAGTAACACACTTGTCGCGTATTCGAGAGGTCCAGCTTTTGATCCTGGCGAGGACACAGCTCATTTTTATGCCTCCTGCTTCAAAATAACCTAATGACTCTATGGTGGTCATTCCAAATTAACTCAACTCCCAGATTCTCAAACGACGGTAACTCCAAAGTCTCAAACAACGGCATAGCTCGAAAGTCTCAAACAACGGCATAGCTCGAAAGTCTCAAACAACGGCATAGCTCGAAAGTCTCAAACAACGGCATAGCTCGAAAGTCTCAAACAACGGCATAGCAACTCTATTAGTTAGTTAAACGTGATTATTTATATTACATTTTATTAAATTATTCCCTGAACTTTTGTAACACACATCGTATATTTTGTGGTACTTAGAGAACGTAGAGCTCACTTTAGTATGTAATTCAAAATTTAATTATATTCCATATTCATGTCTAAAAATCTTCACGTTTTTGCTGATAGAAATATTGTATCGTAAACAAGTGTCAGGGTCTTCATCGCCATGCAAATTCATAATTTAGGTCAAAATTTCAAGAAAAGCTGTCAGATGCAAAATGAGTTTTTATTAAAATAGAAATGGCCTTTCTCATGACAAATATCTTTTTGCTCGACATCCATCCCACTTAAGACACTATTTGTAGAATTAATGTATTAAACTTCATTTGGAATGCCTTTTGGCATATAAATGATACCTAAATGAATGATTTCAATTACCCACGAACTTACTCAAATGCTTAGAACAATTCGTTATGAAATCTCTCTGTCTTTACTCCCTAAATGACGTAAATTATTAAAATCTAATTAAGAGAGGAGTATTTAGTCTTTCAAGCTCGTATTCATTCTTTGTGCATGGAATATTACTTACAGAAATGCAATTTAATTCCACCTCTATGTAATAGTTGTTTATGGAACCTTATGTCTTCGATAAATTAATCATTCGTTTATTAAAACACTACATGTGCAGTGATTAACTCTGACTTTCATATTCTCAAAATTAGGTGGAATATTGCGTTCGGTGCAGTGAAAATGGCATAAGAAGCTGTTAGCAAATTATTTCATTTCTTTCATAAAACTCTTCCTCGTTTCAGATGCTGACTTCGATTAATATTTCAAATAAGCATAGTCGTCTTCATCATAGTCATCATAGTCATCGCATCGTTAAATAAGCATAAGTATCGTCTTTCCCTTAATTTTCTACCCCATAAATATAAACTGTATTTCGTTGTACATGGCAAAATAAATTTTAGATTTGAAAAACTATATCATGGAGATGTATTCAGATTTGTCACTAAATATGTAAATATTCATTTGATACGCATAAGTCGTCAGTAGGAAGTATATACTGCTGATTAAAAATTATTATCTTTAGTTGGAGAAAAACAATTTTGCCCTACAGGTATTATAATGTATAATGTATATGCGCTTAATAACGTACTTCAATCGAAAGTTTGCGCTCTGTTTTGCATACATCGGTTGCGTTTGGTGGTGATACATGAAATATTTTATGATACTTGTATGAGAAATGTTGATGACTTAGAATTTCGTGGTGCGCATACAGCTTATATTAGTACATATTTCCATTCCTATAGAAAACACGAATATGAATGAGCTTTGTCATTTTCTGGAATTCTAATTTTTTGTGCCATTCAGGTGTATGTGAATCACTATAATAAGCTTTTTTAGTGTCCTTCGAAAATAATCTAACAATGTTTCTTAACCCTAACAGGCTTGAGGAGTACATGTGCTAATTAGTTTATAAAGTTGAAACCTGTGTAAGAGTTTAGTTAATAAGTAGGTCTTGTTTTAAGTTTAATTATCACTCATTCGTCCTTTCTAACTCAATTTATCCAAATGGAAATTTAACAATCTAGCAAAAAGAAGGTAAAGTCACAGTTCAGGGGATATAAATACTTGTTAGCCACTTTGCCCTCTGAATGCGTTTCTTGCTTCGCGTTTTTGGCTTTGCTCTTGCCTTTAACAGCAGTGAATAATAGTAGTGGAGTAAACCTGATCCTGTAAGTATTTAAATGTACTTAAGTTTTATTTCTGGGATTAAGCCGTTAAGAGCATTTGATCAGTTATTAATGCCTTTGAAATCTCTTATTATTTTAGATTTAAGCACACTGAATGCTGCTCATAATATAGAAGTCTGCGTTTTGCACTGAAATAAAATTTATAATTTTATTTTAACTACCAAACTGAACACATGGTTCAGTACATGGATGTATATATTTAATGATCCAAACATTAATTTCATGCTTTTATCATCCTACTTGATAACTGAAATCTTTAATTAAATGCTTTTATATTAGTAATTTATATGCTATTTCTTAGAATTACTAATTTTATAATTTGTAGAATCATTAAGTTCTTTCGACTTCGAAACTGAAGAAATCCGCAGTGCCCTCATTTGGGATTCGAACAACTGATCTCCCGAATACACGTCAAGCGTGCTTCTAGTTAACCACGAAGGTATGCGAAAAGGAGGGAGAAAATTCCTTATACACAGCCTCATACTGATTTTAGGGAGCACTAATCAACATACTTATTTTAAACAGGAATTTTTCCAAAGATTTCTCAGTGTTCTATAGCATTTTTAAGTGTTTTCATTACGATTCTCAAAAATGGTTGAATAAAATAAGATGAAATTATTATCCTGTTTTTAACTGATACATTCCTTTAATAAAAACTAAGTAATTACCTTCTAAGCAATATGTATATAATTAGACCTTAAATCCAATTATTCTCCACCTATTAAATGTCCGTTTCTCCACCTATTAAATGTCCGTTTAGTGCTGAATAAAGTAAATTTATTTCTATCATCAGAAAGAAAACTGAACTTTCTGGAACTAATCACATCTTCTGCATGTAGAGATTTTATTCTTTTCCTCATTTCTTACAGCTTTTACGATGCAGAAATTGCTAATATACAGTACGCCAAGCGCTTATTACAGATGCAATGCAAGGGAAAATTTAATTTCATTTGAACATATGTATGTGTATCTCTAGCTATCTGTCTCTAGAAATCTAGAAATATTGTATAAATATATACGTGTAGATGTGTGTGTGTGTGTGTGTGTGTGTGTGTGTGTGTGTGTGTGTGTGTGTGTGTGTGTGTGTGTGTGTGTGTGTGTGTGTGTGTGTGTGTGTGTGTGTGTGTGCGCGTGTGTGTGTGTGTGTGTGTGAATTCTAAAATAATTGACCAAAAAGCAAGGGCACGTGCAAGGGACCCAATGCGAATGCGGAAATGACCCTTTGAAGTGCTAGAGCACTACTGAAATTGTTATGTAAAAGCATTGTAGTCGTAGAAATCCTCATTTCCACCCCATATTTTGAGAGATATGCAGGGCTAAACGAAAGCGGAACTTGCTGACATGCAGAACCCCAGCATAATTTCGTACATCTACCGCAAATCTGCTGCAGAGCACCGATTGCCAATCACACTGTACCTTCGTGAGAGAAATGAAAGGTAAATGACATAGCTAGCGGCCGAGAGGTAAAAGCCCCTGAACACTGGTAGTTCGGTCCAGGGTTCGAGTCCCGCCGAACGGACTGGCTGCATGGGCGTTTTCGTGGTTTTCCCCATGTGTAACGTGGATACGAGCCAGTTTTCCTTAAAAAGACCTCCACGGGGCATTCCTCCCTTTCCGTGTAGTGCCTTAGGGCGGAGCACGTGATATAAGAAAAATAAATGACATAGCTACAGGACGACTATATAACAAATATGCATAAATACACTCACGTTTGTGAAAATTGCAACACCAAGAAGGAATCGTCATAATTGAATGCAATTTAATACACAATTGACTGGTAGTGGTACAAATAAATGATTAAATGTTCAAAGCAAACAAACAAGAACAAGAGATCAGAATCAGTATTTTGTGTGGCCACCACGCGCCGCAATAAGTGCTGCTACACGATGTGGCATGGAGTCAAACAAAGTTTGAATGTCTGACTGAGGAAGAGCATTCCATATCGTTTGTACGCGTACCCAAAGTTCGTCTGCAGACGCAACAGGACGAGGATCACGAGCAAGACGCCGACCAATGACATCCCACACATGTTCAATTGGCGACATATCCGGGGAACACGCAGGCCAAGGAAGAAGCTGTACCTGCTGCGCTGCAAAGAAGGATTTAACAATCCGAGCAGTATGAGGGCGGGCATTGTCCTGTTGAAATACAGCGCCTGGCAAGCTTTGAAGGAAGGGAACAGCTTCGGGCTGTAGAACTTCACGGATATACCGGTTGCTGTTCAGATTGCCCACAATTCGTAGCAATTGAGATCGTCTATGATATGCTATGGCGCCCCAGACCATAACTCCGGGTGTTCGTCCACTGTGGCGTTCGATAATGCACTCCGGAAGGTGGCGTTCACCGGCATAGCGTCTGACACGAATGCGGCCATCATGGTACCACAAATTAAAGCGGGATTCGTCAGAAAACACGACATGCTGCCAATCAGCACGCCAGTCTCTATGCTGATTGGCCCATTGTAGCCGCAGGCGGCGATGGTCGTGCGTTAGGGGGATCCTGTATAAAGGAGTCCGTGCGCGCAGTCCACACTGCAGCAGACGTCTACGAATTGATGAAGCACACAATGAAACACCTGTAGCTATTGACCACAGTGCTGCCAATTGTCTAGAGGAAGCTGTACGGTCCGTCCGCGCCATGCGGACCAGGTGTCTATCATCGCGAGCTGACGTCACATTTCGGGGTCCACTCCCGGATTTCCGAGTTGTCCGACACTCGTCCGTCCACTGCTTCCAAACGCGCATCACTGTGCTGCTGTTACGCTGCACACGAGAGGCTACTGCACGATACGACAATCCAGCTTCACGAAGGCCGATGATTCTCCCTCGTTCAAACTCTGTAAGTTGTTCAAATCTCGCTCTCTTTCGTCGACGAGGCATAAGTACAGATTGAGTTAACGTTTACCACTAGCAGATAACCACCGATAACCATACACGCCTCGCTACAGCCGTCTATTTATTCGGATCCATCAGCCGTTCAGAGGGCGCTGCTCAGCATACGCATGCGCTACGGATTTGCAATTCTAATCATTTGCATATCATGCGCTACTTTGCATTTCCTGAAAATTTCAGCTCACTCGCGTAAGTCCTTCATGGTGTTGCAATTTTCACAAACGTGAGTGTATTAATAAAGATAGGTGTTAAACTTTCCAATGAAACTGTATTTTTCTACTTAAAATTTTTGTAATCAAAACTGGGCCATGACAGCTAGGCTGGTAGTTGTTCCCTGTTGAGGGGAACTCAATTATAACTGTTGACCATTCTTCTCTTCTGGTATACGTTAATGCATAACTGCTTCTTTGTGGAAGAACGGGAAAAGGTTTTGGGTTTCTACTATTTTCTGATCTCCAAATATACCAAAAATAAAACCTTTTCCTATAGTTTCTCATGTAATCATAGCATTTTTAAAGATCAGTTTTTAAAGATCAGTTAATTAAAATTATATGAAAACAACCTTACTTTGAAACAGGTTTTAAATTACAACTCTTTCGATATCGAGCGCAATCAGTCACAGATCCGTTTTCTTCAGAGGCAAAGGTCTCAAATCGACAGAAATTTACTCAAAATCTACGCCTAGCTAAGTTGTTTTTTGCCAAATTTAAAATTTGCAATGGCATATTTTTCTTCCATGTAGAAGTTTATAAGTTGAATTGTGTGTTTAAGCTTCTTTTTTCTGTTCAGTTTCATTTTCCCAAAAATATTCGTATTTCATTACGTATTTCTAAAACACCACTAGTAAAAAACAATTGATTATATTCTTTCAGAGACGATATGATTTTTATACATCTAGCGTTCTCAAGTTATATTGAATAAAAATAAACGATTTAAAGGCCTGTTCCACAATCCGATTTTAAGACGCATTAGTGTCCATGGACAAGTGTTTTTTATCTAGAATATTTTTGCAATATTTTAAATTTATTCTGATGGCACAAATTCCATACTATTACGTATGTGATCATATAAATACATTAATAGATCATAGCTCTCTCCCCAGCGAAATCAATGATTTATCTATCTATCGATGATATGAACCTGTTTATCTATCATAGACGTAGTTTTTGTCTGCATAGTGACTTGTTGAATGTAGACTTTGTCCGTCTAGTAGTTAAAGAGTAAAAAGAAAATTCTTTTGAGGATTTGTTTAAGAAAATAACACGACAGGAAAGCAAATCAAGTAAATGTTTAAAGTAAACGCAAGATGATAGTGTGACTGTAAATAATAATACGAGAAATAAAGCAAACGACTACAGCAATCATATCTTCACAAACCTAATCGGGCAAAAATTCTTCAGTTTTAAATAACAATGATAGAAAAATAAATACTTTTTGGGTGTGGTATCAAAGATTACTTACTTTATTTTCTACGTCTATAAAGCCCTGAGAGGTTCTGACTGTTCATGGGCAACTTACGCTGAAACCACTCTTGTGAAATGAGATGAGAAACAAGAACTGAAAATTTTAATTCTGTTAAGTACCAGCTCAAGAATATAATGTATGTCTTAGAGGAAGCCAAAGAAAATTTTGAAAGGTCCGCATCTCTTTCAGCGAGACATCTAATTTATTAAAAGAAATCATAACACTCGAATTTTCTTTATGTCTTGTGATATGGTACAATATTCTTATTCATCTAAATAAATTAATTCAAAAGGAGGCACTATAAACTTGTAAATGGAACGTGATGTGTTATTGAAGAGTCCAGGTAAATGGATTTCAAAAAGCTATCCAAAAATGAATTCGTTATACATTTAATGGGTGTTGTACAATTCACTGATACCAAACGTAGAAATTTGAAATAACAATTTTCTTTTGAAGCAGGGATGAGCATAATTTAGGGGAAGAAAACATCGCATTAGATTTTTTATTATGCTTGCGTTCTGTTTGTCTATGAAAAATTACATAACTTTCTTCATATACAGTATATATTAAATAAACGGCTGTATATAACATAATCACGAAATAAAATGATTAGTAGGAATAATTTTAGCGGAATTTAAACATGCTATAGAAAATGCAATTTTAAAAGGTACTACGTCAGAGGGCTTACATATTCCAGCTTGTGGCTGCGTGGGAGAAGCTCAAAATTATTTAAATTGGCCCTGCCGACATGTATTTTATTTATATAGGTTCGACAGGAAACGGAGCAATTTCCTCTGCACATCCTGTTCCCGAATAGACAGCTACGGAATTTCCAAGCTTTCGAGCGTGTTAGCATTTATCTGCGTGAGAGTGAATCTTGCATTACTGTTGGTAGTTACAGTTTCAATCTCCTGTTGTAAAAGTTTTGAATGATTACTTTCTTTACTTTTTACCCTACTTGTCTTTCCTACTCTTCTGCTGTATGCGTCATTTTCGAACACAGAATCCATTACAAAACTGTTTATTTCAGTCCTCTTTACCCGTCTTCACGTTTTTGCACACATATTTTAGAACACCCTGTATATGTTATTTTTACCCTTCTCAGTTTTGTGGAGTATTGTTTTGGCAGTTACAAAACTATTTGAACGAGGTGTTTGTGTAAATTTTGTAGTTTTGCTGTAACATTGTTGTACATGGTGCAAAAATATCCCACCAATATTCATGAAAGAATTCTTGATAGCATTTTTATACAGAATTTACATCTGTGAGTGAATGGGCTGAATAATTGACGTTATAGTACCAGAGAAAATACAGAGATGAATAAGAGTCAGTATGTTTTTCAGACCATGCAGAAACCTAAATAGTTTAATCCTTATCCTAAATTCTGTTCATCTAATGGATAAAATCCTTATCCTAATCTATGGAACTATTGGATATACGAGATATGTTAAATAAGTGTTCAAGTTTTTTATGTTTGTGTATCACTGTGGTTAAGAGGAAAAAAAGCTACAGACATATCATCATATATTCGGAAAAAGTTGCACCTACAAGCTATGTTAGTGGTTAATCATCCGTCTGCTGGGTGATCATTCTAATTTTTCAAGTAAACGTTTCATAAATTTTCACTTAAAAAATTTTAATTTTTCAACTGGCAACTTAAAATGATGGACAGTATTTTATGTCAAATAATGTTTCTACACAACTATTTTCATTATATTTTAGTAAGAAACAAATAAGTTTCATTTCCGTCAATGTCCTTTAATTCTGAGGAGCAGTGAAAGCATTGGAAAGTGCATGTACGAAAAAATGAAAAAAGGATTTCTGTACCTTGTAATGTAAGTACGTGACGCACAAGTATTAACGGTAATGCTTCTAATTCAATTACATTTCAGTATATTTTTCTTGCTTTGATCATTAATTATTTTTCAAACCTTCTATAACATCATCGGAAGATGCTCAAAGACAATGTGTTCTCGTCACCGAAACTAGAACACAGTACATGCTTTTTGTGGTAATTCAGTATTAAATTTCAATTCTCGTAATTTTTTTCACTGTGCATGTTAAACTCTTGTCTAGTTAGTCTTTCAGGGCCAGCAAATCATTTCAAATTGGGAAACAGTGAGAACCCTTATATCCGTTACAAGTATCCAGTTAAGTGGCGTAAAAGACAGCCGATAGTGTTATAAGTAAATTTCGTTGTATCGAAATAGTTCTACAACTAAACACCGAAATATTGAGCGGCAGGTGTGAGAATAAATTAGCTTATCTGCTGTTGTTTGTGACCTTGTGAGATCGGATAATAATGCGCTCTGAAGCCCAAATTTACAATTCACGTAAAAACTGCATTTTTCTTCATGAAATCCTGAAACAACTGAGAAGCAATTTAGTTTGAGAAAGTGTGTTCTAAAAATATTTTAGGAAACTTCGTAAATTAAAAAAATAAAAAGATGAAGTATTTTAGACATTCAAGAGAGATTCTGAAAAACATCCTATAAATTAGTACATATAACTTTTAATCCCAAAACTGTAAGAAAACAGAAGCATCTTTAATATCGCTATCGTTTTCAATAGTAATAAAAGTCGTCATAATATTCGCAGAAAATCGTGCTATATTCCTTGAAACGCTGAAAACAAAAGTTGATCAGTATTTCCTTTTTATATTATTAAATAAATTTTACTCTCAGGTAACTTAATCGTTACAGCATTAATCGTGGAAGTATAATAGGTGCGATTAATGCTGAAAATTCATTTAACCATGATTAATGCTGAAAATAATAGGTGCTCTATTTGTATTACGGGAAAAAGATTCTAGACGTTTTCATAACTCAGACAAGAAAATATTGTATTTTATTTCCCAATACCGTAATGTATGGGTATTTAAGTTTTTAATAAATAAAAAGATAAAGTAATGCATTTACTATTTTAATGATGAAAATATTCTTTTTCTTGCCATTTTTAATATGCAAATAATTTGATAATTTCGTTTTTAAATTTATATTTCACAACTTTATTACTTTAAGATAAATATTTACTTTTTTATAAGCACTTTTGGCACAATAATTGCTTTCTTAATTTTCTTCAGGAAAACTGCTTTAACTTAAATACTTCTAGCTAAGAAGACATTTTGTTTTTCTTCTACTTAATTGACTCCTTAGGAAATAATTACGACATGCTATGCAGAGTATTTCGGAAGTAATTATCGTAGAATTCAGGAGACAGCCTTGATGTTGAGCGAAGATTATTATTTCTGCCTAGGGTATTCAATTACTCAGAAAGTCAAGTTTGAACATTAAATCGTGCTGCTTTTCTTTGGGTGCAGTAGTTGACGAGATCTCCTTTGTTTCCAGAAAAGACATTTTTATAGTTTTGTCATTGTATTAAACCCTCTGCCTAGTTGTTAAACTAATGAATATGCGGTAAGTTTAATGTCACAGAGATGTAATGAGCATCGAATGTCAAAGGGAAACATCTAAGACTATAAATCGATATAATCTACAGTATCCTGATAAGCCTAATTAAACAAAACATAAAACTGCATGTGGCACACATTAAAGAAAGTAGATAATGCATGAATCGCGTGGTGCATTTTTGCAAGCAGAAGCATTTGTACCAGAAACATAAATCGAATTTATGTTTTCCGACGGAAACTTCTTCAAATATTTTCGACATTCAGGTAGATATACATTAAAGCACTGTTTACACATCCCGGATGTATCAAAAAAGACATACTAAGGAGAAAGAAGTTTAATCGAAATTTCAGTTTAAGCATTTGACTTGTATGTTTTAGCTACAGAATTTTAACTCTTGTATTACTCTAATTTGATTTTATCAGCTTATTGTTATCCTTTCACAAAAATTATTTTTTTTATTTTTAGAACCATAAGACTTTTAAGTATATAATATTTAACGTAAAAAGCGAAAACGATCATGCTCTCACTTGAATTACTCAAGCAAAATTCTTGCTTTGATTTCATAGTTCAAATATCTATATTTCTTAACTATAAATGCATATTTTAGAAGCTATTGTGAATTGCAGGTGAAACTATCGCGGACGAAAACGTTGCTGAGAAAACAACGCAAGGAGAAAACATCGTTGTACAAAACATCGTGAAAGAAAGAAAGCAAAGGAAAAGCATCGCAATCCTAATCTAAAACATCCTGGTATAAAACATCTTCATAGAAAATAGCTTTGTAAAAAATATAGAACCTTCGAATCTTCGCAAGATGACAACATTGTTAACATGCCTTTTCAGACTTTAAAATATATAAATGCATGTTCGCATAATGATTTGTGAATGCAACAAGGAACGAGGAAATGTTATACCTATATTTCCCATTTTTGAATCTCATAAGATGTTTCATGACGTTAGAAGGCAATGGCAAAATTTGTGTCAGCATCTTGAAAAGAGCGCTAAAATGTTAAAAACTGTTTAACATCCTTATGAAAGTATGTGTCTTCAATATGATTACGATATCTTCATCCCTCGTCAAATGTTCTTTAAAAGATAAATGCCATCAGAATAAAAAGGCTAACCATCATTGACTGGTTTGTATAATAACCTGCAACTCGAATCATTACTCATCCTCTTGTCAATAAGCAGAATCAATATAATAGTTATATTAGAGGGAGAGATAGTGTTTAATGATATTTCGCATCAATAAATTCTTCTACTTTTATCTCAATACGCAGGTCTTTCTCATTTTAATAATCTCAAAATAAAAAATGAGTTTGTTTTGTCCTTTCTCACCGCAAAAAAAAAAAATCTTTACCGTTATCTGTGTCTCAAAGTATCTTGGCCAAACTTTGAATCAAGAACGGTAAGCCCGTAATTTTTTATTTTGGTTCCAAATGTGAGCAGCAATGTGATACTATTAAAATTGCTTCAATAACAAAACAATAATAATCAATCAATCATATTCCTAGGAGTTTTGTCGTCTTTTATTTGGAACTAATTTGTACCTTGTGGCTAGATAAGTGTTTCTTCAGTTATGGTAGAAATCTACAGGAAGAAGTTGATAACGTTAATTAAAAGTAAATAAAACCTTACAACTTCAGCTCCATATTTTAAGTACGCAATAAACATAAAAATGTTTCAGTTGTCAGCATAGTGAGTAGAAGCAGTAAGTAATTACAGTAGAACTTGAACTACTTGAAAAGAAAAGGACCACAGTCCATCCGAATAAACAAACATCTAATAATTGAAAACAGTTTGTTCTTAGTTCAGTACGCATTTATTGCAATTTAAAATTTTATTTCATTGTTACTTAAATTTTATTTTACTGTTAGAAGGATATTAACTTTGCCTTTGTAACTGTCATAACTAACTTCCCTTTTGGTGGCTTATTGACTAGCCATACATGGTCACAATATTAACTTTAAGCAACCAATATACCAAAATAATCTCAAGAGACTGTCAGATAACTTTCCGTTTTATCTTCCGTTTAGGAAGAAGTAGCACAGAGCAAGGTAAAAGTTTAAAATAAAATTATTTATAAAAATAAACCTAACAGTTAAACAAACTGAAATTTTAACGGGAACAAAATCTTCGCGTGCTTGAGGGTAGATAAACGCGCGTTCTCTTTTTAAAAAAATTAGTCATATTATGAAATTAAAAGTTCAAAATTAATAAGCCTATCAAAAACCTTGGCTAAGAGCTCGAGATGAAAAGAAGAATTACAAAAAAACTTCTAAGTTGAGTACGGCAAACGTAACGCTGTCAAACGCTCTTTGAAAACGCTAGCAACTAAAATTGTTTATACACTAAAGCAATTTGCATTCTAGTGGAAGTTGCCGAAAGCATAAATTAGAAAGAATTCAAAATAATAAAATAACTGGGTTAAGTGAAATAAGACCTAACAAGCATATAATGTTGCCCTTTTTACTCAACAAAATATAATGCTTTCCTAAAGACTAGAAATTCATGCACAAAAGCAATAATAACTCGCTACGTTCGAGGAAAAGATTAATATGAAATTAACTGCTAGGTTGTTAACGGCATACTGTGAGATAAAAATATTTTTGTGGTTAAGGTGCCTGAGCATAAATGCGTAAGCCGCAGTTGCTTTCTTGTTTATGTTTCCAACTTCCAAAATGATATGTGATGACGTGCTACTGCATACTTGCTGAATGATACTTAAGTTAAGATGAACATTTGTGCCATGTTTATTTGCTTATACGAAATTAAGTTTGATGGGAATACAATAAATACATCTTACGTAATCATCTAAATGAATTTAATAGCTTCTTAAAGAATTATTTTATCATTTTGTGCTCCATAAGTCGTTGAAAATAAAAATAAATGTGCAAGAAAATTAATGGTAAGGTTATTTATTTTAAATGGCCTGAAAAGGATAAAAAACCTGAATAATTGCTGTGTTACAATAATAGATTCTATTGGAATTTCAGGCTTAAATGGCCAAATTCTACATTTAATATCAGGACAGTTTCATTAAATCTACAGTGATGATGAAAATAAAATTTATATCAGAAGATTCTATGCAAGGATAAAAAGAAGCGAAAAGTTTTCCACTTTTTCCCAAAAATATTGATTTTAATAATTTCAAAATGGAGAAGAAGAAAAGTAAAGTAATCGAAATGCTCTAGTGCAGACGCAATAAGAGTAAAGGTTTCTTCTTCAAAGAATGAGAACCTATGAGGCACATTATTACAATGCAAGCTAATAGGAAATGGTGTTAAAAATAGCTCTCATTTTCTTTAAAATTTCTTATATATATTTTCATAGTTGTGGCCTTTAATTTCCGTAACATCCCTACATTTATGAGCAGAATTTGTATAAGGTTTTTCTACATCCTCAGAGCGTGCTTTCGAGGTGCAACTGGAAAACACATCTTGCTAATAATCGGACTGTCCAGAATTTGAATCGCGGCGAGGGCACTGCACATTGCTCGCGTTTTCTGCTTCAACAAATCTAATGGCTCTAAATTAGAGCCCAAACTAAAAGATAGTGACCTCAGAATTTAGAGATTGGGTCCCCTCCTCTCCAGTCGCCTTTTAAGCGGCGGAGAATGCAAGATTTTTCTCCCCTTTTACCACATTCCTTCGTGGTGTAACTGTGAAGCATGCCCGGCTAGCACCAGAGTTCGAGTCTCCGTGAGGACACTGCATATTTTTCACGTATGCTGCTTCGAAAAACTAACATTTTTACTGTGGCTTTTTGCTATTTATAATAGCACATGCATTTGATTTTACTTTCATTTTGGAACATTGTCTGAAGAATATAATACTCTTCTGGAAACGAGTCCAAAAGCAAAGATACTCACACTATATTAATATCTTGGAATGGCATTATTCATATGACGAGTTCTTTGCTTAGACCAGTTTATTATGTCAGAACCATTGACTATAAAGAACTAAGTAAAATAAGTAAGTACCATCTTTTCCAAATTAAAGAATAACTAATGACATTTTATGTTATACAAATGATTTTCGAAATATTAAAATCATGTTACCTAAACGAATATTTACCTTTACAGTTACAAATATTTCCAATTTGTAACAATATCTCAGAAAATGTGTGCATAAGGAAAAAATAAAATTGCAAAATCATGGTGTATTTGCGCATAATTTTCAATAGTTTAAGAAATAAGTATATTGTCCTTTTTCATATACTGATAACTTTCCCGCGTTTTTCCTTTAAAATGTGAAGACGTTTTACTTGCTTGAAATTTAATAGCAAGACTCATCTTCTCCACGTATCTGTCTACTAATTGTTTATAAAAATGGAGGATCTTTTATAAAGGTAAAAAAGGTTGATTCGCTCGAACCTAACATCAAGCAAAGAAGTATTATGATAAATATATGAAACTTCAAGCAGTGTTACTTTGTACAAAATGATAAGACCTCATGGGAGATGGACAGTGTTTATAGACATAGTATGTTAAAGACACACCCTTTAAAATGAATGCATATTCAAATATGATAGAACAGAGTATGAATAGAGATTTTACAGATAATAACATTCACCAAATTATGTATTTATCTCTCAGGGATAAGCTGTCAGAATTGATTAAATTATGCAAAATGTCTTATCTCTCTCAAAAGCGAACTCTAACGAGGACTTCGCATAACAGAGGACATCCTAGGAAATGAAAGTTGCGGAACTTCCAACTTGTCTTCCCAGATTACGTTTAAAACAATCTTGCGCGAGCTACGTTTAAACGATCATGAACGCAAATATGAACGTTTACAATGAATTACCTTTAAAACAATTTGAAAGCAGTGAAGATTTCGATTTTTCTTAGTGTCTATTCTTTGAAGAAATCATTAATATAAAGTATGCAAATAATTTGAAAGGGAAGATTCCAGAAATAAGCATTTATTAACCATGTTATTAAAACAGGAGTTCTTATCGATTAAAATCATAGAATAATAATAGTTCATACTGTTGTTTGATACATGTAAATAGAGTTTTCATGCGCATTTTTATGGCTTTCCTTCTGTATAACATTCAAACGAACCAACGCAAATTTGAAGATCTCTACGAAGCTGTCACTATAAGATGGAATTACATGTTCTTGTAACCAAATGCTTCTTTACCTAATTTAAGGAAAGATCGTCGGAAGGACTTTTCCATTTAGGTGTGAGGCTCCATTCAAGAATTCAAACTGGATAGAGTCGTAGGGTCCCTCACTTTTATTCTGCCAAATTTAGTGCCGAGGAACGTAGTGAACTGCTAAGCGAATAATCGCTTATGTCCAAGAACAGAAACTAAATTAAAGAAGGGTTAATTACCCTTTATTTGCCCAAAATAAGATTAACATTCGGCCCCTTTCTTTGGGCGTACAGCAAAGTCTCCACTTGAGCTTAAACTCAAAATGTAAGAAATAAGAACTAATTAATGACTAACTAAAGAGATTTATCCGAAGCTAACACAGTTCTAAACTAGTTGGCCCGTAATATTAAATTAGTCAGCGAACTATTAAAAGGCGCGTAATACGACCAAGCTTAGTAACAGCTTAGATAGACGTTGCCCAAAGGCAAACGCGTGCTACTCAGGAATCCTCACTCTCTCTTTCAAAGTCAGTTGAACTTGACTTAAATACTATTCTCTTTCGCATTTGCATTTAACGCGATTCTAAAAACTCATTCTGATAGGGAGTTGTAAGTTGAAGCTAGGTAAGAAAGGAAAGATGCATTAATTTAAAAATAACTGTTATAAATTTAAAATATGCTTTACAGAGTCACTGGGTTATTTTGAAGCAGGATACTTAAAAAATAGGCAGTGCCCTCACCGAGATTCTAACTCTGGAGCTCCCGAAGGCTCGTCGAGTATACTTCCAACTGCACCACGAAGGCATGCAGAAATGGCGGAAAAAATACTTTATAACTGTACTTGAAAAATATAATTCACATATCAAGCAATTTAAGTATATAATAATACTTATATCTCTACATTCTTTTGCTAAAGTACATTTTCATGGAGCTCAAAAGTTACAGATGGGTAAAAGTCTTTCACTCTCTTGAACCTGTCGACATCTTTCTT
Source organism: Stegodyphus mimosarum (assembly GCA_000611955.2). Classification (NCBI taxonomy): domain Eukaryota; kingdom Metazoa; phylum Arthropoda; class Arachnida; order Araneae; family Eresidae; genus Stegodyphus; species Stegodyphus mimosarum. The sequence goes on from KK116296.1 coordinate 293,181, forward strand.
TAAGTATGATTTTATATCCTTTTAATATATAGTGCTTTGGTTCCTGTTATTTAAGTAGAACGAAAAGCTTTGTTCCAGGTAAGCGTTTGGTACTATTCACTCTGTTAGGTTACAGAATGAAACCTTCCTTTCTGTCAGTTTCAATATTCGAAATACAATTTCTTGAGATTCTTTTATTGCGAGCTCATTTGTATCAGCATTAAGAAAAGGGAGAGGGAGGTGATGAATGAAAGTTAAGAAAAAGAGAAATAAAAGAAACAATAATTTGCTTGAATTATAAATTTATCATAATAAGGGATTTATTTAAGCAAAAGTCGACCTTAATTTACGTGACTGTGAAGAATCGAAATAAAATTTTGAAATTAAAAATGGTGAAAATTAAACAGAATTGAAAACGAAGCCTTAAAATAAAAACGAACACGAATTTCTATTTAATGGCACCAGAGAAATATGCCTACAGTTTTTCAAAATTTCCTTTGAATGAATGCAAGCATTAACTTGCATCAGCAATATCACACATATTTCATTCTTCATTCAGAAAATTTATAGTCAGGGAGTTGTACAATGAATTTTCTGTTTAACTGTACAAATTTGTCAATGAAAGCAACAATATTTTCAGAGTAAATAACTTTAGAAAAGTTAGTAATTGCAAGTTTAATATGTAGCTAAAAATAAGATATATTGATAGATTGTTGAATTAATACCTAACATTTTTGTTAACAAAAATGGATATACAGGTGACATTACTTATTAATAAAAATTAGAAATTCATGCTGCAAATGAAAGACGTAATACAAATGATCAGTGTATAACCAATAAATTCTCATCTGCGTAATATTCAGGCTACTTACAGCTTTCCTCTTCAGGAAACTAAATCTAACATTAATAATTTTCTTAGCGATGCTGTTGGACAAAACTACGATAGATCTTAAGCAGACAGATCTCTTTGCTTATATGTTTTTTCCTCAATGAAATAAACTAGTCCATAAACATTTCATAAACCAAATATACAGCTGTTCGAATGTCATATGATAACGCTGATGAAGCGTAGAGGATGTAGATTTCCCCGTTTATACATTCATTGCAAATATTTTGTGACATACTAAAGCATTTAATTCAGATAATACATTGTCTCAAATGTTAAAGCACTGGCTAAGAGGATTACTGTAAGCCTCGTATTTAACATAGTAGGCTTTCAGGAATCATGTGAAAGTTATCTGAGTATTGTTCGCATGAATGAAATTGAGTAAAACTAAACAAAACTTCGAGCGACATCCATAATCTCGATTTATGGAAGACAAAAATAAACGTTTTAAAATATTAAATGTTCCTTCAGCTGCAATTGAATAGAAATTCAATACTTCGGTGCAGAGAAATGAACGCATCCAGTGCTAACCATTGCAATTTCTTCCTTTTGTCATCTACTTGATAGCATCATTACATGTTTCTTAACTATCTGTTAAGGGAAATGAATTAAAAATAATTATTTATTCTCAAAACTTAATTATACTTTTATGCATTTCAGCTATCTTAATTACGAAAGCACTTCTAAATGCATCTTTTGCCTGCCATCAAAAATGTTAGTTGCTCATGAATGCAAAGATACGCATATAAATAAATGTGCAGCAGCTGATAAACGTGTGAAGTTAATAATATAGTCCAGCAGAAGAAAAGAATCTAGTTATTTAAGTAGAGTTCCTTAATGTAACCTGCTACCAGTCTCTAATATCCCTTTTGAAAGAAATTTAACTCGAAACTTATTTTCAGATATACAAAATATTACGCACTAATTAAGAATATTTTTTTCTCAAGGAGGGAATAATTACATTCAAAAACAGAAAAATAATGTTATTGAAATAAAGAGAAATATCGAAATTTTATTTCTAACTAATGTGAGCTCGTTCAATTACCCAGCATTACACGAAACGACCCGTAATTTAAACTGATGATTCAACGATATGCAGCAACAAGGGCATATCGAAACCGAAATGGCTGGTTATGTTATGACTGGTGCTAAATTTCAAAAAGAAAGACATTATACGTTTCTTAATAATAGCTATGCATTTGTCTGAACGAAAGCGTTAATTTTAAAATGCAATACTACATAACTATTAAATGCCATTAAAGTATACAAAGGAATCAACGTTTCGTAACATTCAGTTGAGTGACGCTTCTTGCTCTTAATTAATTTGATGTGTCATTCTTTCCCAACTGTCAACGTTAATTAACAAGTACACCTAATAATAATATTATAAAATTTTCCATGCTTGAAAACAAAAATGCTGTTATGCGAAGTTATATATTGTTCCATATATCAGATTTAATAAAAAATACAAATGTTGCTACATAAACTAAAATTTTTTTAAATGTGTTTTCTCTGAGTAAGATTAACTCTAAAAAGTGTTAATAGATAAAAGATTAAAAATTAAGAGTTTTGTATTTTTGTTTAAACTGCATTAGTCTAGCATTAGCGTAATGTTTTTAAAGCATTTGCATGACTATTTTATTAACGTCCTTTGTCATCAGAGGAATTTTTATTTTTAACAGTAACTTTTTATAATTTAAATGCCGGCATAAGACAATACTAAAAATTAAAATTATATGAGCCCATACATTACTAGAAAATTACAGTACTGTATCCCTTTCATATATATCTAGAAAAATATCAGCGACGCACAACTTCTAAATGCCTGAGAAACGGGGATATACAAGCATAAAACAACCCTCTCCGAATTCCACATCTCTCTTTTCAGCTGTGGAAATTGTACAAAGAAATAAAAATACTGGTAGTATTTTTTAAAGATAAAGATTTATATTTGGCAGTTTGTACTACGTAGGGCTACACTGTATTTTTAGCGATTTTTCTTTGTCTATGTTTACATACACATGTACACACACTCACACACACGCATGTATACATATAGTATATACATATAGTCATGCTTTGGAGACAGCTAATATATTAATTGAATGGTCTTTTTTCTTCTTCTTTCAGATTTTCTCCTCTAGTTGTGAAATTTTCGCTAGTTTTGTTGACCGCAGCGTTAAAGAGAATTCAATTCATTATACATTTGCAAACTTTTCACGGTCAATGACTTTTTGAGGCTATATCCGAGAAATAAATTAACATTTTTCCAGTTTTCACGCTCCTGTTATGATATGTAACCAAATTGTTCTTTGTAACCAATTGTCCAGAGCTTCGAAATATTAAAACGTTCTTTTCTGTTACAAACAGATGCTTTTCAGTTCTTCATCAGAGTGCTTTTCTGCAGTGTTTACTTATCTGCGATAATTTTTAGATCAGACTGAATTTTCATAAAATTTGCCTTGATGGTAAGCAACTAAAGATGTTTCCAAAGCACAAGTAAAGTAAATCATAATCACTACACTTTCCTTCTCCATCCACAAAGCTATTTCAATCTTCATAAATTAGATTATCAGTCTGGTGTTATTATAGTAACAGGCTCGGATAAATAAGTTACAAATTAATCAGTTTCGAAAGGGGCACATTTCTTTCTCTCCACTTAAAAGTGAAACAAGTATCATATATATGCAATAATTTTATAATAATCTACGATGCTATAGCATCTTATAACTAATCTGCTGGCAACATGCAAAGGTTGAACACTCTGCTCCAATAACAGTTAGGATACCATTGTACAAAAAGAATTACTTCCAAGTACCTGAATAGCTATCTGACTGTATTGAGGTACTAATGTAAGCTGTAAATCTTTTTAGGTTAATAACTATTGACTGAAACAAACAAATAAGTCAACTGAGAACGAGACTACAGCTCATACATTTTTGTTGTTTGCATCTCCATCAACAAACAAAAATTTCTGACCGAGGAAATTTTTAGCTGTAAATTTTCAAATGTGGTAAATCTTTTCTACTTGCTTTAAAATTCTTAATCAGGAACGAAGCTTCCGATATGAGAAACAGCCTGATGTCAAAAAAGGAATCGTTTTAGACTAATTTTGGAGGATTAAAACGGATTATTTATACAAAAATCGGACTTGTTAGAAATAGTGTCATTGCTGCCCTCTTGCCATATAATAGTTAACGTTCTCATCTGTCATGTAGGAATTCCGTACCAAATCTCAGTTCATTTTTTATGTTTTCCGCTCCAAACGATAGTATAAAGGACAGTTCTCTACATAATTTTTAAAATCAACTTAAAACGTTAAGCGGAGCCATACTCCGTACCTGATTTAAGCAATTTTTTTACCAGTTCCTTTAAAATTTGAATGAAAAAATCCAACATAATCTAGTAGGAGATGCAGATGACAGTATAGATGGCTGACATTCCATTTCCAACTGAAAACCTTTTAGTGATAGAAGTAACGTAGTAATAGAAGTGTCTGAATAGTCTAATCAAGTAACTGCTTATTTCAGCTACCCAATACTTAGTTTGTTACCGGTGTTAACATATAACTGCACTCTGTATATCTTACACTAAACTTGCCAGCTTCGACGTTTTGGAATTTATGACGCGAATAAATAAATACAGTTATGGAAAAAAATTGACTAATTTTTTAAACACTATTTTAAACAGAGTTAAAGATTGTCAAATACCTTCAGAAGCATTGTTTTCTTTAAGACTTTAAAGCTTCTTTTTGGACGAGTTAATTAAAGATCATGTCTATACTAAATTTAGACTGTATATATCTTCCAAGTTTTCGTCGCAGTCACTGAAATCATGCTTATTTTTTAACGATAGAAAATATCGCTACATCAACATGACTACTTGATCCTTCAGATTTTCTAATATATAATTTTACTAATATATTTCACAAGTATGAAAATAAATCCCATCATCGTTATCTTCAAAAAGAATTTAAATTGATTTCTTTTTCCGCCATTCTAAACAGGGGATCTTCTTGCGCATAAAAGCAAGTAAGTGTTATCTTAAAAAATCAAATGCATATAATTTTTATTTAAGGGCAATGATAACTAAAATAATTTAAAATCAAAACAAATCAAGTTCGGAAAAGGGGAAAAAATCATCAAAGCTGATGCCATGCAGGCAAGAAAATTTGTGTTCTGTCATAGAAGTGATTAGAAAATAAGTAATGGATGTAGAAAAAAGGATAATTTATGGACGTTTTATAACAAGTGCCGTCCTTTCATTTTCTGCGATGTTTCGCTTTTGTTAAGAAACCAATATTTTCTCTGAAAAGGGAAATAGGGACTTTCTAATTTGTTTTTCAACAAAATTATCACTGTTATGCCTGAAAGGCACGCTTGGAGTGCAACTCCAAAGCTTGCGCGTGCTTGACAAGGGTAGTTGGAGCCGTGAGAAGTGAAAAGTAACTTAAGCTCTTACTTGCCCCTGAAGTGCTCTTTACTTTTTGATAGCACTGATATGTTAAAAAAATCAGTGAATAGCTGAATGAGAACCTTAAACTTCATCTCAACACTTCGCTACATTAAAAAGAGACAACAATCAATAAATACTGTTTATGGATACTAAACTAATGTTAATAATTATCCCTCACCTGTAATATGATATACTTCTAAGCTATTTTCGATAGCAGATACACATATAGTTACTCTCGAAACTTAAATGCCTTTCATATATTATTATTTTAGTGTTATAGTACTGTGGGGTTTCATTTATTTAATTCCAAAGTTCAATCTTAGAACCCCACAAACACTAACAAGCGAATAATCGCTTGTTAGTGTTTGTGGAATAAACACGTGTTTGTGGAATAAATAAGTGTGAGAATAAACACGTAAGACTTAAGAAGGGTTAACTACCCTTTATTTCTCAAAATAATTACAATCAACTCCTAACTCGGAGTATACAGCAAAACCTCCATTTTGGCTTGAACTTAAACAATTATGAAATTAAACTAAACTAAGCTTAACTAAAGTTATCTGAAAGGTACAGCCGAAGCTATCAGAATTCTAAGTAGTTGGCCCCTAAATATTAATTAAATCGGTGAAGCCAAGCAAGGGCCTAAAATATGGCAGAGCGTAGTATCTTAAAAGAGAACGTAGCCAAAGGGCAAACGCGCACTAGTCCGGAAAATCAGACTCTCTCTCTCTCTCGAAGTCGGCGAAACATGGACTAAAATAGTACTCTTACTCATTTGCATTAACTGCGTTTCTGAAATTACATTCTGGCAGGAAATTGTAAGCTGAAATTAGAATGGGCAGAAAAGGTGCACAACTTAAAATAACTGTTAATAAAATTAGGATAAACCTTACAGTACGAATACATTCATAATGTACAATGTGAAATATTTTTACCAATTATACATATCGCGTATTTAATTCATTACTGTACTGATTAAATGTTATTAAGGAGATGAAAGTTACAAAAGCAAATAAATCCTTTTCATTCTACACTCCAGAGTTAAGGATTAATGCTAGGAAAGATGTTACCCGTACTGACCAATTTAACTTTGTACGCTACTTTCGCTTTATGAATTTTATTAGTACGATATTTTTTTAATAAAACATATCTCAGCCTTTCGATAATAAACGGGAATCATAATGTTGATTCGCTTGTTCGCTAAAAATATTCTAATAGGTATACTTATTAGTTAATATGTAGCTTTGTTTAAATAGGAGTTCTAAATTGAGAATAATACTTACTATGTGTTAAAAAATGCTAAAATATCTAATAGTAAAGTATGTCTCGTATGAAATTTCTGAAGTTTTCACTTCGATATCATTACAGAGCGAATTTGTAAAGAATACTAATATTCGTGAATATCCAGTGCCACATATACACCATATTATTACAGTGCGAATTAGTGAAGAACACAGATTCACAGATTTGTGAAAATCGCAGAGGTTCATTACTATCCAGTACCAGAATCACTAATAACTTTTCTCTTAAATAACTTTCTCTCTTTTCTTATGTCTAATGAAATATTTTACGTTTTTCTTCCATGATAGTGAAATTTTAAAACCTGTGTAATTTCTACTTTACTACATTTTCTACTATTAAATGAACTGTAATAGTCATTTCATTTAGTAGCAAAGTCTTAACAACGCATATATAGTATAGATTATTTTTTCTTTTAATATTTAAGTATATCATCTGGCTTTGGAATAGATTTATTTCATAGTTTATACACCAGGCATTAATTCAGCCAGTATATTTGACAAAGTTCATGAAAATCAGAGCACACTAAAGCATAAGCCACCATCATTTATTATTTATAAACTATCTCTTTTATTTTAAATGAGATTATTGAATCTTTTTCATGAGCATAATCTCTTTCCAAGCTGGTACGTGTATAAAAATATCAAATCAAATTTTGCACAAATATGTTATTTTTTTTTCAAAACTATTCTCTCGTGATCAGTTGAATCAGCAATGCGCATAAAAAATGTAAACTTCCTTATTACATTTCCCAGAATTCATCATCTTTGAAAGGGGAAAAAATTATTAATTGAGCTCTTTGAATCGTTCCAATTTTTACATCAGAACTTATATCTGCTACAATTTAATTAAATACGTAAATCTTTCTAACAATTCTGCTTAAAACATTTTATTACAAACCTTGAATTTAATTTTACAGTAGCAAATTCAATAACTATCTCAGGGATTCAAATAAGATTGAAAGGTTTATTTTAATTTAAAGTTACCCACTTTTAAAGAGGTTTATTTTAATTCTACCTATTTAGACGTATAAAAAAAGCGTATACTAGTTTGCATATCGTTACGTAACTGATGTAAGTTTCTTAGGCATTCTTAAATTAATAACAGTTTCTTGCATTACTAGTACCACGAAATTTATTTAGTACTCGAGTTATATTAGAAAGTACTCTGTTTGTTTTAAAAATAAGATGCCTCGACATTTCACGCAATTACATTCCAGTCCTTTTTTATACATGTATTTATTCATTTGTAAAAGCAAAACGATGAAAGGCATTTATTGTTTCACATATAAATTTGTTCTGTTTCAGCCATTTTATCTAAGCCTTTACTTTCTAAATCTTAAAACGAAATTAACTTTCGAGCTTCACTCTCAGTTGGGGGTTTAGGGGTTTATAAACATCTCTATAAAAATTCATGTATGTGTTTAAGCCTGCTTGCAAATAACTATCATAAAAGACCAAATTTTTGTGCAAAGAATATGAACAAAAAGATAGACAAAGAGAGAGAATGTAAGAGAAATTTGATTTTCAGTTCTGTTATCAAAGAATGCTAGCGAAAAGAAAACTGGACTATTTAACTCACAATGATTAAGAAACTTTTAAGCACTAAACTTTGTCGAGGCTGAGAGCTTAAAACGCATCATCGCTTCAGAACACAGTTTTCTTTTCGTTTCCACTAGAAGTATCATATGCCCTTAAAATGTTTCCAAAGGGCAAGTAGGAAAACTTTTGTCAGAAATAAATTACCTTGTCATAGCGTGAAACGCGAAGTATGCGTAATTCAGTTTTTCTTTTGCTTTTTTCCGTAGTATTTTTATGTTATATTTTTAACATCTTAGTATGAAAAAGTGACTAGATTAAAACTGTATGAAATCAGTTTGGGTTTAAAGTGGCTAGAATGTAGTTATAATGAGACACACCGTTTCACTGCCTTAGATAAATCTTAGCGCAAGTCTGCAGTCACTTTGCTTTAGGTACGATTAAGGATTTAACTTGAAAATTAAACAACTTCACATGTAACTTTATAGAATGATAATGTTAAGCCATGATTTTAATTATTAGCGCAGGAAGCTCATACATTTGTTCGTCGGACTTCAAAGAAAATGTATTAATACGATTATGTTAAGCATGTAAAAAATTGTATAGCTGGCGGAGTTTCTAGCATTGGATCTTAAGTTACATATTCCTTTTATGAGTAAAGTCTCAGAAGGTGAAGCCCTATTTATAGTAAAAAAAGTTCAAAAGAAATTTATGTTAACTTTTGGGACAATAAAATACATATACAGATGCCGATAACTACAAAAGTCTCTAAATAAAAAAACTATTTGTGAAATACGGAAAACTTATCTCCTCCTCGCAATGAAAGTAATATCGTTTATTCTAACACCTAATAATGTTCAGAGCAGAGGTATCTGAAGGAATTATCATTAAAATTTATCACGAAAGTGTTATTTATTAATTACACTTATCATAAGCTATATAACGTGTTTGCTAAAATTGGTCTTTTTATACTTGGTGGAATATTAAAACGTGCAAATTTGAGATAAAAAGAACAGAGATACAAAGTTCATTTAAACATCTATGCGAATTAATAATGTAAATATTATAAATACATAATTCTGGTAAATATTTATGCAGATTAATACTTTGAAGTAAAAATAAAGTTATTTTTTCTTGGTAAATGAGCCAAAAAACATACATGAGATTTCGTATAACATAATTAGTCTGATTTTTTTCGATTATGTATGTCACATTTTATCTGTAAAGTAATCAAATTTATATTATAATGGTCTACATTTTTTATTTTTTTTAATTTATGTACAAATTTTACCCAACACCTTATAATAGAAAAGACGCTATCCTAAATTTAGAGATTTGGAGGAAAAATTGAATTTGCTGACTGGATAAGCCTACCAAAGATTGGTTGTCCTTCCCGAGTTCAATTTCCGGCTGCTAAACGGACAGGCTGCATCTTGTTTTTATGTTTTTCTCTAAATATGACGCGACAAAGACGGTGTTCCCTTTTTCTTCAAAGAAAACATTCTTCGTAAGACAAATAGCTTCGGGGTTTTTGTTATAACAAATTACATGTTTGTCTAAAAATAATTCAAATTCTACTTTTTTTTTTCATTCACTGAGTTTCTTACCATTCCATTTTATTTAATTTGTGAAAAATAGTTTAATGCTTTAACTTATACATTTTCATTGCCCAAAATAAAAAAATCTGATGTATACACCACATGACTTTCTTGTGCGGAATATTAAATGATATGCATTTTGCATTTCATTTAAACTTATTAGATTAAATTAAATCTGTTTCGTAAATCGATCATAAACCACAATAGAATAAATGCGCGCTTTAAAGTTCACTGTATTTTTTTACCATAGCGACACTCTGGCGCTAGTTTCACTTGACAGCGTTAAATCTCATTCATTTTATAACCCACAATACACAAAAATTATGTATATCATCTGAAGAATTATCTAATCCTTGCCACATATTCTATTCAAATACTATAATAAATCTAAAACGATGTATAAATGAAATTAAGCAAACAAACAAAAAAGAAACAGTTTTTCACAGACGATTCAGTATTTCTCATTCAATTAATTCAGTTCTCACTTCGCGACAAGGCAAAAATACATAAAAATTCAAAATATTAAAAATTACGAAGTAAATCTTAAACACTTATTTCCTCGAATAAATTCCAGAATGGATTAAGCATGATTTAATTCGTAATAATAAAACAAGGCGTTATCTTCGTTGTTGCGAAGACTAGTTTCTCCAGATTGGCCACAAATCCGCTATTCTCCTAAGTTTCAAAATGGACAAATATGGCTGTCATATGAAAAATGTTTAGGCTTAGCCGCATTTAAACAATTTTTAAATTGTTGATAATTCTACAAATCTTGCATGCAGATTTACTAAGGCATAAAAACCTTAACCGGAGGATAAGAACAACATAATTCAATCATTTTAAAGCAAAAAATGCACAATTTACCAACATATAAGAATAAAAAATTGAGCTCACTGAGCCGAGTAACAGAGCGGATATATATATATGCATATATTTATATACTTTTGGTACGACCGATTGCAACCAAAATAGGAGGTACACATCTACATGTTATAGCAGTCCTATATACCAAATTTCAATGTTCTGAGGCTACTAGGTTTTTAGTAATGCGAGATACATACATACTTACGTATGTAAGTATGTACGTACGTACAGACGCTACGGAAAAATCTCTTCAGAATCCATTTTAAATCAGTTTCATAATTTTTTGGCGTTAAAAGAGTCCTCTATTCTGTCCTTACGTTCACATATCACGCAAAAAACATCGTTAAATTGTATTCGATAGCGGTCAAAATGGATATTTTTTTTAATATGATACCCGAATTTTTTTGCGATTACAATACTTCCTTTTTACCTCGTACAAGGAAGTAAAAAACATTGCTAAAATAATTTATCATCCAAAAAGATCTATCGTAAGTATCTCCTTCATTTCACTTTCCCTTTGCTTCACTTTAAGTAAAGTTGTTTGATACTTGGTTCATAAAACAGGTGCATAAACAGTGTATGTTTGCTTGTTTAACTCTGAAAGCTTCATCATAACTATCCGCATATTTCCGAATAGTTTACAAATATTTTTACTATCACTATATATATATATATACATACCACCAAATTTCTTTTATTTATAGCTCACTCAATTCATAATATTATGGTTTTCTAGCAACTTTATTCCTATAAGAAAGTCTGAAATTTTAATCTAAATCCATAAGCTTAAAACTGTCGACAAATTTCTTCACTCTCTGCCTCAGTTATATTTTATATCCGAAAAACGATGAATAAATCCATTAACTAAAACTTTTCTTGTAATTTCGATCACAATAACTCATTTAAAGGTCTGTCCCTTAACTGCCTTTCATAAAATCTGAAACGCTTATCTACTTAATCTAAGCGTTTACAATCTAATTTCTAATTTTAGCATTAAAAATTAAATAACGTGAATTGTCGTTAATTTGAAATCGGATACTTCAAAATTTCATTTAACAAACGCGCAAGTCTCGAAAATCTTGGTTACAAAGAAAACTGTTAATAAATATCGCTCTTGCTGTCTTTTTCCTTTGGATAATTCAAATAAAGAGGAATTTTTTAACGACATATATCCATTAATTTTCATCATGAACCGACCCATGCCACATTTATTTAATAAGACTTTCTGTTACATAACAATGGCTTCTACACCCCTCCTGCCCACGAACTGTGATCTAAGGTTTTAGTAATTCTCCTACCCAGAAGATATAGTCTTTTAATAGTCAGTTTGTCCTTAAAAGCCTTTACCCCACATCATGTTTTGGAGTTCATATCGCTCTATGTGGGAAATACAAACCTTAACTTAGCTTTTCAAGCTTCTAATCCTTAACTATTTTAAAATATACAGTAAAAGTACGATAATTCTTTGTCCAAGGATTCCGCCCACTTGATAATCTCACACGCGTACATCCGACCTGAATGCTGTGTGATGAGGCTATGTATCAAACACAAAAACTAATATTAAGACTTTCAGTTTCTGATTTGGAAGGTTCAAATAAAGGAATAACAAGAACCTATTTTATTGCTTCCTTGAAGTTTTCCACATCGAATGAACGTACACAGATTCATTAAATTTATCGATAATTGTTTGTAATTTTTTCACCCTTATAAATGCTTACCTAGGAGCACACATAGGTCCCAAAGATAAATAATATTCAGTCAAAAAATTAACTGGAAAGAAAGCACACAGTTGATATACTTTTGTTAATTTTTTACTTAAGTTGATTTTCTGATAAATCAAAATACCCTGTGAGCCGAGTATAAAATAACGAATACCTTCTTCCTTAGCCCTTCTGAAAATAATCTCCGTTTTAAATGCGCAACTTAACGTTCCGAAAATGCATGTGAGGCCGTTTTATACTGAAGCCTTGTTTTTCTAGTGAAACACCTTCAAAGTTCAAGGTTGTCTTATTTACACTATTTATTTGCACATTAACTGATGCACTGGACTTTGATAGTCAGCCATGTAAACTGTCTCTTCGTTGGCCTAGGGTTCAAATCCCAGAAAAGGCATGGATGCTTGTAAATGTCTGGTGCTTTTGCCGCAAGGGAACTGTCAAAATTTAAAAAATCGCCTTGAAGTGTTCATGCCATGAAAATAGTATAAGATACCTAAGATTCTGTTCATCGGAAGGTTTTCGATCAAAACATTGACAAAGACATTTTATAATTTTTGTTATGAAAGACCTCAGATTAACAATTACCCTTTCGATGACACCTCGTTTATTCATAACAACGTCCTTTCGGATGATGTACGTCTGGAGGGAAAATAAGCACAATAATAACAAAATCACGTTACACTTGATCTGGTAATAGTAAATAGTCCCAAAAGCCTAACAGACATGAAGCAAACTATCACTATGTCTGAAAACCAGCGACAAAGTCGTGAGAAGATTAAAAGCAACCTTTTTATTTAAATAGAATTTAGAACACAAAGTCACTCTCTTGTGCTCGATATAAGTACAACTCATGGTTATGCAACTAAGCAGAACAGTCAAATTGAAATCAAATGTTGAAAAGCAGTTGAAGATTATACAATAAAATATTAGTAGAAGCTGGCTCACTACTCTACCGGAGCATCAGAATCAGCATGTGTCAGCAATCGAACGTCAGCAGCGACAGAACGCAAGGCCGAATAATTACAACTGTGAGAGCTGGCAGAAAACTAATAAGCCTAGAGCGCAAACGATGCAAGAATCACACTCTGTCTTAAAATCCTAAAACCTCAGTTTAAATACTGGTTACTCTCTCGAATTCTGGTTACGAATACGGAAAGGAGAATTTACAGTTAAGGTTAAACGTCTAAATAAATGGTTAATTAACATAAACTTCCTTACAAACTGCATAATTAAATGATATGCTGCAAAAGTAGACAAAAATGCTTATTACATTCCCGAAGGTTAAGACACATAGGAATATTTAGAATCCTTTAAAAAATGACTCACTCCTTTTTACAACACTTAAATCTAGTCCTCGATACAACTCCAGTAACATTCGTTTGATGACGATCCTTTTCTTTATGCGCTGAAGACTAGTAATTTCTTTGTGTAAAGCAAGACTTGTAGGTGGCTCATCAAGTAAAAGTCAAAGATTGTAAAATCTGAGCTTTTTGAAGAGTCTTATTACACTCAGAATCCTGGAAACAACTGATCAATTCCTATGGGGTTCCATTTATAGAATGTCTTCTTTGTGTGAATACATATTGAATTGGCTTTATATATTCTGTTATCGCAAAGCATACTAGGGCTATCTGATTAAAAGAGATAAGCTCGCTCGTGGTGCACTGTGGGAACTGCATAGTATTCTCGTTATACAAGGAGAAAATGATAAGAGCACCTATACAACCAGCCCATTCACTGGAATTCAAACCCGCATCAAATTATTAGTGTTCAGTGTTTCCATATACTTCGCCACTGATGGATCCTTCATGGGCACATAGCATGAAATTAGTATGATACGTGGACAAAGATTTATGAAAAGATTTTAAAAAGTAATACTTTATCATATAACACTAAATCATAATTCTGTGTCATATAATGTTTCGGCCTTTCGGATAAGGCCAAAGTGTAGTATTTGTTCTTTACTCTCTCACAGTAGAAGGAATAGGAAGTTTTTATATCCTTAATTATTAATCAGAAATGCTGCGGACTTCTAGTTTATTCGAAGGTTCGGTTATCCAAAAAAGCATCAGTCAAAGTTAACACCGATAGCTAAGTACCACTGCAATTTAATAAAACGTGCCGAAATAAATTGTTCATTCCTAATGACTGTTTTAGCTCATTGCCTCGCTTTCCATTTTTCTATCCTGATTTCTCAGAAAGCATAGAGCGGAAATATCGATATTTCTCTGAAGGAGAATAAGCATTCATTTATTTTACTATAGAAATTCGCATTGATAGGAAAATGTGAGAGCATAATGTTTCATACCATACAAATATGCAATGATTTATTCACACGTTTCAGATAAAATAATTTTAACATTTTTAAACTTTAACTATAAATGTTAATTTAACATTTATCAAAATATATAGTCTAAACACGTGTCAAAAAACACTGATAAACACTTTGGGAATTTCAAAGAACGCTCCTGTGTTTGACGCAGATAATGAGAACACCAAGATATATTTGTTAAATCCCATATTAAAGTTAAATGTATCAGGAATTTAAATCCCCAGTTTTAAATGGCATTAAATGCTAATTGTTAAACTACCATTCATTCTTAATTGCACTCTTTAATCTCGTGGAGAGGTAGTTTCTCATACTGAAAGCTATTTTTGTAAACAGTTTTCTAATGATTCTCTATTGAGAACTTGAAAACATCACATAACTAAGAAATAATTTTCAGTCCCATTACGCTAATGGCAATCTCTTGTTTACTTCCATATATAAAAGGAAACTGGTGCTTTTTCCATAATTATTTACGTATTTCTCAGATTAAAGTATTATTGCGTGAATCCCTTGAAAATTTCGTCATGACCTCTTTTCTTCCAGCGGCAGGGAAACTGGGTGTTTCACTGCTTATTTAGTATGACCACCCGCGCAGAGTAAGATTGCTTTATTTAAAGCTTAATCAAGCTCTATTCTGGTGTTATAAACAACAATTCAAAGACGTTCCACTATATGTCTCGCAAGTTTCACCATATGTTCCACTATATGTCCTTCAATGCATGTTTAAAAGGGCTGGCTCAAGTCGGCTGTGTATACATATGTATATATTTTAGCTAAAATACACACATACACATAATCTATGTATCTATATATGTAATATGCTTAATGTATAATTACACAATTTATATGTACATGATTTGATAAATATATAATTTAATATATTGTGTGTATATACATATATATTCAAGAAAGGAAATAAAACTCACTCTTAGAATAATTATATATTTCGGTTACAAGATTTCATTTCAAATTGGGCAGAATCGCTAATTTCTTAGTGCTTCTTAATTAGTAATTTGAATAAATTTAATTCAATCTTACTAAACATCTTTTTCAGTCCTGATTCTTACTTGAGAAAAAGGCGAAACACTTTCGCACCTATTAATTATTGTTAATTCATCGGAAATTAGTTTATTCCCATGAAAAGTCAATTAATTTCTGGTCAATAGCGATAATTACTTGGTTGGTTGGTTGCACTTTCACTTTTAATTATTCCATTTTAATAATTCAGTTATAAATATGCTGATGAGTAAATACATTTCAATAGAATTCTAACTTAACTACTTTATTTTCAAAGGAGATATAACACTCATGTCCTTAAATTAAGGATAATGCCAGCTCCAAATAAAGGTTCAGAAACAAAGCAAACGTTATTTATTCCTAAATCCCATTTATTAAACAAAAGATAGGGGACAGAAAAGATCATGTATGCCGCCATTCACAAAAATTACGATTTTTGCTCCCGAGATCAATTATAAAAAATATCTCCCTTACAAACACTTAATATTACGTGGTTGGTATGATGGTTAATACACTGTATGTCTCCCAGATGATGAAATACAGTCCGCACAACGCCTAGACCTGCTGAGTATCAAATTATTGAGCTGATATTGAGGAAGATTACTCCACTCAACAAGCAATGCTCTCCGAAGCTCCGGTACACATGTAGGAAGTGCTTGACTACTGCAATTCGTTGGCCAAGCATGTCCTACACATGCTCTATCGGGTTTAAGTCAGATGAGAGTGCTGGCCATTCCATACGGGTGATGATTCCTTTGAAATGTTTGCACGGTGAGGACGGGTGTTGTCATCCATAAACACAAATTCTGCTTCCATGGTACCCTTAACAAAACGTACATGTTGTTCCAGAATGATGTCCTAGTAAATGTAGCCTGACATGGTTCCGATCTGAACATGCATGTTCCGAACTGCATCTATTCTGGAGCCCAGTATAATTCCACCCAAACAAGCATTGCTGTACCACCGTAACGGTGTCGTTCGATGATGTTGTCTTGGTGCTAGCGGGTACCTGGAGTTCTCCATATGGAAGTCCGACGTGAATGAGACTTCAAGCTAAACCTGGACGCGTCGGAAAACATCACACAAGCCTACTGCGGTGATGTCCACATTGCATGTTCTCTAATCCAGGATAACCGCTGGCGACAGTGAGTTGCCGTGAGCGGAACACATCTGAGTGGCCTACGGGCATATAGACCAATCTGTCCCAAACGTCTGTACGCGGTTTGCCTTGAAACTGTGGCACCTGTGGCTGAAAATAGCTAATAAGACAGGTCTGATGCTGTGCTCCATCTGCTTCTTTTGGCATTTATTGCCAAATAATGATTGTCATTCGGAGTTGTAACTCGGTTCCAAGCTGTACTGTAACGTCTACTGACATTTCCCTCATTTTGGAATCGTTGCCAAAGCCTAGAGGGGATACTTTGGGCTGTTCTAAATTCCTCGGATACTTCCATCTGAATACGCCGAAATTTCGGGCGACCGATAATTCTACCACATAAAACATCATGCACATACGTCCTCTGTATCAAAACTATTCGGTAGTGGCACTGAGCGGCTTACAGAACGCTTGTGAACAATTTTACTTCTTAGCTATCATTCCTTATATACGCTTCTCTTACAATCTCGTCATTGTGACGAACTATTGCTTGTCATTGTGGCTCCCTGTAATTTGCACATTATTCTTGAAGATGTATGCGATAAATTTACAGGTGAAAGTTTTACTTCAGAGTTCGATTTCTGTGTGGTTCTGAATTATCCTTAATTTATGGACATGGGTGTATATTTAATAATCTAATTGAAAATAAATTATTATTATTATATATATACATATATAGTATTTGAAAAAACTACTAGAAAATAAATTGTTATATATATATATGTATACAAATGTTGACAAAACCATTCCTAAGTTGTTTACAATTCTTAAAGCTTTATATTTTTATATTTCGTTTATCATAAAAATTCATAACGCAAATCCCTCGAACTTTAGTATTTAGATGCTTAAAATTCTAGCATGTTTCGCGGTTTTTAGCGAAGATTAGTTAAATTTTGTTATTTAAATTTTCAAACACATGTTTTATTACATATTTAAAAGTTTTGTTAAATTTAATTAATTACATTTTGTTAATTTCTGTTAATTAATTACATATACAGATAGGTAGAGATACAAGATATAGATAGATATACACACAAAAGATAATTGGAAAACAATATGCTTACTATTAAAGTTTGCAACTAGTGTCCAGTGTTCTAATCATTCATTTAAATTACTGCAACTGAATGCAAAATTTGACTTCTGTGCGTAGGGTACCTCATAAAATGTGCAAATTAGAAGACTAACGTATTCACCAATTGGACGCAATTTGGGTTTCGAGTGAGTATTGCTGTTCAAAGTTAATATGGTTTCTCACAGTGATCAAAATCCATTAGATATGACTCAAAGACCTCAATGTAAATAAACGTGTCAGTTGCTTGGCAGATTTTAGGAGAGGTAAAAATAAATGGAATTCGCTTAAGATTTGAGTGTCGTTCAAAGAGCCTTATCAAGAGCTTGTATCCGCCTTTTAAGCAGTAAATAAGTCAGACAGCCTGATCAAGGGCCATTTAAAGCAACAACTACAGCTGAAGATCATTTTATTCCATTTTCGGCTCAAATGAAACGTGAAGGGCTCCAAGAGGGTTGGTTTTAGGCCCTCATGCATGCTGCCAAACAACCATTCTGCTGCTACACAGAGGCTTCACGAAGTTGGTCTTTAGCGAGAGTATGCAGTGCACTAATTACTTGAAAATTTCAACAAAATTAGCTTTGTGGTGTACTGAACCAATGTGAGCCAGAGTTGTTGTGGGTGATATTTGTGATCGAGATACCTCTGAAATAGTAACAATCTGCTAACTCCTCCCCCCGTAAGTGATGGACAACAATAAATTATTTCTTCCCAAAGTTTTAAGTTCAAATTTCTAATTGTTTTTAGAACAAGACTCGATAGATTAGAATGACAAAAAATCCTCGTAGATTTGAGCCTCCGAATTTTGAATCTTTTTCGAGATTCTTGGAATTCGAGAATACGAATTTTCATGCCTTAAAATATCAGTAGGAAATTTAACCAAAACTTTCTTTAATATTTGAGACATTAAAAGATGCTTTAGAGCAGATAAAATAGAAAAATAAAAAACTCCAAGTAGCAATATTAATCAGTAATAATGAGAATAAAAATAGATTAGTTCTTTTTTTGTCTTTTTCAGGAGTATAGCAGCAAAAAATAATCATTTAAAGCTTATAATTGCCATTTTTGTCAACCAAGCCACGAATAATTTAAATTAGAATTTAATAAAAAAGAGTTTTTTAATTTTTTATGAAACATTTTAATAAACTAAAATTCTTGAAATTCTTCGTTATTTTTTATATATTCTCACCTCAGCTCTAAAGCATATTCCTCTCAATTCTTCAGAAGTTAAAGGTAGTTTGATTAAATTTTATACTGATTTTTTTGTTGTTGTTTATTTTGAAATCTGCTAAAATCAATTTATTTTCGTTAAACACTTTAGCATATTTTTAATTTCTCTCTCCCATGGCTAAAAGATTATAATTTAACATTAACTTTATTCATTTTTTAAAATTGGCTTACCTATATATATGTTACCGCTAAATTGCGAAAGTCTTCAATGTGCACATTACCTAGCTAATCTCCGGATTAACAGATTTGCTCCGTTAAAGTGCCGGAATTAAGAGTTTTCCGCATTTTGCCTAGATAATGTGCGCGTTAACGGCTTCCGTACCGTTAAAATTCAAACGTTTGCTTCTCACATTTCCTCTCCCTCCACTTTGCACATTACCTACCAGACACTCGCTAATCTGCACGTTGCCTACTAGGAGTTCATTAAACTGAATATAAGATTTTTGATGGAACAATAACGATGTTTCTGCACGCTTAAATTAATGTAATGTTATTTGTATATTTTTCGATATAAAAAAGGAGTTAATATAATCAAACAATCAACAAATTAATTGATATAATCAAACATCAAAACATGAAAAAAACTATGAAACTGCTTAAAATATTATTACAATTAATGAAATGAATCTGCAAAATATAAGATAAAATTATGCTCACTTATTATTGTACTCTAAAGATTGGTGACACTTTGAATTATATAGCAACTGGATTCTGCGGCAAGCGCACCTTTTTGTGATACATTTAGATTTGAAGTTAACATTTTCTGAAATCCTACCCGATCAACAATTTAAAAGTGGTGGCTGTTTCAAGTGTACAGAAATGTTGCTGTTGTTCCAGCAAAGATCTTATTTTCACTTTAACGATTACCTAGCAGGTAATGTACAAATTATCTAGGTAATTTCCAGATTACCCAGGTAATTTGAGAAATGAAACAATTTTCCGCTCTTTAACGGATCACTCTAGTTAATCTGAAGGTTAGCTAGGTAATCTGCAGAGTAACTGATTTCCGCACTTTAGTGGTAACATGTACATAGATAGATATGCGTAGATAGGTAGATAGATGGATAGACAGATGGATGGATGGATGGAAAGAATGATGGATATTTATTTTAGGAATCATACAGTAACAAATGTTTAGCATCGTGATTATTTCGCCGTCTAAAGAAACGTATCTTCTGACAAACTTTTCCATTCAAAATTCTGCAAACATATATTCCACGAACAATTAATGCCTATATATTAGCAGGTATGAGACATCTGATAATCCGGTTTTTCACACGATTCGCTCCTTGCCTAATATTTTCTGGCATCCAGTCTACTAGGTATTGTAGAAGTGACATAAAAGAGCAACCTACATATCGGTTACTGAGTACTGAAGAAGAACGTACAAATAGCAAGTATATCCCAATTGAAAACTGAATTAACGCAAGGTTCAAAATTTGTTCACTTTTGCCTTATGAACTGTACTTCAAGTACGGTTCATAAGGTAAAAGTGAAATTCATAGTTTATAACATAATGATTAATATTCTGAGATATCTTTAAAAACGGTTTTCCCTGCTGCCATTGTACTTTGCAGCAAGCAAACGTATAGTGATTTTTGTAGTAATTCTAGCGCAAGTAATATTCAGGAACATTTCATTTCAAAGAGCAAGCATAAATTCCTTATCGCATCAAAAATTGTCTGAGTAGTTCTTGAGTATTAGGTTTAAAACCGTGATTTGAAAAATCTTCTTTTTTTACTGTTATAAAGAGGAAGTATTATTGTTGACTAAAAGTTATAACTTTTTTCGGTAAAAATCTTGGATAAAACTTTTATCCAAGATTAATGCTTCATATTTCTTTGAAAATACTATTAACTGTAAGTTAACTCTGTAGTTTTGATATTCTCGTGGTTGCTAAAAGGAATATTTTGGTTAAAAAGGAATTTACATTCGAATATTTATTTATATTTTAAGAATAAATGTGTATCTATTTTTACTGTAAATCAAACCCACTGAAAGCAAACTTCAAACACCTTTGCATACAAATTAATAAATAATTTGTTGCTGAACATATTCCCATAAGACGTACATTAATATAATTTCTTTTTGCGCATGCATTTGTAAAATAATGAGCAAGAATCTAAAACTTTCAGAGAAAGAAGGTCTATATGTTTCTTTTTTATTTCTCCTTTTATTTTGTTCAAACTTATTTAGCTTAAAATAGAAGCAACAGTTAGAGTATTTTTTGTATTCTGGATAACATTAGTTTTATGCATGATGTATAGGGACTAAAAATAAATCAACTTCATAGCGTTTCACTTCTTTGTATCCTTAAAACTATTTTAAATGTTCAGTGTTACGCTGGTACTATATATTTAAACTTGTGTAAGTTTTTAAATATGTTTCACAGTGTTTTTATTCTTTAAAATATGTACTTTTATTTTCAGCTGGATACGAAGAAGTAGCAACTATTGTCAAGCCATCTTTGGATTGCCTAACAAAACGTCCCTCAACTGACAAAACAGGTTACATAATATCAGCTTTTCGTGTTTTTCCTGGAGAAGACAGAGAAAAACTTGAAAGAAACTGGTTAACATGGACAGGAGCTCGTCAAGTTTACAAGTACTTGCCTAAGCATCTAGGATTACGGAGACTAACCTTTCACAAGAAGCTTTTTCCAGAAGGAGGAATAACTTATGTCTTGATGTGTGAATGTTCTGCTCTTGTAGAACATGTAACAGAAGCACTCGTGTTCGTGGACCATCTTCGAGCTCGTTGTTGTGGATATACAGCTTTGTATAGACCTGTCGATGTTTTTTGATTTTTTGCTACATATTTCTTTGCTCCAGAAGACAATATAATGGATATGAAAGCTTTGAGTAAACGCATTAAATGTCATATTTGTAAAAGTTTTATAAAACGCTAGTGTTCTTTTGGCGAGTCTGTGTTGATATGAGATAAATACTAGATGTGAAGAGCAGCATTTTGCTTAACACTTGTATTTCGGTACAATGAATTGATTTAATTTTTAGGGTTTCATTATGATCGACGATTACGATTCACACATGTATGAGGATATGAGAGCTATTATAAATTAAAATACGTGTTAGATGCAGTACAGCGTCGCTTATTGAGTTAAAACATGTTATCTGTACAAAATAAAAATCAGATTTTTGTAACAAGATATTCACATTTAAGCATTACACGAACCTTCATTAATAAAATAAGAAAGTATAATTCGTCAGGTAAAGCAAATTATGTGCAGCTTTCGCTTATGAAACTCGCACTATCTCTTTATTAAAGTAATGACTTTGAAAGGTTATAGTAAGTAGTTTCAGTAAGTAACATTTTATCAAAAAAGTACGGAAATTATAATGATATGTCCCAAGCACAAATATAAAATAAACAAATTTCTGTGAAAGATCAGCGAATTGATACTGTTTATTGTTATACTTAACATATAATCTCTTGATTCATGATTAAACAACAGAATCGTCATAGATATTCTTTTTGAAAACGGTTGCACACTAAATACTGCATGTTAATTTGCCCTCCCAATTATACATCGACTCCATAAAATTCATTTATGTGGCCTTTAGTTTCGCACCCATTGGTGGGATATATATACTTCCAACTACAAAAGTGTTTTAAATTATGCAAATGTTCATGTTTTTGCATTTTTAACTTTAAAGAATCAATTTTGTAAAAATTACGAAACCTAACTTTTTATAAGGCTGTACACTAATAGGACTACCACTTAAATTTAACTAATGACAGTCCGGATAAAAATATCATCATTAACACCGCCCAAAATGATGATGTCATATTGGCGGAAGTTTATATGTTACGAACTATGCTGGCAAAATATACAATAAACCAGATGGTCAAGTACGTTTCAGTTGCCCTTAAATAAATTCCGTAACAAACTGATTTATCAAAAATGTTTGAGTTATTATGTTTCTTATGTATGAAGTTTCTTAGCTTCAAATTAATTCAAGCAATATATGAATGTAAACAAACTTTACGCCTTATGACCTCATCATTGTAGGCGGAGTTATTATTTTTCGGACTGCCATTAGCCAAATTTAAGGGGTTGTTCTAACAGTGTAAATTTTGCTTTTTGCTTCCGGTCCCTATAGTTGATTTATGGAAAGTATATATTTATTATAAAAAATAAAGCACAAAACGTTTGACTTCCGCACGACAAAAATTAACCAATATATTTAATTTCAAATTTTGAAACCATGTTAAGAGGCGGTATGCAAATTGAAGAGCGAAATGTTTGCATTTGTTCAAAACGGAAAATAAAATATCAATTTAGAATTCCGATTTTGATAGATTAAGCGATGGGTCTTGCTGTGTACAATTACTGATGAGTATAATTTTTCTTCAAAAAGGACAGGTTCCCAATATCTTATACAATGCCTGTTCTAAGAGACACTGTTTTAGGAAACACTGACATTTATTGGCACATAGCCAAGAAACATAAATAATTTATGCAAAATTTGCATAAACAGTTGAAACAAGGTTATAAATTAAAGAATGTTGCAAAATCACAAAAGAATATGATTGAATGACAGTTAAAGGGAAGAAAATCAACCTTGAATTATTCTAAATTATTTTTAAGCGACCCCTCAAGATAAGTCGAAAAAGAAATCAAGTTGCCTAATTTTGAAATTAACTATCTCTGTAAATTTTTGTCGTACGGGAGAAAAATTTTGCGTTATATTTCTTACAAGTATAAAAGTCTTTCTTTTAAGTATAGCTCTAGGAACCTTGGTGTTGCGTGATAAGTTAATTTCGTAAATTTCAAAAAATTCCTTTTTCTTATTTAAAAAGGCCACAATTTGAATATTTGCGTCATTTGAAATATTTTTGTAAATGGAAGTATAAGTCTTCAACCAACCATTGCGAAAATAAAGGCCATATAATGCCTGTGGGCAAGGACTTTTGGGGACAATTTTTCCCGTGCTTGACACATATCGAAGGAAAATTAATCCGTTTGGGCTAAAAATCTGAGATATTTTTTGAATCATTTTATGTTAATACTACTATACCAGGAAATAACTGACTTTCATGATACTTCCATGATCAATTCATGATTCACAAATGTCACCTGAATTATTTAATCCATTGCACTGACTTAAAAGATCCGTTGCTTAATGTGATCACATTTGTCCACGGTTAGTTTAATAAGATTAACCGAATGATAACATTAAACCATGAAATAATATCCTCAAAAATAGCAATGGAACTTAACTAATTTAACATAAATATAACTAGGAATATATAAATAGGTACTTTCACGGCATTTTAATTAGGGAAATGCAAAAGTTTGTTTATGGACGGCTCATAATATCCTTAATGTAAAATCCGTTTATGGACTGTTTATATCATTTCTGGAAATTTTGGCCGACGTTATCTAACTGTAATACTCCGAGGCTATCTAACTGTAATACAATCTCTAACTGTAATACTCCGAGGGCATACCTCACCGGAAAAGAATATAGCAGAGTAAAATTTCAAAGACGAAATCGAAAAAGCAATTTTAGTTTGGCATAGGTGTTTTCAGAGATTTTTTTACTCATAGGGAAAACAAAAAAAAACAATTGTACAGAATTTTTTTTTTGCTACTGATGAAGGACCTGTGTTTAATCGCCCTCAAATCGATAGTTATTCAAAATCAATACAAAACTAGGTTTTCGTTTTTTTCTTGGTTATAAACAGTTAAGCAAAATCGAAACCAAGACAATTGTCTATTTAATCTCTGGCATTTTTCCTTATTTAATCTCTTGGCATTTTTCCTTATTTAATCTCTTGGCAATCTCTTGGCCTGGTGGCCTTTTTCTGTCATTTAACAATTATTATAACTTATTTTGTCTTTATTATTTGATGCCTTTGCCTTTTATTTGACAACTTTATCTCAGATTTAAAAATTTTATTCTGTGATACTTTGATCATATTAACTGAATGCTTGATCACATAGAGCGATTTATTTATTTATAGAAGCTTGTTTTCGTATACAAACAGGCGGAACTTTGGTAATTCAATAACAATTTCCGAATGATAACATTAACCTAAATCACATTAAGTGACGTCTTCTGTACATGAAGAAACATGCGTTGGATGTGTATAAGGGATAGTAACTGAGGGCAGATAAACGATGCTTTGCTGTGGTTCTTTTACGCAACTGAGCTCTGAAATTATTAATGTTGTAATGTAGAAATGTTCTGAAAAATTTATCTAGGATTTAAAGATAAGTTTTTTATTTTCAGTACACAATAAGCTATATGAACGATTTCGCCTTTTTTTAAGTTAACACCGCTATTATTTAGATCCGCAGGACTTTGAAAATATTTGGAAACTGTGAAAATTATCCATTGTGAACAGCTAAAATCTGTTGCACAGGAATATATTCATTTCCAGGATAATGTGATTCAAATAATATACATTATTCGTTTAAGCAACTTATTCCGTAGATAAAAGATGTTCTATATTTCATCGTATGTTTTTTATATTAATGTATATTTATCTAAGAGTTGATTGTCTCATAATTTAAAAAAAAATTCGCAATTTTAATTGACTTAGTATCCATTCAAGGTTAGCGAAGCAAAGCTTTTATTTATATAAAAATGCAAATATGATAATAAATTTTCGAACAGTGCAAATTTCTCGAATTTTATCAATAATCTCTTAATCGATTCGTCAGCATGTGCTCTCCAAAGTTGTGTCAGACGTTTATTTCAACTTAAGCATGGTATCTGCAAAGTACAGCTCATAGTTTCATAACTTGATTACGTTAACCATGAAATTCAAACTAAGCGTAAGAACGTTTCAAGAATTAATTTAGAAATCAAATTATTTGCATGGTTTTTAGCTGAGATAGTTCTGGTTAAAAAAATAAATATGAACTAAATTTTTCGGCTTAAAATTAGACAAATGCTGCATCTCTTATTTACGTGAAAGAAGTAACTTATAATATGTTTTCTAGCAAAAACAATTTCACCTTTAATAAAATGTAAAATATGTTGCTCTTCCCCCAGTTTCGTTCTCTGGGTACAAGATTCACAAGGAAGCCTAGTTATTTTGTTATTTGCAAACCACATATGGTTTGAATGATTTAAAGATGATATCCTGAATGATTTATGTCTGTTGGCTGCCTAATGATGAATATCAAACGAGAATAATCTTAGCAAAGACATATCTTTCATATCAAATACGACTGTGTGTATATTGTCTCAGGTATAATATTGGTGCTATTGGTTTCCTAGAGCAGTTGCATTCAGTAGCAAAACCCATGAATAGCACATTCCTCATTCATGTAATCAAAAAAAATATTCTTCTATTAATAAAATTGTGAGACCCAATTAGATAGTCGAACGTAGAAATATGATGTGTGGACTCCAACAAGATGGTATGAATAAGCAGGGAATATAGCAAGTGGCTTAGTAGGTCAAGCGTAGACTTTGAAAAAGTTATTTAAGCTGTCTGGATGAGGACAGTGGATACGGACTGCTTAATAGCAGCCTCATCATTCTTTGAAAAAGATTTTATAATAGCTTAAGCATTGATTGCCTTAACGTGACAGTAGACATTTTGTAGAAGATACGGTAGATGATACGGTGGAAAACTTCTCAGATTAACCAAAAGCTTTCTTCACAGACTAAAATCTGTAGCTATGTAAATTAAGGAATTTTACCCACTGTGTTCTAACAAACTTTCTCTTCCTTTAGTCAAGCACACACACAAAAATTTTTTTTCGTCTTCCGAAAATTAAAATTTTCATTTAATACTCTTGGAGTTATAATATCCATTCAGAGCACTCAACAGTTTTTTTTATTATTCAGTGCAAAGGGGGCTTTCGCTTTTATTACTGTCATGTAAACATTTCCCCTTCATATCACGTATTTTAAAACCTTCTTAAGCCAATTTTATCCATTTTGTAAACAATAAACAGCATGTTAGGGCTGTATTTTATAATAAATCAAACGGGATTAAAACTGTTGTTTACTTTTTGTTCTAGGAGAAAACGTATATGTTAAATTTTATAAAACTTTCCTTTTTTATGAGGTAATATCTTTAATTTATGGTTTTCTACAGGCACAAGACAGCGTTTTCAGGATGTTATTAAAGTGTCGTATTTTTCTGTAATGACACATTTATATCAAATTTGCATTTTAGTAGTACCGTAAATATTATGAGGCGAACAAATATTTATTATTAAAAAAAGAGTATGGCCTCTATGTAAGTAATGTAAACACATAATAGATTATAAGAACATATGTATTTTTTGTCATTTAAAGTTTTAAAATCGTGAATTTGATAACTGGATAATAATAATAAAATTATGAAACAAAATCTTCTAAAGAGATGTAAAATAAGACTGTCGAATTATATAACAGCTAGAAATGAGAATGCATAATATTTTGAAGAAATATATATATATATATATGTGTGTGTGTATGTGTATGTATGCGTGTGTATGTGTGTGTGTAATTAACTTGCGTTAACTCCTAATAATTGAAGCTTGAAGCTTTATTAAGCTTCTTACCAGGATGAATATACCGGTGTTTGAGTGTAAAATTTTAATTAGAATTACCATTTTTACATATACAAGTGAAAACTGAAGGTTATTTTTCCTTGCACTTTAAACATGCTGAAATTCAAAAAGTCTAAATGTAGAAATTTTTCTTTAAATATGAAATGTTTATTATGTGCCTCTATGTTGTACAGTATTAATGGGCATATTTACCCACTTGTTTGTACCATGTAATAAAATGTTACTTGCAAAAGTTTTCAGTGTAAGCATTTTTAGTATAAAGACATATAACAAATTGTTCAAAATTTCTTCACTAAAATAATAATAAACAAATTAATGTAATATAAAAGTATTTATTTTTTAAACCTATTGTTATATAAGTTTTCAGTGATTATATTCAGCTATTATTCAGTTTATTTTTATAAATAAGTTTTCACTTATTTCTTTACACTTAATGTTCTAAGTTTTACATCTACTCTCTGCGTATTTTCTTTTCAGTCTGTCATGATTATCAATCATTCTCATTAATAACATTATACTCGTACCTTTCAGTGCTGCATGCCTAATATTAAACGCTTTTCACATTACTTCCTAAAAAGACCGTGAATTTTACTTCTACCAGAACTCATATCTTAAATAAAATTATTGATTTAAAGATTTGACAGAAATGTTTTTTCCGGCACCGAACCTGATTAAGCAATTTAAGGGCGCTAAATATATGTACTTGTGCAAAGGAGAATCAAAACTTCTGTTAAATAATATTGGCTGCGTGCTGTCCTAGAGAAAGGAAGGGATCTTCAGTATAGGAAACAGCACTTCAAACAGTACATCAGACCTCAATAAAGATTTCCAAAAAGCTTATAATTTACAAACTGTTTTTATTCAGCATATTTTATCAGTCATAAACTTCTCTTGCAAAAATGTGTGTTTTAAAATGTGGTATAAAATATGAAACAGAAATAATGCGCTAATATAAAATTTTGTTGCAAAGTTCAGATTGTTGCAAAAAAAAGTATGAAACGTCATAATTAGTTTATGGTGATGAAAATGGCTTGCAAGTAGTTCAAGGATTACTAGAGCAAGAAATTCGTATATAAAAATGATGTAAATTGCGTATTTTGACTTTGAGGAAATCGTGAAAATTGAACTTTTACCTAAGACATTATAACGAACACGAAATATTAACAGGGCATATATGAACATAAAGGCACACTGTAAAAAACGGCCTAAAATTTGGCCGTCAATTTCCATTCTCCCTTTCTTCCCTCGTGAAAATGTTTTGTGTCACACGTTGTTCATGATACCCCAATTTTTATTAAAACACTATCGTGTACCCTCATCCACTCAATCTAGCACTATGCGACCTGCGGCTTTTGATCAACGTTAAAATGAATATGAAAAGTAACAGTTTTAAAGCTCTTCAGGACTTCGAGACAGCATGATAGCACAATTAAAGATACTCGCGAAAGGGAGCTTCTTGAACTGCTTCAGAAAATAGCAAGAATAATAGGATAAATCTGCTGGAAACAAGAACGGTTATCCCGAGAGAGATTGATGGCAGTATTTCTTTTATTGTAATAACTGTTTTTTACTTAAATATTATCAGTATTTTTTATCATCTCCTGTACTGATAAGTGTTTGCCCATTTCACTGCAACTGGTATTACCTAAATTATCCTAAATAAGGGGGGAATTAAATTTTATAAATAATAGCATTTCGCTTGCCCTTTAATGTTAGTCAAAAATCCATTTAAATTTAACATTACACTTATACTGAATTAGTTAGCTGGAATTAATAGAAATCATGTTTTCTTCGTTTCCTTTAAACTGTTTACTAAAAAAGGAATGTAAAGAGCAAATTATTTGGAAATATATTGAAGTTTGCAGCTTGCCTATAGAATATTTAAAAAACTAAAAGCAGTTCATTGTATTTCACTTTAAAATGTTTTGAATGTATATTTTAATATATCGTTTCTTAAACCGTGGGTAGCGGTCCCAA
Source organism: Stegodyphus mimosarum (assembly GCA_000611955.2). Classification (NCBI taxonomy): domain Eukaryota; kingdom Metazoa; phylum Arthropoda; class Arachnida; order Araneae; family Eresidae; genus Stegodyphus; species Stegodyphus mimosarum. The sequence goes on from KK116296.1 coordinate 322,838, forward strand.
ATAGGGTCCCAAAACGAAATGTTGCGGGCGCAAAAATTTAATTCAGATATGTAAATAAAAAAACATTAATCGCAAGCCCTTTAATATTAAAGGGATAATATTCATTTCCTGCACAGTGCAAATATAAAACAGTAATACTGGCTTACGTTGAGCTATAAATTATATTTACATATTGAAAAATGATACAAACGCATCATAATATCGAGATCGCATTACAATTTCATCATATAGCTAATTTCAAAATCAAAATACGCCGCAGATATCTTCAAATAAAGAAATACAATTTTTTGAGAAAATAATGACTATTAGCAAAAAATTTAAATTTTAGGCTTTAAATACTGGATATGTACTCGCAACGTTTAAAACAATAAAGCGCTAAAACTATAAACATCCAGCAGTCACATTATGACATAGTTATATGTGTGAAGTTATCTAGTAAGGAGATGTTAGGTTAACCATCATAAAAAACTTAATATTGTTTTTGCTGTTAATGTAACAAACTTTAAAAGATTTTGCATAGTAATAAGCATAATTATTGTGGTATAAGTTCTTTTATGAGATGCTAAGTTTTAAATTGCATTTGTAAAAGTAAGGAACTTTCAAGACAGTGATTCTCGTTAACATAACTGCGGCATAAGCCATATTTATTACACTTACTTAGTGATATATGTTAAGGGCAAACTTAAGGTTTTTAATTACATCTCTAAATATCATGGGGCGGAAGAATCATTTCTAGTGTGTTAGCTTCCAAATTTAAACTAGCCAATGCATGAAATGTATGCGCTTGAAAGAAGTTGAGCATTATGTTTCCTTTACTTTATCGACTTTAGCTTTGTCTTCTTTATACTGGCTTTTTCACTTTTTAAAATTACACCCATATGTTTGAGAGTTTCATTCAGTTTATTATCACACTTTGTACAATAAAACATTCATTCGGGCTTTGTGCTGTCATTTACAAAGCTTGACTCAGTGTAATAATGTGGAGAAGCCATAGAAGTTTTGTGAAGGAGAACGAATGAATGCACGTTACCGCCTTCAGTTAAGGAACATTTTTTTACCTACTTTAAGAGATGCTTTGTATGAAAGGTAAGGAGCTGAGAAAAGATTCTCTTGGAAAATTCTTCGAATTCGATATTTTTAATACATTGTTTTCGAACAACTAGATTTAAAATAATAATTTTAAAATTTATCCAAAATCAAAAATTGCTGTGATGGTCAAGTGACTGCGATAGTCGTAATAAATAATATAATAACTATACAACTAAATTTAAAACTACAGCCATTCGTTCATTCTTTTCCTAAGTTCTTTAATCCATTGTTTATTTCAATTAGACTGCCACCCCATCGGTATGGCGACTGAGAGCGGCTGGCTGTCATGCTAATATCGCTGGCGTGATTTCAACTCTCATATAAGGTTTGGTTGCTTTTGTTGCCTATCATCATCCTTGCAAAACAGCGAAAATATGGATAAGTTCGCTTTTCTCCGGTGATTATCAAATTTTCAAGTGCTTAGACGGTTTAAAGAAATGGTAATTAGAAAATAAGTTGCATCGGAAAACTTCAGATAACTTTCAGACTTTTTAACCATTAGATAAATAAAAATTATACCTATTAGAACCAAATGCTAAAACGAAGTATTTATTATTAAATAAAATTTAAATTCGATTAAAACCAGTTTTTAAAACCCCAGTATTTTTTAATTCAAAATGGTAAATATCGAAAATGCATTAACCTTTGGAAAAGAGGAGCACAATCTGAATAATTTTCCTTAATTATATACAAAAGACTGCCTTCTGTATGTTAAAATAAAATTTCATCATTACGAATAGATTTGATTTTTGATATAGGAAAACAAATGTGGGAAATATTAGAAATTTTACGGTGGACATACTATATAGTAGAAGAATCGTGTTTTATTTTTACGCTAACATTATAACCATTGTTTCAAAATGTTAAGAAAAACTATAGATAAAATTACTTTTCTTTTTAAATTTTTCTCTTTGTTACGTGGGTGAGATAGACACTTTAATAACCTGGTATATAAAGGAAAACTCTTTATCCTCCTAAACTGCAACAACTTCTGATCTGCAACAGATAAAACACACTAACTATGAATACCCTGACCGAGGTGTTCAAAAGTGTCAATTAATTATGGTTTGAATTATGTCTAAGCAGATAAGATAGCTATCTGTTTTGAAGAAAGCACATTCGTTTGAAAAATGAAGAGAATTTTCATATTATGACAAATTTCTGAAACCTTAATGTACAGATTTTAATGAAATTAGTTATGAATATACATTTATAGCAGAGAAACAGATGTACCATTCGAAAGTCATTTTATGTATGCATGATTATCATTAAAGCTAATGGTGCAGGGATGTCTGAAATCCACGTTGTGATATCGAACTGAAAATGAGTCCAATATGATGTATACGATATATAATGCGATATATGAGTCCAATGCTGAAAATGAGACAATTGAGGAGTCCCTGTGACAGTCCATCTCACTTCTGCTGTAAGGCCGTTTTCAGCTCCGGGATGGTTCTCGGAAACGGATGACAAGATGAAATTGCCCTTCAAAAAGCGTCCAGACATGCTCTATAGGGTTAATGTCAGGTGATCCGGATGATGAATCCATGTGGCGAATATCTTCACTTTCCGGGTAATCAACGCCCAGCTGAGCCTTTGTGGCCGAGTTGTTGTCGTCCATTAACAGGAACTCAGGACAAATCGCGCCTCTAAAAAGTCAAACATAGGGCTGTAAGATCACCTCTTAATACGTCATAGCAGTAAGAAAGCCTTTGTTAAACACATGCACAGGTGTGCGTCCGACCAACATAATACCTTCCCTAACCATTACATATCCACCATCATAATGATCATAATTTTTCCTGATGAGGGAGGGATGGTATGATGCTCTAGGCTCTCTCCAGATAACAGGAGCGCCCAGAATTAATGTTCAGGTTGAATTTCGACTTATCTATATAAAGTATGGAACTTCATTGAAGTCTAGTTCAAGGCGCAAGTTCTCTACACCATGCTAAACGCGCTTTCTTATGTGCTGCAATGAGCGGGATGCACACAGCAAGGTTTTCAGACGTACAACCGTATCTTATAGAGCACTCCTGCAGTAAAAACGGGTCTTGTGGCACACAGCCCTATCTCATGAAGCCTTCGGGCACCTGTATACGGTGAAACTCATGTTCCATTGGCAGCATACAGCTCACATGAAATTTGTGAAGTTATAGCAGTCCTGTATGGCCAAGCTGAAGAGCCCAGTAACGATCTTCATTCATCGTTTTGGATCTTGGTTGACTTGTCCAAGTCTTCTATGTATGGATTCAGTGTCCTGATTCTGTTTCCTCAAATTGCAGACCATACTAGGCATTATATTGAGCTCTGTAGACACCTGCACTTGTCATTGGCCTGCCTCTAACTTACCGACTATTCTTCATCTCATTCCTTCATCAATACTTTCGTGGCTACTCATTTTACCTCATACCTTATAAAATTTACCCAACTCTTGCGAGGAACAGAGCGAAACTCGTGAAGAAGTACGAGCACACAAATTGCCGAAAAACCTTCGTAAGCTTATATCCCCTCTACATCTCCGCAGACACCCACGTGAACGCTTACGTATTCGACTCTGAATATTTTCATAACTCTTCGGCTGCATAATTAGTACCTTTGGTTCAAAGCTTTTTTTAAACAGACATAATTTGCAAATTCTCCTAATTTGGCACCCCATGAGTATATTTTAAAAGGATGTTTTAAAAGGTCACTTCAAACTTTATTACTAACGAGAAAGGCAACTTCAATTGTTATTTTCACCGCTTGCTCTACACTCAATCAGTTTGCTTTACATAACAATATAATTCGAGAACTGATAAACCCACTTTTTTGAAAATAACTGGGGTAGAGACATTTTGGAAAACGTTTTCGGGCAAATCAAGGAGAACTATTTTCGACTATTAACAATAAAATAAATTTTCCTCACTATGAAGAAAAATTGTGTATTAAAATTGCACTTATGTAACTACATTATTTAAAATAATGACTAATCTTTTGAGTTGTTTTGCGTCAAAGCTTAAGAGCCATCACGTTGCAGCAGCATTTGTTGAATAGCATGTATACATGAAAATTATCTCCTATATAATGAAGATTTCACAGCGATCAGTTTTTACATATAATACGCTGAGATGACTGATTTTCTTCATAAACAATGTCTTTGTTTGTAAAGAATAAAACTACTAAAAATTGACTGAAAAGTACTTGGAGGTGACTGAATTTCAAAATCCGATGAGACAATTTAACATTTCTCCATCTTTTCTGTTAAGCGGAGTTTTGCTTATTCGGCAATTTTATACATGCGAGATGTAACAAAAATTCAGCATAAAGAATATATTTTTAAGTATAAATTGAAAGTTCTGAATATTAACTCGTTTGAAATAAATATCTAGGATATTTGAAAATGAAATAACGAGTTTAACTGCTTAACTGTTTGTTACATCTTCATCAAATACCTCGGCTCAATGTAATTCAAAATGCAATTGTTCATAAAAGGTTTATCAGTCGTCTATACTTGCTATGAAAGCTATCATGGTTTTTCAAACATAACCAATAACTGAGAAGAAGGTCTGGCACCGAACTTAAACACTGCTAAACTACGTAGAAATATTTCAGAGATAAAAATTAATCAAAATTTCGTAAATGTAAAATAAACTTACGTTATTTGCTAAATAATTCTTTTCTGGCAATGAAGTACTATAATACAAATAGATATTAAAAGAATGCAAGACGTAGATTGAAATAAACTACACAAACTAAAAGGCTAATTTAAATATAGTTCTCACTGCTACCTCGTTCAATAAGCAATTTCAGTGTGCTCTCTTTTCCAAGAGTAAGAAGTTCCGGGATTCCTCCTCGCTAACACGTTTTTTAGAAATGCCTTCATAACGGTACTCTGATAGTCAGCCAAAACAGAGAAACTTTAATATGAGTTCAGCAGTACATAGGTGGCCATACACTTAAGAATATAAGTTTCTAACCTGTAGCAAACGACTATCATAAAGATGCAGGGATGGTCATGCAGAAGCATTGCTACTTAAGTAGAATGTTTATTTGCTTTACTAGTCAGAGTAGCAAATTAAAACCCTAGTATAACTCCGGCGTGAGAAGGTCTACACTTTTATGAAGGCTGCTTTTTACAAGAAATTGAGTTTCTTAAGGTTGCGGGTACCTTTTTGCCGGAGGACCTTTATGAATGTTTCTTCCTTTTAGAACTGAAGCAGACTTTCATAATGATGCCGGCATCTTCAGGAAGCGGTCTTGTCTTTATATAAGTTTACAGATTTTCCTCGTTTTGCGAGAGTATAGCGCGCCGTGAAATCTTTTGCAATCGAAAAAGATTGAAATTAGGAAGCATGGAAAATATTTTAACATTTCTAAAATAAAATTTACTTCAAACATGAAAGCAAAATCATATAAAATTGAAAGCAACTAATGCAACTAAAGCAAATAATGTTATAATTATTAAACAACCGATAACATTGGCGCAGTGTAGTTTTATTATCTGAAACTGGGAAGACAAGAAGCATACTGGAAGACTGTAGATGATGGCAGTGATGATGTTTATTTGAACTGATTATCAAAAATTCGGTGGAGGGAGGCGTAGGAGACTATATAGCAAGGAAGAGAATACAAAGACAATCAATTAACATCTTATGATCTCTTGCATCCCTCAAATCACTACGAATAATTTCAGTACCAGCCTATGTCAATATCGAAGGTCGAAGTTTGTCATTTTGTGATTAATATGAAGGGATTGAAATGCGACAATACTTGCAATCCACGGCAAGTATGACCCTGTAATGCCTGTGCTCACGAGTGAAGAAATTTAGCCCATTTTCAAGATAAGATAAGCTGCTTCATGATGATGCATCAAGCATTAATTTCTATGCTAACACGCTCAGAGAGGCACCAATATTGCTGTCCTTTCTGTTCAGCCGGCAACGAGCTAAACTTGGGAGAATGAATAGAGGATACTTTGTTTCTTCTTATTATTTTTCTTTCGTATTGGTACAATGGTGCAGCCAATGCAGACGTCTACGAAAGGCAAAAAGGCAACCTCTAAACGATGTTTAGTTAGAAAAAAAGCCACGGAAATATAGAGACAATTTTAGAATAGAAACTTTTGATTTGCTTCTGGAAGTACTTATTGCCCGTAAGACGAAAAACATTCTGAAAAAAAGGAGATAGTAATACGCAGAGTGAATTATTTTTATCATCCAAATTTCGACATCACGAATTATTATGGTTGTCATCGTTGAAAGATAATATTTCATTAGACCAGGCACTGGAACTTGACAATGACATTTGTGACATAAGTGCTAACGAAACCAGTGACCAAAATGAATAGTTTGATCCAAAAACTAATCAGCCAAATATTGTGTCTTTTACCAGTGCCTACGGTGCCAAAACAACTAATAAAAAATAAATAAATTTTAATTAAATAAGTTTTAATAAATTTAATTGAGATTACTACATTTATTTTTAACTTTGATACTGCTGGTCCCTGCCCTCAACGTTTGTTAATGGGAGAAACGCCTAATGGCTTATCTTTCCGTATTCATTCAACGAGCAGTTCTTTCTAGGCAATACAAAAGTCTTCCAAAATTACTCTTAAACCCTAGTGCTCTTTGAATCATACATACATGCACATTTGCAAAAAAAAAATTCATTTCGTAAAAACGAAAATCTCCTTCTAATTCTTGTCGGATTACAGAAAGATTCTAATACACGTTCTTCATGATAACACAATGGAGAAAATTGAGGTTGTTGGATTAGCCGGGTTATGAATACAACGCACTAAAATATTCTCTTGGCGATAGGTAACTCTTATAATGCTTCTGTTTGATCCCCAGATTTCGCTTCTTATGACTATATTTATTCATATACGTTAATCTTCGCATCCTTTTTTTGTCTTGATAAGAGAGTGCATTTCGATTTGTCTGCTAAGAAAAAAGAGATTTAAATAAGATAAGTACATTAATCATAACTGTTGATTAAAACGAAATTAAAATTTGTAAGCTATTTTATCTCTTACAGACTTTCTTATTACTCTGCAATATTTTTTTAATATCAATAGCCTGAATTAAATCTTTTTTGTTTTAAAATTTTAATTTAAGGGAACACAGGCACATTTCTTGCATTGATAAAAGAAGAGAGAGAAAAACCAGCTTAAATGTAATCTCCTCAGAGGGAATTAATTTGTTCAGACAAGTAAAAATTATAACAGAAATAGTCTGTTTGTAGTTAATTATCCCAACCATGACTTAAGAACTGCAGATTTGCTTTCAAATATAAATCAAAATATATTTTTATGATAAAATGCATGGTACTGTTCTATCATTCCAACTATGATAAAACCTAAAAATATGAAACATATATTTAATCTAAATTGCAACGTAACTTAACTTTTATAAATTTTATGTGCAAAAATTATTATTTCAGGACATTTTAAAAATAGAAAAGAGATTCTAAAATGGATTAAATAAATTAAAAATTTGCGTGCACTCTAAAATTATTTTCTTCCTCAAGCTTTCAAAATCCAATGGCCTTATTAACAGGTGTTCACAAATAGTTAATTACATAGCCTCACGATTCAAAGACTACAACTTTTAGTCTCTTCGCACCCACTTATGTTTGTATCTAGTAGCGTGAGTTCAGCGTAGTAAAGAAATGCGTTACCAACGATATTATTTAATTATTTATTATTAGACAGTAGGAACAGTTACGACAGCGAGTAGATTTGCGAGTTAGCGTTTTTCTGCTTCGTGGAATATATCAGTTGCCAATTATCAGAGACTAAACATTACATTAATTTCGAGTTGCCAGATTTTGCAGATTAACATAAGAAACGCACAACAACAAAAATGCGATGGGAAAGTGCTCCGTCAGCCAAAGGATAAAGTTAAAAGTACGGAACAGCCTTATCAAATTAGTTTATGAACCTCTACTTTATATCAAATTGCTTTCAATTAAGTCAAACTTTAATTTTCATTAGGAAAGTTTGTGATTTTCAGAAAATATTTGAACTGAAAATGAAAGAACGAGCGAGCGATAATATTAGAATTTGACATATTCTAACCGTAGTCCTTTATAACTTCATTTAAAAGGCTTGCTTAGTACCTACTTTTCAAGAGCATCATTAAAACTCAAGTTTATCTCTGACAAATTTCATTTTTCATGTTAAACACTAACCTAACATTCATGTGTTAAAACATAACATAGCTTGCAAATAACAGCGAAATCACTCTTTCAAGCCGAAGCCAGGTTCTTTTTCAATTTTTCAATATTTAATCTGTTTGATCCTTTCACTGCTCTAATTAAAAATAACTACCTAACTTCAGACTTTAAAGTGTTAGCAGAAACTTGGAAATTAATTAAATAATTGTTTAGTAACAAATGAATTTTATGTATCTATATCTTAGCTGTATTAATTGCATCAAGTATGCACCACGAAGATGCTGTTGATCCAAAAACAGTAACATTCTACAGTAGAACAAAAATAGGCGTAGACTTAGTGGATCAAATGTGTCCAAACTATAATGTTGCAAGGAATTCTAGACGATGGCCGATGATAACATTCTGTGACTTATTGAACATCTCTTCAATAAACGCATTTTGTGTTACTCTCAGAAAAGTAATAAATTAATTTGATGTATCTATATTTTACTTTTTAAGCCTTAGGGAAAGCTTACAGCTGCTTAACCTCAAAATAATTAGCATTTTCCTTGAGGAATGTTTCTGAAAACGATGCTTAACGAACTCTAATTTCATGTTTTTGCGTAAGAAATTTCTTGAATTCATAATGCATAAAGATGAACAGGTATGAACGTAGGTAGGCAGATGCATAAGGAGTAAATGTATTTAATTGTAAAAAAATTATTCTGCTTTAAGAATAAAACAATATTCGATCTTAAGTGAAGCAAATAATGCTGGAAGAGAGCATTTATTTATTTTAATTATATTTTGCACCTTTAATAAGCATGCATAAAAATAAAATAAAAACAAATAATCGCTGTTTAACTTAGTAAATAAACTAATTTTACTGTCACCCTCTTGAAATTGGGTAGAAAAAGAACAATCACTAGTCCACTTAATAAAAACGAACAAGGATAGTAATAATGTAAAAAAAGGCCTATGATGTTAGTCACACACTTAAATTATGAAACTAGAATTTCAACGTAATTTTCACGAAAAGATTTCTGTCTGCGAAAGATTTCATTTATAAGATTTATGATTTTGTTTATGAAATCTAAGATTTAAAAGTATGCTTTCAAAACGATTAGATAATGCAGATCATGTACATGGTGATGTCAAAGTGGTCTTCAACATATGTTTAAGCAAGTTCGTTAACAATCATTACTGAATACAAGTCATTAAGATACGCATATGTGTACCATTTAAAGTTAGATAAAAATGCTTTAAAAACGTGACCAGGGAAATGTAATCTATTACCGGTTATCAAATATCTTCCATATCTTCAAGAAATTTAGAGAGCAAACTGTTAAACTGGAAGTCTTATTTGCGGAAACATAAATTCTTTAATCTATAAGCCTCTTAAAAGACTGTTTACATCTTTCGAGGTCCATTAGTGGCCAGATAAGCTTGTATTTAATACCGACTTCATTTCTCGGCGATCGAGCTGGCTACTTGTGGTTTTCGAGTTTTTTCCCATGTAAAACGTAAATAATAGCGTGCTGTCCTCCAAACAAGGTTTAATTTGACAATTATCCCCGCATGCTTTGTCATGACTGATTACACAAGCATTTTTCAACGACTACATATAACCTCATTTCCAAATGCAATTAGACGTTTCGCAAATGATCTCGTTTTCTTACCGTCTAGTTAACTGTTATCAAAATTACGTAGGTAGATCCAAAGGCTTCTAGTATGACATACTTCTAACACAGACGTAGAAACTTTCAGTAGTTTATTTTTCAATATAATCTTAGGCAGTTATATTAAAAAATAAACTACTTAACTTTTCTCTACTAAATTGTCAAAATACAAGGTTAATTCGCTACACTTTTCTCATCATTTAATGAGCAACTCTGCTACCCTGAAGGTTTGTCTCAAAATGTTCCATAGCAACTGTTTTCGTACCATCATTATTACTTAATATCTTTCCATAAAGATCAGATAACAGTTTCACTAACGAAACTTTCAAACTTTTCATTCACTTAGCACTGCCACGCTGCATGTCTGCAAGAGGAATTTATGGCCAAAAAAATTATATCAGACCGAAAGCTTTTGGATCTACCTACTACTAAATAACTTCCACTTACTTGCGTTGGTAAAATCAAAATCCTTAAGTACTCTGTTCGTGCTACATATAGCGCTGCTCTTTCGTATATCAAGACAGGAAAATGAAGGTAAGTGTATTGCCAAAAAAGCAATTCAGCAGGCAGTGCTTATAAATAAGTTGTACAGAACATAATTACCTCCATACTGAGTTCTGGCTCCATGGAGACAGTCAGGCCACTTACTGTCCCGTCTTAGTCTTAAAGTAAAATAACTCTGAACTCAGAAGAAGATTGAAAGTAAACCTCTTAACTTAACGACTTACACGGTTCATATAATTAACAGGACAAGCCTCCGCTTCTTTCGAGGGTTCAACAGAACATAAAAGTCAAGGCAAAGCCGAAACAATTAAAGTATATGTTCATTCGCCAAATTCCTTATATTATAAGCTTTGGCTCTTACTTTCTAATCACGAGAGATAAACACGACTAGTAATGGTCAAAGTCGATTCAAGCAAATGTAAAAGCTGGGCGAAAACAGTTCAAAGAAGGTCAGCAGTCGTTGCCAAAAGCTCACACTAGAGCTCAAAAACTCTATTCTTCTATATGTTAACTGAGTTGCATCCTGGCGGGAGCCGAAGAAGTAGTATTGACAGTAAAGATAAAATCATGAGATAATGTTTTAATAAACATAAAACTCTACAAAGATCTATTGATCATCACAAAACTGCCACCATTGATAATCGTTTTAGTTATTTTAGATAGACAAATGCCTTGCCTTTTTAGACTGAGAAAGAGCGAAACTCAACATAAATATTCTAAGTAACTACAAATTCTTAAATTTAGCATTTCAACTGCAAAACATTAAACAAATTTTTAAACATTCCTATATTTAGATGCGAGTAATTTATCCTACTTGAATTTTACTGACGAGCATCTAACTCCAAACAAATACACTTTTGTAGGTTTCTAATGATGGCATGGTTATTTATATCCAAATAATTTACATATAATAAGGCACTGATTTTTCTTCATCTCAGTCGAACAGAATATCACTGGTCGAATAATGTTTTTCAATACTTTATAATTCACAAGTTACCTTTACGTAATATTTCATAAATTGCGTATCACTTAGTAATTAGACCTTTGAAAATAAAATGTATCTAACGTAAAACATATGTTTAAGGGTTTTTTTAATTTCAGATATTTTTCATCTAGACAAATGTCCCGAGTTACACTGAAATAGTTTTTAGTTAACTTGAGCAATAATTTACGCACAAAATTTTATATGAGTTTTCATCGACTTGAGGTCATAAATTCTCCAATGTAGCCTAACGTTTTGCTTTTAAGAGTAATGGAACGGCAAGGGAAACATTAACGACTTTCCACTTTTATCGACCATTGCATAACTGCATCTTCCATTAACTAACTTGGAAAGTTTACCATCTTAAATTAATTTCATACTTCATTTGTTTGCTACTCAATTAATATAACATTCCTTGAACCTGAAATCAAAAGCACGTGTGTTTGCCTGAATTTTCAGAACACGATTCATCATAAACAGAATGATACTGAAACACGTATATTCGTGCGTAAATTCGTGATAATTCGAGGAAGACATAAAATTTTGGAGAAACTTATTAGCTTCTATATTCCACAATTGTGCATAGTTTCTGAAAGTAAGTAAATAGAAATTTAGGAGAGGTAACTGTAATAAAATTATACAATTAATATATTTTAATCGCATATCTTCATTTATAGAATAGTTGATTTCTTTTAAAACTTTGTAGAGTCATTAGGTTATTTCGAAGCAAGAGAGGAGCAAAATGAGCAACGCATTCTCCGGGAATCGAATAACGGACCTCTCGGTTACCTGTCGAGCGTGCTGACGACTACACCACAAAGGCATGCGAAGAGGGCGGGAAAAATACCTTATAACACCATATAGCAGTTTTAATTGCACATAATGTACTACAATAATTTATTTGATTTTTTAATGAGTACTTAAAATTTCATGATTTATATGAATTAAGTTCTGTGAGTTTTTGTCACAGTTAGGTTTTATGCATTTGGTAAAAGATATATTCAGTTACAGACTTCATATTATTTACTGTAATGATAATTTTATTTGTACTTAGAATTATGCTTCTGAAATTAGATGAAGTGTTTGTATGATAAGAAATTAGACATATTGCAGTTATCTGCATGATTTTTTTATATTCGATAAATTATTCCATGTAGCTTAAACCACTTTTTATCATTAGCATGAAATTAATTAGACACAATTGGTTCTCTAATCAGTCAATCTGGTGGTCCTCTTTCTGTGAAGTTAGAAGCAATACAATAGATCTATTACTGCTTCGCATCTTGTTGTAATCAATAACCTCTGTTCGAATTTCGACAATGTTTTCTGTAATTAGATTGAGGCTTTTGCTTTTAGTGTGATGTATTATCTTGTCATTTATAGAATAGTTGAATTCTTTCGAGCAGTGGTAAATACATATTCAGAGTAACACGATTAATAATCACAATAAAAATGCCGAAAGTCTTTTTTAATGTAAAATGTGTCTGTTCCATATCAAATCATCAAGGGCTTTGTATTTTTCTGTAAATCTGCGTTTCTGAATGTGAATACTTAGCTCCTTAATATAAGTAAAAGATTTTGATTGCCTGGAATGAAAATCATTTTCTGCGATTTACATTATGCATATAGAAAACTATATTCATGTACTTAATGCCTGAATCTTGGCAGAACAACCAAGCAGATTATTTTATTTCTTTTTTAGCTGGAAGATAAAAATGTAGAACCTTTAGGTAAAAATGCTTAGTAAATGTGTTAAATATTATTATTAAAAAAGTGAAAAAGGTAGCTTAATTTAGTAACTCTCAGCTTTGTGGCGAGTAGATTAGTTCCAAAATATCCTTTAAAACTGAGAGAGATTGAAACAAATTAAGCTAATCAAATCCTCAAACATATCAATATTGACTTTTAAAAAAAACTAAACTTCATCTAGTCGTATCAGATCATATGCAAACAGAAAGTCCAGCCTCTTTTTTTCTTTCAGCTTTAATCAACTGTTAAAGACTATCAACATTAGCGTTTATATAATTTTCTTTCCTTGAGGTTTGATCCGAAGAAAGGAAGCAGTTAAGGAAGCAATTAAGAAGTTTGAACTAGAATTAGCAAAACAAAATTTATATATATGTTTTTATATAATGTACTCTCTGGAACTTTGCATTCGTGATGTCCCAGTTGAACGTTGAGTTATATAGAAAGATTTTAGATTTCTCAAAAACGATTACCCTTTAAAATAACGAAAGAGAACACCTGTTCAGATTACAATGCACTATTACTGCAAACAATTATAAGTTTAATGAATTCCTTGCTTAGAACTCCGGCATTTACAAATTGGCAATTAACTACACTGGACTCCCGATAAACCGTGTGCAGATTATTTAAGAATCACACAAAAAATTAAAATGACCTTCCGAAACCGCACGTGAAGAATGTAACGTGTAATTTTTAATACAGTGAATTTCATTTCTAAGACTCGGAATTAAAATTAGAAACAGCATTATTTCATATGGGTAAAATAAACTCATCCCTGATGAATAAAGTCATCTCAGACTATCAGGTATTTCTCCCTCCCTCTTAGCATGCCTTCGTGGTGTAATGGTCAACACACTCGACGCGTATTCGAGAGATCTGAGGTTCGAGTCTCGGTGAGGGCATTGCTCATTTCTTATATCCCCTGCTTCGAAATAACTTATATCTCTACAAAGTAATTTCTGCCAGTTAAACGATAACAAAAACGGCCCTCATTGAAATCATTCCTGTTATTCAAAGATTTGAAAATATAAGTGAATAAAATCTGAAACAGTGGACAAAATGCAGGAACAAATGTACAAAGAAGACTGTTTAATTTTATTAAATAGAGCCGATCAAGATATTTTAGATACAATGATTCAAGAGTAAGCTCTAGATGGACGGGAGCAATAAAGTAAAGATGAAACAGCAAGAGCGAACCAAAGGACAGGGAAGCGGAATGTATGGACAAGTTATAAGGCGATATGAGTCAATAAATTGAGTTCCAATTTAATGGCATTATAGCTTTGGGCAGTAGTCATCAGAGTTTTCGAAAGAACATTAGTCTGGCTTCAAAGATAGAAATATAATATATTTTCTCGATAAGAGAAACTAGAAATCTATCTTATCATTCTAATCCAAATCTCATATTAAAGAAATGCTATATATCGCTTCTTTAAAATGTCTGTTTACTTACAATATGCAACATACATATTTTTCTACAATACTGGACCCTTTTTTTGGATTATCCATGTTTTTCGGCTATTCTTTACATTATTACATATAGTCTGGTGTTCATGAATAAGAATAATAATTTCAACGTTCTTAAAAAAAATATTTCTTTTAATTTAATATAATTAATATATTTTCCTTCCGTATTTTTGTGCCCTTATAAATTAAAAGATTTTTCATCAATATTCGATTGCTGTCGTTTTCGAAATTAAGAAACGCTCATTCAAAAATGATCAAACATCTTTAATGTGTCAAACCCCAAAAAAATTATGTGTTACCTCGTGTGTTCAGGTATCGAGTATTTAAGGCTACGCAATCATAGCAATAAAGCAAAATATTTAAATAAATAAAACAAAATCAAGACTAACATTTTACAATAAACATTAAAAATGTACTTTAAAATAGTTATCTCAAGCAGTAATATAGATAATGTAAGATAATGCCAAGTATCATAATTTTATTGAAATTTTGTTATTAGACTTTTTTTTTATTTTATATTTTACGCTACTCAGTTACTTCAATCAAACTAGAATGCAGTGTGCACCGGCACAGTTTAGAGACAACATTACTCAACAGTAAGGCTTGTCCAAAAGCACAAATAATTTATCTAATAGTTAATTTTGTGTGGAAAACTAATGAATCGTCCTCAAAAATAGAGGATATCCAGAAATAGAAGGTTTCTAGATGTGAGAGAATATTTGTATGCTTTAACAAAGAAATAATGATTTTGAGAAAACTTGTAAATTGAGCAAGATTAAAAACGCAGGAAAACTGACAAAAGCCACAGACAAAAGGCAACAAAAATATTCCACCAGGAAATAAATAAATAACGGAAATGAAAATAGCTTGTAACTTTTCTTCCGTCAAGTTTTATTCTGTTGTTATACTAGCTAGATTCTCTGAAAGATCTTTTAATAACCATTTCACGATGCCGCTGGAAACGAGAGGACAGCAACAATAAAATACCATCTTGTTAATCAAATAAATAGCATTTCTCAACTTCGCAAAGTAGTGGGCTTTTGTATTGCGCTTCCTTGTGAAAGAAATGATATCGAAAAATGGTGCGGCTTTACTTTCATTTTTCTAACGTAATACGTTTGATAGAGAGCTGATAATATATTAGATAGTAGACTCTAGAAGTAATTCCAAATCAGTCATATTGTTAGTGGCAATAGGCCCATTTATGAAATAGCTTATTAGTTTTCAAATACTATCTATCATCTGGACCATTTCTAAAACTTTTTTTTAAGTTGTTAACATGGTTTATGAATATAAGTAAAATTTAAGAGTTGAGAAGTTAATATGTTACTTTTAGAGTCGAGGTACTAAACGAAACTAAGAGCGAACTGAATGCTGTCTGTCTTTGTCTTACGCTGATAAGTTGATACGTGAGCAGATTCCTTGCATTCAGCCCGGTAGAAAGGCTCTTGCAAAGTAGGTAATATAAAGCCAAGAAGTGGCGCATGACTGTACTGGATCAGGGTGAGTATAAAAAGAAGAAGTTGCAATACAAAAATTGCAAAAATGAAAATATAACACAAAAGAACATGTAAAAATGGATATATGCAATATGTGGAAACATAAAAAAAGAAGATGCGGGTGCATTGAGAACAGAATTAGAAATGTCTTATCTTCCGTGACCAGATAAATCTAACTACTAAAACGCAGTGATTCTGTTTTTCTTCCATACCAAGGGTCTGATTGTTATGGCCTCAAGTTTTGGAAGGACACAGAATCATCCCATAACGTCCCATGATCTTTATTTTTTTAATTTTTATGTGAAAGTTCATTAACTGTTTCAATTGGGAACTCCTTTATACCCAGTATTCTGGCAAGGGAACTCATGTAAAATTTATAGTTACAGAACAACAATATAAATTATACCGAGAACCGTTAAAAGCGGATTTTAAAAAACTTGTTTTTAAGCAGAAAAGAATGAATTTTAATGCAATACATATTTCACCAAACATAAAAAAGTACAGATACATTTTCCTTAAACTTTTCAAATTTACTATGAAAAAGGAATTACTGTACTAATTCTTTATGACTGCTTCTGCTATCTTGATCGACTGCTACATTTTGCTGAAGGGCACACGTGAGATGAGTAAATATTTCTCCTAACCAAATATCTACTTAAAAATTATCACAGCTCATAATAATGAAAAAAATAAAAAGGGAACTATAGTTCTTTTAAACAAAAATCTAACACTAATAATTAAAACAATCATAAATTAAATTTCTGAATTTAAAAGAATAAAATAAATCAAATAAAGGATATTACTTCCACTCGTTCTTGTTAGCACTAAGAACCAAAATAAACAGAAATTGATGTGTAAGGCTGGACCTAATCCTTACAGATTGTTCAAAATAAGAGGTGGGAAAATGCCGGCTAATTAGAAACTATACTGAATGCATAATAACAATAGCGAAAAAAGTAAAATTCACCGCTTCTTTCATTAGGAGATTTCAGTAGAGTCTTCCGTAATAAATTAGAACCATGGTTTAATTCTTCTCCCTATCTAACTTAATCTCTCCTATATATAAATAATTCTGCTGTGAATTTCATCTTTGCTGTATATAGCGGTTTTACTGCAGGTTCTTCTTTAGTGACAACAAAAAGATGAGCTAGGAAGAAGTACAGACAGCTTGCGAACATATATTTCTTTGTTGTAAATGTTGTCATCTTTAAACAAAAATAAATTTATAATCAATTATAAAATCCTACATGTGACTTAGAATTTTGCACAAAGTGAATTCTGAATCGTTTTATTTAATTATGTATTTAGCTAGCTGTCTAATTCAGCGTGATAACATAAATAACAGTTTAATTCTATATTAAATAAGAAGATGAAATATCAATGAAACGGTTTAGTGTGTTCACGCCTGCGAGCGCAGCGCCCTCGGTTCGAAAATTTTACTAGTGATGCTGTCGACGAGAGTAATGAGTCAGTAAGGCGAGAGATGTTAATAAAGGAGAGTGTGTTGACCTTACTACTGAGTCATTGTTATTTATACAGTCCACTGTGTGATTATTAACCAAATTATTTATGAGAAATGAGAACCAGCGTACATATTGGCCCTTAAGCCGGAGATTATTATAAATGAGAAACGTCTTCAGAAGTTATGTGAACTACAAGGGTGTGGCTACTTCTGGTGTCGAAAGAAGAATATTCAACGGTCAAGTAGGTGGTAATTTACTATTTGAATTATTTGAGATTTAATTTGAGCCTATACTTAATAGCACTATTTTGAACTTGGTTGTATTTCTTTGGAATCTGAGTTGTGTCAGAACGAAAAATGTTTAAAGGTGCAATTAAAGAGGATTTAAGGCTTATAGCCTTTGAAATAGGAGTTGAGCTAACAGATAAAATGACAGTTTTCGAATTAAACACAGCCATCAAAAACAGTGATCCGTATAAATCTGATCCAGATTCTGTGAATGAAATTGCAAACATGATCATTGAGAGGAGAAAATCTGAGGAATCCAAACAGTTAGAACTTGAGAAAATAAAGTTGGAACGTTCGAAAGCAGAGCTAGAGTTGGTTAAAATACGCGCAGAAATAAAATCGGATATTCCTAAAAACAAGAATAATAACGAATCGTTAGACACACTTATAAAAAGCATTCGTACTTTAACTATGAAAATACCTACAATACCAGAAGGTTGGGGATTTTTCTTTTCGTCTTTAGAGAGAGCATTTGTTTCTAAGGAAATACCGGAAAAATACAAAGCGGAAATTTTGTTGAATTTGTTAGGTGGTAAGGCATCTAATATTGTCACTTATATAGAGGAGAAAGATTTAATTAATTACACAAAAGTAAAAGAAATAGTGTTACGAGAATTTCAACCAACACCGTATTGATGTTTAGAGCAATTTAGGAAAGCATCCAGACTACAAAATGAAGCTCATGTTCAGTTTGCTTCGCGTTTAACTCCTAGTTGGAACTATTATTTAAAATTAAGAGATGTAAAGGATTTTGAATCATTAAATCAACTTATAATATCGGACAAAATTTATCAAACTCTTGATAAAGAAACAGCAACACATATTAGTGTGAGACAAGGAGACAAGTGGTTTAAACCCAGTGAGTTAGGAAAAGAGGTGGATTTGTTTTTCACATCTAAAGGAAAATCATTTGCTGTAAGCTCTAATATTTATAAGAGTTCTTTGATTAGAAAAATGTTTCGAAAGTATTTCTTTCAGATATTTCTTCTAATTGTGTGTTATGTAAAACTGAATATCACCATCTATCTAAATGTCCAATTTATCAAAATTATCAGTGAATGATAGAGTAGAAGTAGTTAAAAATAATCATCTTTGCTTTAACTGCATGTCTAACAAACACTCTGTATTAAATTGCTTTTCAAAATTGTCTTGTTTTTGCAAAAGAGACATCATAAAACATTGCATTTTCCAAACCGTAACTCCAATGAAAATCCCAACGCGTGTAGAAAAAATGAGGTTGCAATTAAAAGTGAGTCAGCAAATACGCTTCAGAATTCAAGGCCATCGACAACCCCGGTGTGTGAAGATCCTAATTTTCCTAATGTACAAGCGCCAGAGTTTGTGCAAAGCTTAACATTCATGAGTAATCATTCGAATAAAAAGAAAAGTAAAGTGTTGCTAAGTACGGCGATATGTATTTTGACAGATGAAAAAGGAAGTGAATATATATTACGATGCCTTTTGGATGGGGGAAGTGAATCTTGCCTGTTAAGTAAATATATCGTAGATATCATGCAATTAAAAAAAGAAAAGGTAGATATAGTAGTTAGCGGTTTAAATGATTCATCTCTAAGAATAAAAACAAGAGTTAATGCAAATATTCGTAATGAAAATAGAAGTTATATTAAAAATGTAGATTTTTTGGTAGTTCCGAAGATAACGACAGACTTTATACCCTCACAAAGAGTAAACATTTCTCTGGAGAATGTTAGACATATAAAGTTAGCTGATGACAAGTTTAACATTCCCGAACGTATTGACTGTTTGCTCGGTGCAGAGATATATTTAGAGTTGTTACAACCTGGTGAAATTCGATTTGACAATTCTAATATCATTCTACAAAACAGTGTGTTTGGATTTTTTGCGTCTGGGAGTTACGTAACAGAAAAAGAGAGTGTTGTTCATTGTGGTGTGATAACAGAAGAAACAAATTTAGATAACACACTCAAGCAATTTTGGGAACTCGAAAACGTTGAGGTAGCAAAGAAGAGAAGTAAACTAATATTATCACTTATATAGAGGAGAAAGATTTAATTAATTACACAAAAGTAAAAGAAATAGTGTTACGAGAATTTCAACCAACACCTTATTCATGTTTAGAGCAATTTAGGAAAGCATCGAGACTACAAAATGAAACTCATGTTCAGTTTGCTTCGCGTTTAACTACTAGTTGGAACTATTATTTAAAATTAAGAGATGTAAAGGATTTTGAATCATTAAATCAACTTATAATATCAGACAAAATTTATCAAACTCTTGATAAAGAAACAGCAACACATATTAGTGTGAGACAAGGAGACAAGTGGTTTAAACCCAGTGAGTTAGGAAAAGAGGTGGATTTGTTTTTCACATCTAAAGGAAAATCATTTGCTGTAAGCTCTAATATTTATAAGAGTTCTTTGAAAAATGTTTCGAAAGTATTTCTTTCAGATATTTCTTCTAATTGTGTGTTATGTAAAACTGAATATCATCATCTATCTAAATGTCCAATTTATCTAAAATTATCAGTGAATGATAGAGTAGAAGTAGTTAAAAATAATCATCTTTGCTTTAACTGCATGTCTAACAAACACTCTGTATTAAATTGCTCTTCAAAATTGTCTTGTTTTTGCAAAAAGAGACATCATAAAACATTGCATTTTCCAAACCGAAACTCCAGTGAAAATCGCAACGCGTGTAGAAAAAATGAGGTTGCAATTAAAAGTGAGTCAGCAAATACGCTTCAGAGTTCAAGGCCATCGACAACCCCGGTGTGCGAAGATCCTAAATTTCCTAATATACAAGCGCCAGAGTTTGTGCAAAGCTTAACATTCATGACTAATCATTCGAATAAAAAGAAAAGTAAAGTGTTGCTAAGTACGGCGATATGTATTTTGACAGATGAAAAAGGAAGTGAATATAAATTACGATGCCTTTTGGATGGAGGAAGTGAATCTTGTCTGTTAAGTAAACATATCGTAGATATCATGCAATTAAAAAAAGAAAAGGTAGATATAGTAGTTAGCGGTTTAAATGATTCATCTCTAAGAATAAAAACAAGAGTTAATGCAAATATTCGTAACGAAAATAAAAGTTATGTTAAAAATGTAGATTTCTTAGTAGTTCCGAAAATAACGACAGACTTTATACCCTCACAAAGAGTAAACATTTCTTTGGAGAATCTTAGACATATAAAGTTAGCTGATGACAAGTTTAACATTCCCGAACGTATTGACTGCTTGCTCGGTGCAGAGATATATTTAGAGTTGTTACAACCTGGTCAAATTCGATTTGACAATTCTAATATCATTCTACAAAACAGTGTGTTTGGATTTTTTGCGTCTGGGAGTTACGTAACAGAAAAAGAGAGTGGTGTTCATTGTGGTGTGATAACAGAAGAAACAAATTTAGATAACACACTCAAGCAATTTTGGGAACTCGAAAACGTTGAGGTAGCAAATAAGAGAAGTAAAGAATCGGAATTTTGTGAAGAGCATTTTAAAAACAACTATACCCGTGAAGATAATGGAAAATACGTAGTGAAGATGCCGTTTAAGGAAGATCCAAAATGTTTAGGGAATTCGAAACAAATCGCGCTTAAGAGGTTGAACTCGTTGTGGATTCATTTGAATAAAGATGAAAATTACTTATTATTGTACTCAGAATTTCTACGTGAATATGGAGAACTAGGTCACATGACTGAAGTCAAGAATGAAGATGACGAGCAGAAGGGAACGTACTACATTCCACACCTTGGGATTTATCGCCCTGAGCAAAGTTCGACACCTTTGAGAGTAGTGTTCAATGCTTCGACTACAACGTCAAAAGGCAATTCCCTGAATTTAATTCAATGTAATGGTGGTGTAATTCAAGAGGACTTGTTTTCGATTATGGTACGTTTCCGAAAACATGTTTATGCCTTTGCAGCGGATATCAAAAAGATGTACCGAATGATATCGATTGATCCTACTCAACGGCAGCTACAGAGAATTTTGTGGAAAGAGTCAATTAATGGTCCAGTAAAAACTTTTGAGTTGAATACGGTCACCTATGGCACAATAAGTGCACCTTTCTTAGCCATGAGAACATTACGTCAGCTTGCTATAGATGAGTTCAGAAATTTTCCATAAGCGGCTCCAGTTCTGCAAAGTGATTTTTACATGGATGATGTGCTAACAGGGTCCAGTTCATTGAGTTCGGCAAAGAAGTTACAGCAAGAATTGATTGAGATTTTAAGAAGTGCAACTATGTCTCTGCACAAATGGTGTAGCAACAATCCGGAACTTACAGTTAACGTTGATGATGAATACACATTCCAGTGCGCGAATGAAGTTTCAGCTCTTGGTGTTTCCTGGAAAGCAGATAAAGATTGTTTTAATTTTAAAGTGAAACTAGAAGACGAGTGTAAAATTACTAAACGGCAAGTTTTGTCAACAATAGCAAGAATCTTTGATCCACTTGGTTTATTAGGTCCCGTGATAGCTAAAGCTAAAATATAAATGGGACGACCTCTACCTGAAAAAGAAGCCAAGGAATGGCAACGATTTTTCTCTGAACTGCCTCATATATGTAATTTAGAAATTAAGAGATGCATTCTTGTCGCAGAAGCAATTGTTATTGAGTTACACGGATTTTGTGATGCCTCTGAGTTAGCGTATGGAGCTGTAGTTTATTGTAAATCCATCTCCCAATGTGGTGAGGTAATAATAAGGCTTGTAACAAGTAAATCAAGAGTTTCTCCTATAAAAAGAGCTAGCATACCAAGATTAGAGTTATGCGCAGCTGTATTGCTTGCGAAATTAATGAATCGAGTAATGTCTGCTCTGAAACTTAATATTAATAATGAATTTTTGTGGAGTAACTCTATGATAGTCTTGTGTTGGCTGCAAAAGGAGCCTTGCTGTATGAAAACTTTCGTTGCTAATCGAGTAGCGGTGGTTCAAGAAATGACGGATGTGCGACAGTGGCGGCACGTTCCATCAGGTGAAAATCCGGCTGATATTATCTCCAGGGGACTTGACTCTATCAAGCTTGTCCAAAGTGAGATCTGGTGGAAGGGTCCTGGATCCTATGTCAGCTGAGTTGGATGACTTCGACGTCTTAACGCCTGGTAATTTTTTGATTGGAAGACCAATAACTGCATTAGTCGAACCCAGCATTTTAAATGCAAGTGATAACACGTTAAACAACTGGAAAAGTTAACAAAAGTAATTCAGTCCATTTGGAAAGGTTGGTCAAACAATTATTTAAGTACACTTAGCTATGTTAAAATTTTGCGTATTTTAAGTTTTATTTCAGGTTCTACAATAATTGCAAGGCTAAGAACAAGCTTAGCGGTCCTCTTCGCACTGAGGAAATTAAACATGCGGAATTAAAGCTAATCAAAATCGTTCAAGAAGAAGAGTTTAAAAAAGAATTAACTAGTCTTCAGAAAGACGGTAAGGTGGTTCCGAATAGTAAGTTAAAAAGTTTGTACCCCTTTATAGATAAGGACAATATTTTGCGGGTAGGCGGAAGACTAACCAATAGTAGGTATAACTTTGAAAGAAAATTTCCTATAATATTGCCAAAAATCATAGATTAACGATCTTAATAGCAGAGATGGTCCATAAAAAATACATGCACATTGGACCTCAAGGATTAATGTGTAATATTAGGCAAAAGTTTTGGCCTTTAGGTGCTCGTAATCTTTGTAGGAAATTAGTCCATAAATGTGTGATTTGCTTTAAAGCAAAACCAGTCCCTTGTGAGCAACTCATGGCCCATTTACCGCAGGAAAGAGTTGTACCAAACTTCCCATTCAATTGTATAGGAGTAGATTTTTGCGGGCCATTTATGATAAAATACAAAAATCAGAGGAAAGGAATTCTTAATAAATATATTTATGCATTTTTGTTTGTTTTGTAACAAAGGCTTGTCATTTGGAGCTTGTTACAGACCTTTCTAGTGAGGCCTTTATCGCAGCATTAAAAAGATTTGTTAGCAGAAGAGGTAAGTGTGCACGTATCTTTTCCGACAACGCGAGAAATTTTGTTGGAAGTAATTTAGAATTGAACAAATTGATTAACAAACCAGACGAAAATTTAGGTAATTAATTATCCATTGAGGGCATTGATTGGACGTTTATTCCTCCGCGTGCTCCTAATCATGGAGGGCTTTGGGAGGCAGCCGTCAAATCTGTCAAACATCATCTCAGACGTGTGGTGGCAAATTTAAAATTAACATTTGAGGAATTTTTAACTATAATGACCCAAATTGAGGGGATACTTAATTCACGCCCACTGTATCCTATGTCAGCTGAGTTGGATGACTTCGACGTTTTGACGCCTGGTCATTTTTTGATTGGAAGACCAATAACTGCATTAGTCGAACCCAGCATTTTAAATGCAAGTGATAACATGTTAAACAACTGGAAAAAGTTAACAAAAGTAATTCAGTCCATTTGGAAAGGTTGGTCGAACAATTATTTAAGTACACTTCAACAAAGAAATAAATGGTATTACGAAAAAAATAATGTAGAAGTTGGTACTATGGTCATTCTACGAGAAGATAATACACCTGTTTGTAATTGGCCATTAGGCAGAATTATAGAAACGCTAGCAGGTAAAGATAATAAAGTAAGAGTCGTAAAAGTAAAAACAAAAAATGGAACTTTTACAAGGCCAATTTCTAAAATTTGCATTTTACCTTTACCTAAATGAGCAAAATTAATGTAATTTTAAGATGTATGTCTATAGGGTTGTGGTATTGTATTTTAATTAGATTCATGTTGTAGATCTATATTTGTGAAAATTTTATAAACTGTTGAATGTAACCATGTCAACGCCGGGCGGTATGTTCACGCCTGCGAGCGCAGCGCCCTCGGTTAGAAAATTTTACTAGTGATGCTGTCGACGAGAGTAATGAGTCAGTAAGGCGAGAGATTTCAGAGTGAGTGTGTTGACCTTACTACTGAGTCATTGTTATTTATACAGTCCACTGTGTGATTATTAACCAAATTATTTATGAGAAATGAGAACCAACGTACATAGTGTTTTATCATTTTCAAGAGGTTCGTTTTTGATGTGGCCGATAGTTTAAAATAGATAGTTAAAAAAAGATAGTTAAAAAAATTCTGTAGAAGAATTACTATGGAATTACTCTTACTATTACTACGAAAATTCCTGAGATTACAGGCTATGGAATTGAAAAATATTATAAAACTGATAACAAAGCAAAATGATTTTATCTTTTTCTGGAAATTTTGCTTGTAAAGGAAAGACCAGTTCAGAGGATAACAGTGAACATATGTTCATTGAAAAACTGTTTAATAAAAAATTATCAGTAATTATGAAATAAATGTCATTATTTTTAAGGTAATAATCTAATATTTTAGTACTTATTTTGCATGATTTGTTCAACTCTTTTTCTAATCTTATAAAAGCAGGTCCTTTTTAATCAAGTTTTTTCGTAAGAATCCAGAGACACGCTAGAATTTCCGGAAAGGCATCTCTAGTCTTCAGAAATAAATTAGTTACCAATTTGTGATGTCGATTAGGTAAAAAAATCGCGATAATACAATTACCATTTTCGGATACAATTTATATCCAGCCAATAATGACCCTGTGGCAACACTGTTAATGAAAAATGAATTAAAAGTGTTCGACCATAAGTTCCAGTGAATATTTAATCGGTTAGTGCCCGACAATTGAATTTAAAAATTCTTTTAGTATTATGTGCGTCTTCATTTCGCTTAAATGAAATGAAAGCTCGAAATTCTATTCTAAGGCCGTTAGCAAAGCTGCTGCCAATCTGCATGTTATAAAGCCTTTCATCAACCTTGCATATTTTGAAAATACATTGTTTATCAGTTTTATAAAAGGAAAAATTTTTAAATAATATGCATTACCAATATTAATTTACAGTACGTGTTATTGACATTATACAATTAATGCAATCAGTAAAAGATGTTCCTTATCACGCCATATATTACGCACTTTTACTACCAAATTTTTATTCGGTTCGTTTACCTGTTTACCATTATCTATATCAAAAACAAAATTTATTGATTATTTCTGCAGCTGTATGCAGATGGTTTCCGTCTATGTACTACCTCCCATTGATTTATGCTGTAATAACCATCGCCACTAAATCCTTTTTTAACTTAATGTAAAAGGACTTTTGACAATGCTGAAAAGAAAATTTATGTGCTGTTATTGTAGTTATCTTTTACTAAATTTACTAAAATACAGTAAATTGTAACTATATCTAGAATGTAATACTTTCGCTATATATTTGAACTTAGAAAAAAAGACCGGTGCCGCTGAGGCCAGACTAAAAACACTAACCACTACGTGTTTGATTAAATATGTGCGAAATAATCTCATCTACGAAAGTAGGAATTTATTAATTGAGCAGCATCTACATACTGCCATGTGCACATACGTCATGTGCACAATTGTATGTTTTTGAAATCCATGAAGTTAACTAGAACTTTACCCTAGAATATCAGTTCTGGTTTCCTCTCACCTTCACGTTAGTATCTCTCATTTTCCCCGACTTTAGGATGCGCATCATGCCTTCTCTTGTATATTGACCACTCATAGCCTAAACAAGGATGAGCTACGTGAATCACTTGTCTGAGATTACTAACGAAAAGCGGTTCTACTTAGTGAATATCAACGATACAACATGTGACCCACACAGAAATGAGCACCAAGACTATTGATAGGCTACTCAGTAAGGGTAATCTCAGTAAAGGTGCCGCCGCCAATTACGGCCCTTACTCTTAAACAGTACTTATAGAGAAGGTTGCCAACTGTGGGGTACTACTACTCCTGCTTCATCGACCTGCACTTGCATTAAAAGCAGGAGAAATAACATCAGAGAAGAATCTCGTTTTCAACTGAATCTCAAAACGTACACTGGTGTGCAAAAATTAAGGACGAGACGGTTTTTTCAATATAACTTTGTACAAAAGCTTTCCAAATCAACACATTTAATACCGTAAGATCCCCAATACGTAAGGACATGAGTAATGTAAGCAACACTTACTAAAAGAGAAATCAGAGGGATAAAAAAGCTTTATTGAAAAAGTAGTATGGACCGCAATGCGACTGAAGGGCGAAACATCCCTGTGATGGGTCTCCAGCAAGAAACATCCGGCCTTTAATAGGGGATATGATCCCCCCTGACTGCTAGGCAGGTTTCACAGCGTCTGCCCATGCTGAGAATGAGGGTGTCAATGAGTTGTTGAGGCATTGTTGCCCATTCGTCTTGCAGCGCCAATCGAAGCTCCGGAATCGTTACTGGTGGTAAGGTACGAGGTGCCAAGCGTCAGCCTAGAAAATTCCATACATACTCGATGGGATTGAGATTCGGAGATCCATACGTTCAATATCCTCACTCTCTAAGAGCTGTTCGGCAGCTACTGTGCAATGGCATGGTGCATGGTCGTCCATGAAAAGGAACTCCGCCCTCTGCAGATGAGTATGCGAAGAGAATCGCTACTCACACTGAATCTGCTCTCATCTGTAAAGAGTACTCGTCCCCATTCATTGTCTCTCCAATTCCGGTGTTCCAGGCACCACAGAGAACGCCTTCTCCGATGGGCAGGCGTTAGAGGTACACACCGTACAGGGCGTCGTGCAAACAGACCACCACCGTGCAGTCTTCTGGCCCCGGTAAAACGAGACATCGGTCGTCCAATCGCTTGTGTCGTGTGTCTAGTGATTTCTCCCGCTGTCTGCCGCCTGTTTCTTCTGGCCTGTAAGGCAATATACCGGTCATCTGCGGGTGTGGTTCCTCGTGGACGACAGCTACTAAACCCTCGGATAGCTGTTCCTGTAGTTTGAAATTGTCTCCAAAGTCGTGAAACGAGGCTGTGAGCAATTCCGAACTCTGCAGCCACACTTGTCACACTGCGGCCTTCCTCCAACTTCCCAATGATTCGACCTCGGGTAAAAGCATCCAGATGTCGTCTAACAGATTGATT
>KK116296.1:357143-380014 GCA_000611955.2 Stegodyphus mimosarum
TGTTTCAACTTCCCGTCAGAAGAAGCGCGCGTTTTCAGCTTATGCTAATTTGAAGTACAGCCAAGTACTATTTAAACCAGAGGTAGAAACCTCTCAGGGTGTGAGAGCTTTTAGTCTCGGATCACGGTCATTCTGTTCGACGTTCGCCTGACCAGCTAGCAGCTAAAATTATAAGCCATAGTGCTTACTACGTGATTGCATATTGAAACAAATTGAAGTGCGCTAGTATTAGTATTTCTTGCTACGCACCATTTAGTTAGAGGCCAACTCCGCGATTTGCTCTGCGAGCAAAGTTTAATTAAATTTCTATTTAGGTTTAGTATAAATTTATTTGATTGTTAAGTTAGGCCCAAGTGTGGTCTTTTACTTTCTGTATCCCTCCCGAGTCGGGAAGTGTGTAAATAATAGTGATTTAATAAAAGAGGATTTTAAATCCCTTTCAAGTGCAGTTATTCTCCAGCATAGTATCTACACCAGAACAAAGCTCATTTTTCAGCTCCCTGTTCCAGAGCAGGACCTTAGTAAGTTACTTCACAATGTTTGCAAAACATATGCACAGAACACTCAGTCCTGACAACTTGTCATTAAGGTCAATAGGTTTTGACATGATCGGAGGTAAACATTTTGTAATTACATAGTAAATATAAGTGTAAATGTATGTATTTTCTTTTTATACAATGTTTCTGAGTCTTAAGTATGTGAAAGAATCCACTTTTAAACAACATTTCATCCTTCATGAAATTAAATGCGATACTTTTCACTTTTTCCAGTTTTCCCAGAACAGTTTTAATTTGAATGAAGTATTTCACAAGTGTTCGTTAATTACATCAGAAAGAAATTTTAAGGTAATTCTATTTCATTCGGTTAACGATTACGAAAATTAAAAGCAAAGTGTATTATATTATTAATATTAAAATCGCGCATTATTTTTTTTTTACAGAGCCACTTTCTGAAACACTTTCTCAAGTAAGAAATGATTTTCAGTTTTTGAGGTATCTTAAACCAAAAGCCATAGTCACTCTATAATTAACGCTCTGTTTTGTTCGTTTTAAATTAGTTCACCTTTTATTTTAATAGTGAAATACTTTAAATATTTCTGCTGATTTCTGACTTCCATGTACTTAATTTTCTATTTTTGTCCTTTCTTCCAGCATGCCTTTGTGGTATAATGGTAGCGCAGGTCCAGGTTCGAGTTCCGATGAAGACATTGCACATTTTTCACATCTCCTGCTTCAAAATAATCTAATGGCTCTGTAGAGTATTTCTGAAAGGAATGAAAAGAAAGGGGATTTGTTAATATTATTCAAAACTTGTACCTAAGTTTTGATAAAGTTTAAGGAAATAATTCTTTCAATATTTATCAATTTTTTAGTACTTCCTTAAGTACGCGTCTGTGATTTATAACACCTTTTAACAGAGTGTTTTCCAGTATGAACAATTCTTGCTTAATTGATTTTATGAATATATTTGTCAACAGCATTTCAATTTATGATTACCATTAAATGTTAAGATCATTATATACAGACTTAATATTTGTAATCGTTATAAATTCAGATATACTTGATGACCAGATTTCTTCACAGTAACATTTACAGGAGTTTATGAATGAATAAATCCTTCATTTCAAAATATATTCATAAATAACTTGATAAATATTTATGTATGTTCAAAGGCAAATGCATGCTTTTCACAAGGATATCCATAAATATCCTCATAGATTTAATATATTTAACTGTGCAAATTTTTAATTTTTGTGCATTCACTATATTTTTCGAGCAAAGTAATTTACAATAATTTAGTAAGTATCTGAATTTTTTGCATAAGAAATATGTATAAATTCAATAAAAATTACAAAACTTATTTTTAATATTCAAAGTCAGTTTTCTTCGAAATTCCTTTAAGAAGGCATCGCTCGCCTTAGACAGACAGCCCTAGCATGCTTTATCCTATTTAAAAAACTTAACCTGACCTATGTGCCTAATTACAAATATTTTAACAGACACAATTTTATATTTACATTTAGTCATCAAGTTGCAAATTTAAAACACGTTTTTGGATACATTCATTCACAAACTCAAATTTTCTAGTAAATGTATTTTGGCCTTTCTTATTCAATAACTCTCTTAGCAATTTTCCCCATTTTAATAGTTCTCTGATGATGTAATAAGTAACAATTATCCAGTTCTCATTTAAACATTAACCTCATTGTCATCAGATCAAGTTTTTCAAATGCTAAAATATTCTTAATAAAGAAGGCAAGCGTTTCTATCTTGGTCGACAAATTAGGGACCAAAATGAAAACGTCGGGAACTGAACACTGTCGAACAATGAAATGCGAACACAGTCATTTTTGAGATTTTAACGCATTCATCGAGAATGGACAAAACCCATCAGGATTGATTTGGTCATGCATTAAGCTCTACACGTTTACTAAAATACTTCATGATAGCTGAGATTCATTTTTTGCTTTTACTAGTTACTCGGGGTAATCGTCCAAGAATGCCCAAAGCAATTTACTCAAAATGGAGCTCGTACGTTATAACAGTCGATTAGCCTCGTGTATGTGTTTGCGGTATTCTTCTTAATGCAAAGCAACAAAAGCTATATATTTTGCCGTATTTCCTTTGGTATTAGAAGATAGGTTCTGAATTTTATGAAATGTCTTTGTTACACCAAATGAACTTTTGTATGGCTAATATGAACTTTTATAGAACACTACAAACTCGGTGTTTTGATAAGATGAGTTACCACCTGGAAGACTTTCCGTCGTCATTTCCCATCGGCAATACAGGTCAGGCAGAAGTAGGCTGGACACCAGAATTGCACCATTAGTAGTACAAGTATAGTCCCGCAGCACTAACTGTGATGTTTCGCCTCAAATTTCGGGGAGAACACTCCGAAGGCGGTCCGAGGTCTCCCAAGACTCCAGCTTATAAGCTAAATCATTTCCACTATCTTTCGTTTATTTCAACAAAAGGGGTTATTCCGTGCCAGCTTTTTTCTCCAGCTACCTACTATTAAGTCTGTATGAATGGCTTCGGATTAGGATCTTCTATTTATTCCATACATTAGTTTTGAAGTTACTGCATACCAGTGAACGTTTCTGACCACAGGGACCTCATACTTTTCTTCAACTTTTCAGCAGGTTTTGCACAGTTTTCTTAAACACATATCCGTATTTCAATGTAAAGATCTTTTATAACGCCGAACTTCGATTTCGTTATGTAGTGGCAACTGTATCTATCTACTTACTTGGGCCTTTGTATCCGTGAGCTAAGTCAATGAGGCATGGTCGGTTCGAAACAGGAATTTGCAATCATAGAAGTAATGATGAAGTAGTTATGATAAAATTAGCAAAGCAACAACCTTGTGTTTGGCGTAAATTTAGTCAAAAACGCAATCGATTTCGAGGGCAAACAATTACATTTCCCCCTTCGTCAAGACCAAAGAAATCTGCGAAACTGGAAAGCAGTGCACAGAACGGTCGTATTTTTGACATACGGCAGTAACAACAAGTAACAGCAAGAACATAACGCCATCTGCTGGCAAACAATAGTAACGAAATTGAAAAATTAAGTTAATTTTAAAAGCGTTAGGAAGGGCTGGATTGGACTTAAAGCCATTAACTAAACAAGATAAATCTTTGTGATTGTGAAAAGCTTCAAGAAAATCCAATTCACCATTGTTAGACGCTGTCTGAATAATGCTCGCAGATCCCAAGTCAAAATTGTGATTAAATTTCCAACTATGGTTAGCTGTCGAAGATTTGTTAATTTCGCCTTTTCTGATATAGATTCGTGTTTCTTGATACGAAGCTTTAACACTGTTTTATTCTGGTCGACATATCTTGAACCACACTGACACGATATGCGATAAATTCCCCAACAGCTAAAGTCAAAAAATGGAATCTTTAAGCATTGAACCATGGATTCTATTGGCAGGCTAGAAAATGACTTGAAAATCTGAACTAATGGAGAACCCCGTTCAATTGCACAACTGGCAAAAGGATGACATGGAAGCACGACAAGATTATTAATGTTATTATTTTGTTTCTAAAGCGGGATTTCTTCTTTTAGAGTAAGCAGAAAAAGTTTTAGGTGATCTATCGAAAACCACGGGAGAAAATTCTTGGTCAGTGGCAACTGATCTCAAATAACTGAATTCAGCAGCAAACAAAGATTCTGAGGAACAAACTTTGAGAACACGAAATATCTGATTGTAAAAAGAAGCCATTTTTGCTTAGCCGGGTACTTGACTTAGTATGGAGCGATAAACAAACAGGAAGGGGCTTACGGTAAACAATAGTGCTTAAATCAGATTCATTGCAATTGTGAGGATACCGAGGATGAGAAGGGTATTGTCAGATTAAGGTTCAATAGTAAACTCGGCTGGATCAATTGAATTTATAATAAATAAAATCTGGGATAAATCTCCTTTATTACTATCAAGAAGCGCGAAAGTGTCGTCCACGTCGGGAATCCAAAGACGAAAAGGTAGTTTCTCAAATAATTATGATTTCAAAATAGTGTATGTAAAGGTCAA
Source organism: Stegodyphus mimosarum (assembly GCA_000611955.2). Lineage (NCBI taxonomy): Eukaryota > Metazoa > Arthropoda > Arachnida > Araneae > Eresidae > Stegodyphus > Stegodyphus mimosarum. Next base: position 361,686 of record KK116296.1, read on the forward strand.
CAAGTACAGGACTGAAAGTATTATCCATAGCTAATCCTTCAATTTGGTGATAATATTCCTTTTAGAAACCAAAGTGTGTTTGACTCCAAGAGATTTTTAGTAAGAGAAAACAACTCCTCAGTTTCAGTATGTTCTATTATGAGATCTGTCCTCTCTGATGACATTGTAACCATGCAAACGAAACTTGTCACTGGGACGAAGATGCGTTTCGTTAACAAGCATTATATCTATTTTATGTTTGTTAAGAAAGTTATGAATTTGGAGTTGTTGATGTCGTATGCCGTTTGCGTTGAAATAACTAATTTTCAAAAAGCTGTTTGTAACTGAAATAAAATTTCCAAAACATTGAATGGGTTTAAAATTCATAGTTTAAATTAGTAAAATATTCTATAGCCGACATCCCGACTTCTAATTTATCAAGTATTGTTTTAGTTGACTTGAATTTATTGAGGAATTCCTTGACTTGCGTAAATTGCAGCTTTAACCATTCAAAGAAATTTAATTAGTTGGGCTTCGATCCGGGTATAGTTTTCTCTGTGCTGATTGGTTTGTTCCAAGCAGAGGCAGTCTGTGGAATTTTCTGCGGCTTATTCTCCTGACTGGTTCCGGGAAGATAAGGGAAATCTATCAGCATTATGTTTGTAATTTTGAGTTTTCTTTGCTTCTTTGATAACTACTCTTCTTCCCTAAATTCTGCTGCCCGGTGCGGCCATGCGAGCTCTCTCGCCGGTTCTGGCTTAATGTGAATAACAAATCAGTTATTCTTAATTCAAATAACATTAAATGTAATCTTTTGGCCTATGAGTATCATTAATAAAATCTATTTTTAGCATATGAAAAGAAATTTTTGTTAAATCTTTCCTCTTCAACATTTCTTAGCGCATTTAACTTAAATCTGCAGTTGGCGCCAAGCGTAATGTCAACAGAAATTATTACCATACTCTTCGTTATTCAATTACAAATATAAAAAAGTTGTTTAGGCATCGTTGCATGAGTCGTTGCTCAAATTGTCATGCGTTGATAAACATGCAGTGATGAAAGAAAAATATAACAAATAATGATTCGCCAGGTTGGCGTCAAGGACATAAAATATTAATTGGTGTAAAATCAACAATGTTTCTCTGTAGAATGCTTTGGTTTGAGATGTATGCCAAGCAGATACGCAGCTATGCAGTTAAATTATTGATGGCACAAATTTATGCTAAAATGATTATTCCGTCAATAATGTAATTTATTTACTGCCGAAGTGAAATTAAGAATCGGGACTCTCTGGGTGTTTTATTATGAGGGGAGAAAATCAAATTCGCAAGCTTAAAGCATTCCAATAAAATCCTTAGAAAATGGTTGGCTGTGTGTTTTAGATCATTCCGGATATTGGACTCCGGCTCTCGGAATTAGTACTGTATAATATTTTGTAACAGGAAAGCTTGCGGCATTATTATCTCCTTTCCTCAAAGCCCATGATCTAGCACTTATACTAACTCTGACTGATGCATTTTCCTTCAATAAGTCTGAATACGAAGCAGCGAATAAGAACCTCTATTATCCGTAGAGTATTAAAGATGTCTTAAACAGGCTTCGCTGAGTTTCTGATGTTCCAGAAATAACACGTTTTTTTCAATAAAAGTTAGTGGTATTGTCATTAAGCTATTATCCGACAGCAACGCGCTTCACTACCATTGAATACTTTTTTGTTTTCATAAGGAGTACAGATTTCAGTGTTCTTGACAGCTAAGCAAAATCAGTGCCACTTGTCAGATTTTCATGATACATGGATCTGTTACATCAGTCACATAGACTGACAGCTTATACATATGAACTATGTACACTATGACCAAGCAAGAAAAACCGCTCATTCTTCATTTCATATGCAATTCAAGGCCTCCACTATGAAATGAAGGCAATTGTGTAAAAACAGGGCAATTTGTTTTCCAGTTAGAAAGTTCTCCTTCTTCGCAAGTTGCTGTTTTGAATGGTTTGTTATTGTCTCTACTTTATACAACAGGATATTACTTTCGCACATGTCTTTTACTGATGCAGTTCTAGCTGCGTAATCTATTATTATTACTTCTATGTGCACTGGATGGTTCCAGAACTTGCAGTTTTTTTCGCTACCTCTTTCTTAAGTGTAAGCATTGGCACTTCCATACTCAAGATTCTTACAGGCTGAAGATCTCTTCCGTTTGCAGTTTTTGAGGCCTTTATTTATAAGGCATTTAAGAAGCCTTCATATTCTTATTATCTGTCATTTGAATCACCTGTTGCATCGAAGCATCTGTAATCGCGTCGAGAAAATGCTGAAGATTTAAGGTACCTGTAAATTTCAAGTGGGGATGATAGGCGTCGAGGCCTGATATCTGAGTCAATATTTCCAGAATAATCGCGATTCCTTGAAGCGTCGATACATCAGCCATCAGCAAAGTCGTTGAACACTAGCATTTCGACCTGGGTTTGATTCCAGATTAACGAGCTAGCTGTATGGGCATTTTCATTGTTTTCCCCATATATAACGTGGCGGAATATTAGAACCACCATATCAATAATTGCTTTAGTTTGCTTTAGTTAATAGAAGTTTCGCTTCTGAGATCTTCTCTTATGATACCAGCTATTACTTGTTTGGAATTAGGATCTCCTTGAAACACTTACCAGATGAAGAGAACTTAAACGTTACTTCAGTTTGAAGTGACAACAGACTTCTAACATCCTAAAATATAAAAAAGTGTCCCAAAGACAACATCAGAATGACCCAATGTTCTCCTAAACACGCAGCGAATATCGCAGATTGCAAGAATTTCTCGTATAGTGAGGATTAAAGTCACTCAGCCGTAAAATCACAACTGTAGTAGTTTAGCATAGGACAAGGCTGAAATCTCAATTGACTATAGGTTCATAACTACCTCCTTTTTATGCCTTTGCCCGGAAAAACACTTTTGAATCTCAAAGACGTATTTCCTGGAAATTTGCAGAATGTCGTTAAGCTGGCAAAAAATGACGAAAAGTCGTCTTCTTTGATATAAAATCTCTCGTCAAGGCTCGGAAGAATATTTTCAGTCTATGTGTCTGGTAATGCTTAAGTTGCTTTCTTAATTCAAGCGTCTGTCTACTTAGAATTAAAACTATACAGAATATTACATGTCATAAACATATATAAGCACAAATCAAAATCACGAAGACAATTTCTTTCTGATCCCAAAGAAAAGATTTTACAGAGGACACAATAAGCAAATTGACAATTCCCTAAGAAGAGTTAAACTGAATAAGTAAACGTTTAAAAACAATACTTAATAATATAAGAACCATAAATGTGAAAATATAAATAAATAAATGGAAAAATTCGCAAAAATAGCAATAGTATGTATTTATGACAGAAAATGTAAGTTTCAGCCGATTTCTGCATAAAACGGTTAGTCTCCGTCCTCCACTAAAAGGTATTAAATTGCTAAAAATTGGAATAAATTTAATGAAATTGAAGTGGGTTAGGAATAATCTTAAATACAACTCAAATTTCAGGATACGATTAGCGCAGCTGAAATGCGAAAAAAATGTGTACTTACTACTTTTGCTTGCATCAAATAAGAATACTATTATCTGTTTAACGTATATTTATATAACTATTTTTTCGTTTTAAAAATTTCTGAAAATCCGAAAGATATACTCATCATCAAGAATAACTATTTCATTTAACTAGATATTATCGCTGTCAAATACACCTTAAAAAACTAGTAAGAAAAAAATTGGTATAGTTTTTAAATAATTTGCTTAACTTATAGATGTATCTTGCCCATGCAACAAGTTTGTTCATCAAAATTTTTTGCATGAATATTTTCATTTCTAAAGAGGTTCTCCCTACTATTATATATACATTTCCATTCAGTTACATTTCTAAAAGAGGATAACAGGGTAGGTGCGTCACCTGGTGGGAAAATTCGGTAAAATAATTACAGGAAATTAGGAGAAAAAAAGTGGCTACACTGGTAACTGCACCTCTGTAGTCTAGTTTAGTGTATGTGTCAATTGACGTGTAATTTCGAGAAACCATATTTTTAATTTTTGTGACTTCGTGCCTTGTAACAGCAATGCGTTCACTAATATTGGTACTGTGTATCCACTTTTCTGTCTTCCTCTTTGCGTTAGGTAATATTTTATAATCTTTTAATTAATTGTTTTTCCTTTATTAACACTTGCCGGTATATCGGTTCATTAATTTATGTGAATCATTTGACTGCTAAGTCTCCATTAACACCTTCTTTCTTTCAAATAATAAAATAGCATCATTGTCATGAAAATGTTCCGTTCCCCTGTTTGAATTGTTTTGATCGTGTCAATTTCAAAAGCAGGAAGTGATTGGTCTTAGCAGTTCGGAATTTTGTTCTTTCCGTTGATATCTAAGCGCACGCACATAACGTACAAACAGGCAAACAATTCTACCTGTAAATATATAAGTAAACCAATCAAATTTAAGGTTATTTCGATGCGACAAAGCACACGAGCGCGACGACACTTTATGGAGGACTCTCTAAGAGAAACTGACTCCTAACTACAACTGATCAACGGTGACCTCTCAGCTACTGGTGGGGTATTAAAATTTACTTTTACTGAGAATTTTATAATCTTCCAGCAGCTAACTAGCAATTTATGCTTTCACTAACTCGCAGTAAGTATATGAAGTATTTTTAAAATAATTTCAAGTTCTTTTACTTTCTTTAATGTGATAATGGTAAGTTGTGATTTTCCCAAAATGACCATCATTTCAGAAAGATTGAGTGATTGTAGGAATAGCTTTTTCTCTTAGATCTTGCATTCTTTTTTAAATCGTCTTCAGAAACACTTTTATCTTCCAGTAATGTTTTTGCAATTCGTGTACAGGTGGCATTACCATGAAATTTAATCATATTATTTCATGCCTTATAATATGTAATTAAGTGTCAGTCTTTCAGCTACTCTGTTTAAAATTCTTAATAAGCTCTAAATTATTTTTAAAAATGCATCCTGTGAAGTAAAAATGTATATTGTTTTTATGTATGTATGTATATGTAAGGGATTACAAAATGACAATTGATTTGTATAAAATATTACCAAGATCGCTCTAGATGACGAATGTTTACCTCTTTAACAACATGCTTACTTTTATTTTGCCTTTTTCGTATACATTATCTAGCAGTAAGAGTATTTGTACCAGCACATGGTGTTAGATAAAAGCATCTACAATGTTCTTTTGTACAATTTCATTTCACGTATATACTTGTACATATTTATGCTTATTCCCAGTTCATTCCGTATTAATAAATCACTAATGTTTTTAGTGCCATACCTCTAAAGCAATATGAAAATACACTGTTTGTTATCTAGTATTTAAAAATGTCTTTTAATAGAAGACAACTACATTGTTTTACAGAAAAGCTGATGAAAATATAAACTCGTACCAAAACTGTTTTAACATAGGTTTGTGAGTTTATTGACATGAATATTCACAGAAAAAGCACTGGTATGTTCGAGATTTGCTTTAAAATCATAAACCCATTTAAAGAGTTAACACTTCTTTACATTAGTCATTTTTAGCTGTTCACTCACTGGTAACTTCATAAGTCTTTATCCATACATCTGAAAGTAATAAAAAGTTATCCATATTCATTTATTATCCTTGAAAATGTTTGCTGTTTGTTACCTTTTTCTAAGAATAATTTTCCTTTTACAGAACTCTTTCCAATTTAGGTTGGAATGCGCTTTAGCCCACTGCTTGTCGGCGATTGTTTTTGAATGAGCAATAAACGCGCCAACATGGGTAACTCCGTATATCCGCGAACATGGCTGACTGGGTATTTTGAAGCTACAGAAACATGTAGTTTTCACGCATGCGTATTTCCTATTTTATAAAGAACAGTTTTATTGGTAATGTGAGATGACGTAGCGGTTTATTCGAAATTCTTACGTGTTAATTTGAGTAGTTATTTCAGTTCTCGTTTTATTCTTTGAATGCGGTGTTTTTCTATTGAGTGTTTGCTATTTTCGTACGTATATTTCGCTAAATACCAAGTCGCTATGGATTTAGCTGTGATGCTGAGAGAGGTGAGTAAATGTACATGTACATTTATTACTTTATTGGAAGTGCAAGGGATACGTGCGGTGATTGATTAGTGTATGAAAGCTGGTTATTTTGTTGATTTGTGCACATTGCCTACATTGTGCAATTCGCTGATTTTTTTTTAAAGTTAAAACGGAACGCTGTGCACATGGCATTTTCTTGTAATTTATTTTCGTTATTTTAGCTTATTTTGTTCATTTGTGCACGTTGCATACATTGTGCAATTCGCTGAAGTTTTTTTTAAGTTAAAACGGAAAGGTGTGTACATGGTATCGTTTGTAATTTTAATGCCCTTTTAAAAAAAATTCCTTCTTTCTTGGATGCCATTTTGGTTACGTTTTCACGGAGCGTGTCGGGAAGGTTATGTAACGGCATAAAATGTGTAAGTATTACAACATAAAATGTAAATAATTAATTTAAACCTAACTGACAAATATTTTAATGATCGTAATATTCGTTTTGCATATTATTTTATTATCTTTTTGTGGCAACAGTTTCCATACTAATTTATGCTTTAGAATTCTATGTTTTGTTTACAATAGGTTTTCGCGGAGCGTGTCAGGAAGGTTGCAATTAATTGCAAAGACGTTTCGCAGAAACGCGCCGAATTGGCGATTTTCAAAACATCGCCAAGCAAAGGCTAAAGCGCATTTTAACCCCAATTTATCTTAAAAAACTGATCTCTAATCTTGCTTTATAAAATTTGATACATCCTGACGGAAGCTTCCCCTTAGTCTTTCTCATTCTTATATGGTGCATAATTGTGATTCCAGTGATGTATATTCAGTAAACCACAGTCGTTATGAGGTATTAATAAACACTATACATCTTTTTGCAGCTGATGTGTCAACTCCAGATTATCTAGAACAATTTCATTGCATTACTGTAATAAAGTAGAAAATAAAATTATCTTCAAATAAATGTTTTTACTATGTTAAATCAGCAAGTTTTAAAATTTATGTAAAACCTAAAGTAGAAGTAGGGGTTTGGATTATTTGCATTGATTGTGTTTGCATTCCGTGGCAAAATAAACCTTCAAATGTCTGAAGGTTTATAGGTATTATTAATGGCAAAAAATGAATGAAGTTGTGTTGGATAGGGAGAGCCAGTGTGAGTGTACCACGTGGCAAGATTTTTAAACTTTAGAGAAGTACCAGTGGCAAAATTTTTAGAATTGAGAGAAGGTACTGGACTATAGAATTAATTGGATAGAAAAATTTTTAGAACTTAGTGAAGCATCAAGCTATAAAATTTAGGAATAGTAGAATTTCTAGAATTTAAGGAGATGTTGGACAGCAGAATTTAGAAGTCCTAGATTGTGCTAGGCACTAAAATGCCTAGTGCCTGCCCTAAGGATAGGTAATATTTATGGCTGTTATGAATAGTGTGGATAGAAGATTAAGCAGGATTTAATCAACCATAATAAAATCAGCTTTATTAAAAAAACATTTATTTGAAGTACCAATCTATCTACTTTTGTTTCTTTGAACCACTGTTACCGTATCAGCACATTTCATGTTTTCTGCGACTAATTTACTATTGTCATTCTGTTGTAACTAAATATTTAGAAACAAGCTTATTATGACTTTGAGTTCTTCATGCACTTCTACTGTTTAATTAATGGGACTTAAACATATAAATAATTATAAAAGATAACAAACATTTTCAAAACAAATGACTTTATAAATGCTAAGAAGGAGTATACTATATTAAATATTAAGAAAAAATCATTACTGAACAAAAGAAACTAATCAGTCATTAAATGTTACAAGTCTGTAAGTCCAGTCTGTTTTGAGCTTTCACAACGTGTCCAGATTTAGTCAATCGTGAAAGGCATTGTCACATGTTTAAGAAAAATGTCAGTTTATTAATAAAATGTAAAGAGTCATTTAGGTAGGATTGAGACTTTATATTTTTTAGACAAACTGTGCACAACCTTTTTTTGTTTTGTTTAAACTAAAACCTTACAAGTTTTGACTAATTTATTACTAAACAAAAATATCTTACATGAAACTTCTTTTAAAGGTGAAATATGCAAATCTCCTGTCGTGAATCCATCAATATACACAACAACAGATGGCATGGTTGTATCTGAAGTCGCTTTAATTACAGAATTTTCTGTTACATGTGATGGAAGTGCAAAGGTTGTATACTTAGAAAATTCTTTTCTATTAATTAATACTCTTGATTTCATTTAAAATATTTGTAAAAACTTTTGGAATCATTAGTAATATGTAATAAAATATAAATGCTTAAGATATATTGGTAGAATTTAATATGCATTTTCTGTAGGCAAGGTTTTATCAGTTATACACAGTAAGATACATAATATTCTTTATTTTCTTGCTCTAAAAGATAGGTTAGAATATGATTTAAATTTAGATATTTATGTGTTTTTTATTGTGTTATTGTTGGCTGAGAAAGTGCTATAAGTATTCAAAAATTGCAAGTCTTTAGATCGTTCAAAAGGCATGTAAATTAATCTATTTGTGCAAAAAATTGTAGTATGTAGGAAATGTTTTGCTTTTAATAGTTTAGAATATTATAATAGTTACTTGTAGCTTCTTCCTTTTTCGATCTGAGTTCTTGACAGATATATGTATTAATATTTGTCAGTGGTGATATTGATGTCAAATGTGTTGGTAAGGAGAGGCAGATAGTTTCAGTACTATTTTGTAACAAGTTTATCATTTATCAGTCAATGTAGATTTACATGTGATATATCATACTTCTTTCAGAACATTCACAGTAGATTTCTCATATGAAGTGTTTAATACCATTAATTTAACTTCTTGTTCATAACACTCGTTTTCCAGAACAGTGTGAGTTTATAAAATTTTAAAAAGAATATTAGAAGAATAGGCTGATCAATAGGGATCAATCATGGGGAGATTTATTGTGAACTTAGTTTATGTGAATGTACCACATATTTGCTAGTTTCATAGATGATATGCCTTATGCTGCTGTTGTAACTTATCTCACTTGTCTGACAGTAACAACAAAACAGTCATATCATGGCAAGGAGTACAGGATTGTGTTGAATAATTGGCATTATCTTTGAGTAACTTATAGATGACAGCACAACTTTGCCTAGCACCATCCCAGTTTTGAAGGAGAATCTCTCAGGACAGATGTAAGGGTCCTCTGTCCCTCCTTGCTACCACCAAAACAATCGAGAGAATTTTTAGCTCATCATGGGTTTTAAGAGCTCCATGCCACAAAGACGCTATATCCGTACAAATATCTAAGTCTTCTCCAAGATTTGAACTAAGGCCCATCGATTCAGCAGCCAGTAGCGCTAACTGTTATACCAACCAAGGCAGCACTCAGAAATATAAACATATCAGCTAATCCAAAAGATTTAAATTCCTGTAAAATTAGTAATTTTGAAATCAAGTTGAGTTCATAATCTGTGATAACCAATTAGTTATCCCTTAGTAAGTTTAGTAAACCTAAATAGTGGATGTAATAAATTTCATTTGGCTGTCTATTCAGAGTTTCAATTTATGTCTTAGATAGCTGAAGTTATGACTTGCCAAAGACAAGAAAAGACTTGAAAGTAGGTAACAAAAGCAGTTAAACTTGATAAATTAATACAGTACGAAGTTCGAGATCCGGACTCGCCGGGACTTTTGCAATTCCGAATTTGGGATTTTTCGGGATATTAGGTCATAAATTTAAATCTAGTAAGATGGCATGCAGAAATTTTACAATTAAAAATATGAAACCGGGATTTATGAAATAAAGAGCATTTATGATAAAATGGGTATCAAAATTTACAAAGAAAAAGCTTAACATTTATTTGTTTACTTTACTAAACATTTTTTTCAATGTAAGTTGTTTAAGTTGCTGCTTTTTTTTTTTTTTTTTTTTTTTTTTTAAAACAGACATAATTTCTTGTTCAGTTACAAAGTAGCACCACTCAAGTTCTGCAGTTGCTGCATTGAGAATTCGGACTAACTTGTCAATTGAAATTTTTTTGTTTTCAATAATCTGTCACTTTCAAATTAATTTATCGGGTATTGGTAGCGACGTTTTCTGGATCTAGAACCATACTACGGATTTCGCCGTCCGTTAATTGATTGATGATTGGGGCACTGTCATCGCAATGAAAAAGTTCTGTTATATCATCTTTATTTATTAGCGCTTCTCCACATTTCTTTACAAAATCCATTCACCTTTGGTTTGAAGTCTGCTGCATTAATTGAAATTCCTCATAATGAATGAAGATAATTTACCTACCATAATAGCATCCGCTATACATTATTGGCTATGTATCATAAGATTGGCGACGAAAGACAGCTTGTTCCACTAAATGCTGTCTTGCTTCTATTGTGTACTGAAGTAAGCCTGAATTGTCTTAGATATTTATTATGCCTACGTCTGTTTCTTGCACATGCTTAAGGCTAATCTGAGTCCTGAATAAATAAACTCCCACATATACTTGAAGCTTATCTACGGCTGGCGCTAAAAACCGCTTGATGCGGCCTCTGTGGCTGCGGGTCCTAAATTCTACTGCAAAGTGCCTCCAAGTTCTAAATTTTTGCCGCCCCTTAAAATTTGGATCCCAGTGCTTTCCGTAATTTATACAAATTCTGTCATCCCTTAATTTTACCACTCGGTGCTTCTCCAAATTCTAAAAATTTTGTCTTCCCTAATTCTGCCGCCCGACACGGCCATACGAGTCCTGATGCCGGTTCTGGGTTTATGTGAATAACATATCAGTTATTCTTCTCTCAAACAGCACTAAATGTAATCTTTTGGCCTATGAGTTTAAAGAACAGAATCTATTTTTAGCATACAAAAAGAAATTTTTATTAAATTTTTCGTCATCAACATTTCTTAGCGCATTTAACTTAAATCTGTAATCATCGCCAAACGTAATGTTATCATAATAGGTTGCTATACTCTTGTTATTCATAAAAAAAAATGTTTAGACATCGTTGCTTGAGTCATTACTCAAGTTGTCCTGCATTGGTAAACATGCAGTGATGAAAGCAAAATATAATAAATAATGATTCGCCAGATCAGCGTCAGGGGTATAAAATACTAGCTATGAAGCCAAATTATTAATCTCACAAATTTTTGCTTAAATGATTTATTTCTTCAATAACGAGGTATTTTATTTAGTGCCTAAGTAAAATTAAGAATGGGGACTCTCCACATATTTTATTACAGAAGGAAATATCAAATGCGCATGTGTACCGCATGCCAAAAAAAAAAAGTTTGTGGCTTTGAGGTCCAGATTTTAGATCATTACAGATATTGGTCGTCCGGATCTCGGACTTTGTATTGTATTCTAAGTTTGGCACAGAGCTGAAATTGTATTCATTAACATATTTTGTAGGGCATTATTATGCATTAAGGAAGAGTGCTTATTGCATTTATTAAGTGAATGAGTAGAAGAATATAAATCAGATTTAGGTGAATACTTATATTAATAAACTGAATATTTTTTAAAGAAACAAAATTTTTATTAAAGTTTTTAATTTATATTTTTTGCTTTGGATGTAATCTGTTTTCCACATTTTTAATTAGTATTCACTCACTCTATTTTAGAAAATTAATATATTATAAAATTACTGTTTTTCCCCTACATTATTCACTACTGTCCTTGGTATATAATTTGTAATTTTATTACTGTAGCAGTATCAGTAAAAAGATGTGTTGCATTTAAATTATTTCTTTTAACACCCCAAAGCCATGATGAAATAAATCCATAAATAATTGCTGACTCCATTAATGATGTTTTTTAAGATGTTCTCTTATAGAAGGTTCAGTGTGTATACATGTATATAAAGATTATGTGTATTAAGCTTACGTTAAGTGGGGGCACCAAAAAAACTTAACAGTAAATTATATTGCAAGTGAAATATTTGAAACTTCTGTGAAGTATTAAATATTTAGTTCATAAATTTGTTGACAGGTAACCTCCTTTTTTTGTTCATTCTAAAATCATTTTTCTTACGTAGGACTTCACATTATACGCTGATGTAAAAGGAAATGCAGTACCAGCTGTAAAATCGGCGGGCAGCTCAAAATATCAAGTAATGAATTTTTATATTGTATTTCAACTGTATTTTGTTTTCATTTCAAAAAAGTCTCGGTAGGTATTAAAAAAAATGGTGTATTTATACCATCAAAGGTAGGAAAAAGCAAGGCCCGAACCTGCAATACAAGTCACGCTGAATTTTCTACTTGAGCATGTTACCTCCGCGCTAAGGTATCTTGCAAGTAAGTATGGTTTTTACACTTCACCTTCAGGAAACTGAAGAAACAACAGGGCTACTCTGAAACTAGCCATAATATTTTCTGTAAATATTTTTTTAAAAATACCAACTTCATTACAACACCACTCCTGACGACACTTCAATCCAAAATCTTTGACTCAAGAAGCCAACGTTTTATCCACTAAGCAACAAGAGCAACCTTAATGTGATGTAAATGTATTTTAAGAAAAATTCAAAATCTGAAATTTCGAAATCCATCACTATTTTTTCGCAATAGTCTATTGCATTAGATTATTCTGTAAAAATTATCAACCATATATAATTTATGGTTAAATATTAAGGAATATTATGTCTAATAAACTTGAGAATTCGCCTTTAAATAATTTATAAAGCTATTTATTCTATTAGCGCATGCAGTTTTTTATTAAGATTAGTTCATTTGACTTTTTTTTTTTTTTTCATCACGAAGAATTTTTGGAAGTGCAAACATTTAAAAACTGTGGTATAAACTGGACGTTTGAAACGAGAGGCTTGAAATTCATGCGTGAAGCGTCCGGAAAATGCCGCCTCTGAGCTCGCTTCTGATTGGTCAACGCTTTACGCCCGAACGCGTGACCGCGTTGGTGTGAATGGGGTTTAGAACTTGATAAGAAATCAGGTGATAAAAGGCTTTCCTTTTATTCTTAAATAGCAAATGATAGTTGATTTGACTTCATCATGTTATTTCAGCTTTGAACAATACACATAAAAAGAAACTAACATTTTACGAGATCAAACAAGGCGTTTCTCTTAATACAATGATGTTATGAAATATCTTCTGGATACATCTGATGGAGCCCCACAGAAGATTAAAAAAAAAATCTTTGTAATTTTTTACTTAATATAAATTTGAATGCTGTTATTCATTTATCTTGTATAACAGATTAGGTGCTTACATATTAATACAACCACCATGACATAACTAAGGAGTTCTTTATGAATCAAAAGATAAAAAGTTGTTTGTATTTAAAAAAGTTCCCAAACTATCAGTATTTATCATAAGTCCGTAAATATTATCAACATATGAAAAGGATACATACCTCAGCAATCTAAAATGCAAGTTTTAATTGTTAAGTAAAGATTATATCATACATTGGAAAAATAAACATTCTTCTTAAAATTTTAATGCGATATTTTCAAGCTGTTTTTCTGCACAGTGATCTGTTTTCATTTAAAAAACGATTCAGAGAATTGCACAAACCTGGCATCGCACAATCTTCAACGACACCACTATCTACCAAATGCATTTCGTGATTGCTCTGTCTTCAGGAATTTTATGGCAAAATTTTTACCACACTTTCTCCCATTGCTGGTAGATTCCTCAAACATATATTTTAAAACTGAGTTAAGGGGAAAATTTCATTATTCGTCAATGAAAACCATTGGAATTTGGAATGCAACAAAAAGAAGACATATTATTCATATGTAAATTGTTTAAATTTTTTCTGTAAATTGTTTAAAATCTTTTTTTTTTTTTTTTTTTTTGATGGAATCTTTAACGCTGTTAGATTCTAATATTATTTACTAAAGGCAGAATAAAGACTCTTTCCAGTGAAAAGTATATTTACACCATAATAGTTTAAGCTGTTTATTTCTTTTGTTGTGTATTTTGTGTCTTCTCTTTAGCTACCTTATAACATTTCAGAAATATGCGCGTATTGATCTTTTTTCATGTATTTTTAAATACGCATAGACCAATCTGTTTCATTGATTTTAAATATTGATTTGATTATTTTAAGCTGTTTAAAATTTAGTACATTATATTTGTTCCCTAACATATAATTAGATATTTATTGTTAAGTATGTGGAATGGTTTTGAAATTAACCTTCGATTAGTTTCAGGCTCACTAATTTCTCTCTGAATGATAAAAGGTTTCATTTTAATTTATTTTCGGATGCTTTAAAAAAAATTCTGCAGTCTTAATCAGTAATAAGCATGGAACCTGCCAGTAGTGCTGTAGCAGATGCTGTAGATTACTGATTGCTGTGTTTAAGATTTGATTTTTTGTAAGCACATGTGAAGCAATGTTTTTAAAAAAATTTTCCACAAAAGTTTAGAAATTTTTCCATTCCTGTCTTGGCAGGTAGCTGTCGAGTAATCCACCAAAATTATGTACCTATGTAAACATTCCTACTTGGAAAGATAGCTGTCAGGTACTCCTCATATACTTATATGTAAAAGTTAATGAACTGTTTTCATTTACAACATGGCATAACAGTGGTTCAAATGGTGCAAGGTATACCATGTGGTGCCATCGTTTTGAAGTGTTGAGTCATTTATTTTACAGTAGTTGCCTTTGATTATTTATTGAAAACAATAACAAACATGATTTAAAACAAATATTAATATCGTACGCGGAACAGTGCCGGATCAATTTATACGTCTTATCATATCATCGTTCAGTTCCGTTCTGAATCTATTTTCCCCCCGTCGCGGGAAAAACAAACAGCAGTTTATCCCTTTAGGGAATTATAGTTGGAACATCCTCCGGCCTGCGACGAAGGCGTTTATCATAAATTCAAATTCTTACAATAAAATAGTACATCTTATACTTTTACAAAATTTGTACCATACAACATAATATGAATACATTGTATATAAAGGTTATTTTCATAATACTAGCTGCTACTATACACTTTATCTTACTAACTACCATAAGCTAAATGAAAATAGAAAGAAAACAATTATCATCATATAAAACTAACACAAGTAACAGATTTCAATTAGTAAAGAAATACTAAATAGATACCTGAAAATTTCCTAAAATCAATCATTCATCAATCTTTTCAAGTTCCAAAGGATATAACATTTAGATAGGCCTTTTTATTACACCTGAAGAAGTTTTTACTGTGATACTTCTTACCTTGTTATCACGGCCTCTATGCAACTCCATCACCTTTCCCAACTTCCACAGCTGCCAAGGTAGTTTGTCATCCCCTATCAAAACTACATCATTTATATTAAAATCAGTGGTTGTATTAACAGGTTTGAAACAATTTGCACCTTTTAATTGGAGAAGATACTCTCTTTTCCATCGTCTCCAAAAATCATTTAAAATTTTTTCTCGATATAAATATCTTTTGATTAAAACTCTTTTGTTACTTGCAATATGTTCTTTAACATGACCAGCCTGGTGCGGTAAGGATGTTAACCGTTTTCCAGTTAGGAAATGAGCAGGAGTGAGAGGGAATGGCTCTGATGGATCATTGTAAACGTAAGTAAGTGGTCTAGAGTTTAGAATAGATTCTATTTCTGTCAAAATAGTTTGCAATTCTTCAAAGGAAACTAAAGCCTTTCCTAGTACCTTTCTCAAAATACCTTTTGTCATCTTCACCATTCTCTCCCAGTATCCACCCCACCAAGCTGCTCTTTCGACGATAAAATGCCATGTTATTCCCTTCGTACCAAAATAATTTTGTACAGATGGATCAATGATATTTGCATATAACTTCTTCAGTTCTATATCTGCACCTTTAAAAGTTTTGGCATTGTCAGAATTTATAGTTCGGCAAACACCTCTTCTTGAGACAAAGCGACGAAATGCCAGAAGGAAATGTTCAGTGCTTAGGCTAGAAACAATTTCAAGATGAACTGCACGTGTGACTGCACAAGTAAATAAACAGATGTAAACCTTGTCTCCACCTTTCGTAAACAAGGGACCAGCGAAGTCGGTGCCAGTGATTTCAAAGGGATTTGCTTCATGAATTCTGTCCGCTGGTAATGGAGCAATCACTTGAGTGCCCCTTTTAGCCTTGAATTTCCTGCAAACGAAACAGTTATTCAAGCACGACTTTACAGCTTGTCTGCCTCGGATAATCCAATAATTTTCTCGAGTTTGAGTGAGTGTATCTGAAACACCAGCATGAAGCAAGTTCTCATGCTCTCTTTTAATTAACAATTCAGTGAATTTAGATTTTCTTGGAATAATCCATGGATGCTTTTCTTGAAATTTAAAATCAGAGTGTTGTAATCTACCACCAAGACATATAAGTCCTTCTGCGGTTAGAATAGGGTTTAAACCATATAGTTTGGAATCGGAACTAAGTGATTCATTTCGTGTCAGTTTAATAAAATCCTTTTCAAATTCACTTCGCTGTGTAAAACGAATCCAATAGCGTTCAGCACTTGCAAGTTCTTCTGCAGTTAGTGTTGCTTTAAACTTTTCAGAATTCTTCTTACAGTTATTAATAAACCGTAAGACGTAGGCAGTGATTCGAAGAACCTTAGATAAGTCACTGTACCTATGCAAATTTAACAAGCCATCGGTACGTTCAGCATATGCTGGTAAGGCAGTACAGCTCCCTTTTATCTCCGTTTCTGCTTCAAATGTATCAATATCAGCATTCGGTATTTCTTTAGTATTTAGAACATCAGCTTCTATTAACCACGAGGGTCCCCTCTACTATGTTTCATCATTAATTAAGGAACGTGCACTTACTCCTCTAGTAAGTTTATCCGCTGAATTCAGTTTTCCGTTGCAAAAATTCCAATTCGATGGATTTGTCTTTTCTTTGATTTCCAACACTCTATTGCGGACAAATTGCTTCCAATCGCTTGCCACACCTCTAATCCAATGTAGGCATATTGTGGAATCTGTCCACATGAAAATGTCACTTTCTTTCAAAGAAGAAAACGTGGATCATATATAATCAGCTAATCGTGCGGAAATCAAGTTTGCTAATAATTCTAAACGTGGCAAGGTCACTTTCTTCAGTGGAGCTAGATGACATTTTGACATGATAAAACTTGTCGTACATTTGTCATGGTATCTAATCTTGAAATATGCGACAGCACCGTAAGCTTTTGGGCTTGCGTCAGAAAATATATGGACTTCCAGCTGCTGAATCTCCAGCTCATTAAAATATGGTCGAGGTATGACAAGCCTCTCAAGCTCGGTTACTTCATTGCACCACTTCTGAAACATAGACTCCAATTCTGCTGGAATATTTTCATCCCATTTTAAGCCCTTTTCCCACAGAATTTGCACTATCAATTTAATTCTAACACTGAATGGTGTAATTAAACCTAATGGATCAACCAACATGCCACATGCACTTAACACTATACGTTTTGTTGGTGTCGCATATTTAATTTTCGTAAATTGGTTCAGATCTATCTTCAACGTGTCCTTATCATTGTCCCAAATTAATCCTAATACCTTTAACGGTATATCTGTTTGATTCGTTGGTGTCCGACATTCCATTTGGGCTTCTTTCCATCTTTCATTAAGGATCGCTGAATTAGAAGACCATTGCCTTAAATTCATGTTCGCTTCACTCAATATGAATTTAGAGTCTCTTGTTAAAGATACCGCTTCTTCAACAGTTGATGCCCCACTTATTAAGTCATCAACATAAAGATCTTTCAAAATAAAACAAGCTTCATTGTGTGAATGTTCATATTTCTTTAAATGGAGTCGTATAGTTGCTGTCAAAATAAAAGGACTGCATTTGACACCAAAGGGAACACGTGTCATTCGTAAAATTCTGATATCACAACCATTGAAATCAAGTTCAGTTCCCCCCTCATTTCTCGACAAAAACTGCAAAAACTTTCGATCCTCCTCAACTATGCCAATCTCTAAAAACGCTCTTTGAATATCAGCACAAAATGCAATTGCGTGATAACGAAATCTTAGAATAATCCTGAGCAAATCTGGATTAAGGTTAGGACCACTCTCTGAACAATCATTGAGCGACTGCTCATCTCTAACCTTTGACGACGCATCATACACAATTCTAACCTTCGTACTTTCCTTTGATTCGCGTACCACAGCATGATGAGGCATAAAATACCCAATTTTTCTAACATCATCTCCATGAAATGCAAGTTGCTCAATAATACCATCCCTTAACGGCTCATTAATTATTTCTTTATAACGAAAGTACAGATGCGGATCATGCCTAAATTTGTTATTTAAGCTTATCAAACGTCTTTCTGCAACTTCATAATTACTGCTCAATGTGTTACAACCCTC
>KK116296.1:380141-513849 GCA_000611955.2 Stegodyphus mimosarum
TTCACATCTGTAACCTTCAATCGTAACGAGTCGGCAGTTTTCCTTCTTATGAATGTTCTGTTGCTCCCGCCGTCTATTAACACCCTCAGCATTTCGCTTTTTTTTATTTGTTTTTACTATGGCGCTGAATGTTTGCAATAAAACCGGGGACGCTCCTGCGCCCTCGGATTTGTTTACAGATTCCCTTTTACTTCCTCCGAAACAATGCATTGACTGTACGATAGATAAATTGTTGTTCGTTTCCTTATTCGATTCAACTGAATCATTTGTCGGTTCAACCTTATCGCATATTAAATAATTGTGAGGTTTTTTACATATTTTTCACAGCTGGTCTTTTTTCCAGCAAAATTTTGATATATGTCTACGTTTTAGACAAATGTAACATCGTCCTTGTGTTTTTAACGAATTTCGTTTTTCGGTTAATGGTAAAGGACATTTCTGAGTTACGTGAGATTTATCCAAACAGAAATTACATACTTCATTCGCTACGGCTGTTAAAGCAGCCGCTGTTGGAATGCGCGCCTTTGAAATATTTCGTTTTGAGTCTACATAAAATTTATTCTGATAATTTTGACTCGCTCCTCTATTACTAAAAGGAATTTCATTTCGTTTGAAGTTTTTTGAATCTGATAATAAAGACGACGCTTCTCTTATTTCTACCTCCTTTCTCAAAAACTCAACTAAGTGTTCTATATCAAATGAGTCACGCGATTCGCGTTGTCTATTGTAATACAAATTTAACTCTTCTGGAATTTTCTGTAGTATTACTGGGCAAAGTAAACTACTATAAGTGCCTGCTGCAACACCTAAAGACTTCAATGATCGAATTTGAATTTCAATCGTATCATACATTTTTCGCAATGCTGGAACGTTCGCGCATGTCTTAACGGAATCAATCAACAACAGTTTATTCATGTGCGAGCTTATAATCAAATCTAGCCTTCCGAATCTTTCTTTTAACAACTTAATTGAGGAATCATAATTTTCGTTTGTTAACGAAAATCCCGAAACTGCTGACAAGGCAGTACCTCCTAAAAATGTTTTCAGATATGAAAACTTCTCAACCTTGCTTAAGGAATTGTTATTATGAATAGCCACCTCGTAGGAATTCCAGAAATCCAACCAAGAACTACAATCACCATAAAACTTCTCAATACTTAATTTCGGAAGCTTAACTACACTACTTTCGTTTCTTACTACGCGTTGTTCCAACCTAACATTTTCATTAACCCGAATTTCATTTTGCGAAACCCAGTTAAAAGTACTTTCTATTTGCCTATCTATTTTCGTTTTCCATTGAATACCGCGTTCCTGATATTCTTCACTCTCAGCAATTTCGTTTTCTAACTCATCTATACCGATTATTGCTTCTATTTCATTATCTAAACCCTTAAGATTCTTTATCTTTTCAATCAACTGGTTTTGATCACAAAGATCATCAAGCTTTTGTTCTTTACTATAAATTTCACTTAAAGGTTTATTTATTGCATCTTCAATTTTTGTCAAAAGATTACAAAAAAGCTGTCTAATGCAGTTTCGTTTCTGCCTTAACCTTTCTACTCTTTTCACCATATTTGCATAAACTACTTCTGTTTTCAAAACTAAATTTCAAATTAATTTACAACAACTAAATAATCAAATCACCACGATAAATTCAAATTTTCCTATCACATACAAATTCATAACACTTCAAGAACTGAATCTAAAGGGACCTACCTCAATTCCATGGTCGTGAATCAGAAACTTTCAAAACAAAGGAACATTCTATCAGAAGGTCAGCATTGGTTTCATCACGTCCGGCTCACCACAAAATTTTGGTGTCATCGTTTTGAAGTGTTGAGTCATTTATTTTACAGTAGTTGCCTTTGATTATTTATTGAAAACAATAACAAACATGATTTAAAACAAATATTAATATCTTATGCGGAACAGTGCCAGATCAATTTATACATCTTATATCATCGTTCAGTTCCGTTCTGAATCTATTTTCCCCCCATCGCGGGAAAAACAAACAGCAGTTTATCCCTTTAGGGAATTATAGTTGGAACATACCATAACATTATGAAGATATAAAACTATGCGAAGACGTTATTAATGCTGGCCAAGAAGATTGATCCAAAGGATATAAGAGACATTTATAGACAGTTTGCAGTTAGTTCTCATCATAGCAGGACAAAACATAGAAATGTCCATGTGCAAGTAAAATACGGTCCTGAGTAAAGGATTTTATCAACCTTGACAGAGGTGTAGCATATGCACCCTCTGTTTTTGCTCAATATAAGGTAATCAACAATCTCTTGAGGCATTATGACCTATTTCTAAAGCACCAATTCCAGCAGTGGAACTGTTTCTAATTTCTAACATTATCTTTCAAGCGTCCTTGAATATCATATGTTTTGTTGGAGTAAAATCCACATATATGGTGCAGGTCTTTTACTGCTGAACTATAGCCTTATTATAATAAGATGCTGTATAGTAATCAATGAAAAGGATCTAAAATGCCACAGGACCTTGGAACAGACATGTGAAGAAGGAAAACCTTGATACAATAGCATTTACCAGTAATTGAGACTCCTTCTATGATGTGGAGCGTGAACAGGCACTAAATGTTTTATTTCTCCAAGACATAGCCTTGCTGCTTTCAAAACAATGTCTTTCAGTGATGTTGAAGTTTTGATTGCATATTCTCCCACTGTCACCACTTAGATTTTCAGAATCACTAGTGTAACTAAATCAGATGTCATTTTTAAAGAGCATTCAACTCCATTCCTGAGCATCCCGATTTTTGTGCTCAGATCCACAGAGAAAGCTATCTCTTATGAGTCTGCATCAATGGTGCTCTGTACACTGTCTGGTCACTAGTGAAAGAAAACACATTATCAGGACTGAGTGTTCGGTGCATATTCTTGGCGAACATCTTCGTGCAAACTTTAAGTCGTGATCTTTAACAGGGAGCTGAATGCAGCTATGTTCTGTGGTAGAAAAACTGTGGTTAAGTGGTAGAAGAACTGCACTTTAGAAGGATTTAAAATCCTCTTTTATTAAACCACAATTATATACAGCCACTTCCCAACTCGAGAGGGATACAGAAAATAATACCGCACTTGGGTCTAAACTGAACAATCAAACTATTTAAACTAAAATTAAATAGAAATTAAGTCGTCGTTGCTCACAGAGCTATGAACGCGAGGTTGGCCTCTATGCTAAAGGGTGCGTAGCAAGATTTAACTAATACTACCGCACTTAGATTTACTTCAAAAAGTAATAGCGTAACAGCGCTACGGCTTAGAATTTAAATACTAGCTAGTCAGGCAAACGTCAAACAGAGTAGCCGTGATCTGAGACTAAAAGCTGTCTCACACTGAGAGGTTCCTACCTGCTGTTTAAATAGTAACTTGACTCCACTTCAAATTAGCATAAAGCTGAAACGTGCGCTTATTCTAACGGGAAGTTGAAATAAGAACAGATAGAAAAAGGCAAATTAAAATAAAACTGGCTGGTGAATGGTTGATGGGACACTTCTTTGAGCGCTTTCTGCAAAACTGTTTGTTTCTTCAACAATCAAATTTAGAAGATCATTATCAAAGAAAATATTGAAGAAATCAATTTCTTTTTCTGCATGATCTACAGAATTTGTTCCCGGTATTCCAGTAAATGTATGAGGATGCAATTCCTCAAGCTCTCGAGTCCAAGATGAAGTATCTTCAGTCGAACTTTTACGCGATGCGGAAGGCAGGCATTCAGCCAGCTCAGTCTCTGACAAAAAGTCCGTGTCAGAATCGTTAGAAATATCACTTTCTAACTCTTTATCAAATGAATCATCACTTTCATCTATATCGCTAGTTGGTTCACTTACCATACGAGTATATTCATCCTCTGATAAATAACGCTTCCTCGCCATAATAATCTAGAGTCAAGGCTGTCCGAAATAACAAGAGAAGTGCGCAAAATACACAGTCCAGTCACATTAATGTGACCATCTGTCAAAAGCCAGAATAACCACCTTTCGCAGAGCGGACTGCTGCGAGATGTGCAGGAAGAGAGTCACATAGGTCCCTGAAGGTGTTCTCTGGGATGTTGAGCCATGCCGACTCTAATGCCGTGGCCAGCTGCGCTAGATTACGCGGTTGAGGATCCATGGCGCGAACAACTCGATCGAGATGGTCCCACAGATGCTCGATTGGGTTTAAGTCAGGTGAGTTTGCTGGCCAGGGGAGGACGGTAAACTCATCCTGGTGCTCTTCGAACCACGCACGTACACTGGCAGCTGTATGGCACCTCGCATTGTCCTGCTGGAAGATGCCATCATCCTGAGGAAAAACAATGCGCATGTAGGGGTGAACATGGTCCGCAAGGACAGATGCGTACTTGTATTGATCCATTGTGCCTTCCACAATGATCAGTGAACCTAGAGAATGCCAGGAAAACATTCCCCAGACCATAATGCTCCCGCCTCCAGCTTGGACCGTTCCGGCAATGGTTGCAGGGTGGTTCCTTTCAGAGGTTTCACGCCTTATACGCCAACGTCCATCTGTCCGATGGAGCATAAAACGCGATTCATCCGAAAACGCAACCTGTCGCCACTCAGTGGACGTCCAGCTGCTGTACTGGCGTGCAAATTCTAGCCTTCGCCGTCGATGAACAGCAGTCAGCATAGGTGCACGAACCAGGCGTCTGCTTCGGAGGCCCAGACGCAGCAATGTTCGCTGAATAGTACTTTGGGAGACACTTTTGGTAGCCCCTTGGTTCATTTTGGTGGTCAGTTGCTCAACGGTAGCCCGTCTATCTGCCCGAACGCATCTCCGCAACCGTCGTTCGCCTCTGTCATCTATGGCCCGTGGTGCACCACATTTGCCACGTCGCTGATTTTGGACAGTCCCATTTTGCCATGCACGGTACACTTTTACCACGGCGGCACGCGAACAGTTCACAAACTCAGCCGTTTCGGAAATGCTTCCACCCTTGGCCCGAAAGCCAATGATCATGCCCTTTTGGAAGTCGGATAAATCGCTTCGTTTCTGCATTACGCCAACGATTGAAATGTTTTCCGAAGCCCTCACACACCCTTTATATACGCTCAACTGCACTGTGCTGCCACCTGCCTTCTGTGATTGGTTATTTAACTCTGACATGGAAAGTACGTGGTGGTCACATTAATGTGACTGGACTGTGTATATCCAAAAGCAATACAAACTGTAACAAAACTGATGCTGAAACCCTAAAAAGCCCCACATTGCATGATGTTCTCTGTTCTCACCTCGGAATTATCTGCTGTCTGGTATGCTTTTCAGTTTGTATGTCAGCATTGTGAGAGAAAATTTATCATATGTATTGACTTAGGTAGTGTTTTAAAAGCTTTAGAAACTTTTTCTATGACAGAATTCTATGGTAGTTCATATCATAAGTCTGTACTAAACTTAAGGAAGCATGGGTACCACATCCTTTATTACTGAATTCCAAACACAAATTTAAAGTACGTCCTTTATTATTGGATTTTCAAATGCAAAGTGTTTTTAAATTTGTGTTTGGAAATATTTAACAAGTTTGACACATGTAACCTTTCAGGTTATATGCCAGAAAATCCACCACTACAATTATCACCTCTTGATCCCACAATTGCCCTTGCAATGCTATTTGGAGGGAGGGAAAAAAAAACCTTAACATTTTTATACTTGTCTTTAATGTCTTGAGGGTGAGTATTGCAATTGTCTATCACTAGAGCAATTTTTTGTTTTGGTACAGCCATGTATTTATCTAAATTTTTAGCCATCTTTCAAGTATCTAATGTCATCCACGAGTTCTTATTGAAACCATAATCTACTTGTGATTTAATACCTCTAAAAAATTTTGGATTTTTACTCCTTCCTGTAAGTAAAGTATTTTTACCCTTTCTAATTTTTTGTTTCATTTTATATTTGCACATTGCTGTACAGTAACTTAAACTTTGTTGTACAATCCTCCAAAGCATTTCTGTTTTTTGAATATTAATATTCCCTGTGGTAATCAATCAGTATTTATCAATGTTTATCGATAAAATAAGACAGGTTTGACAGTGTTAAAAATACCTTTTGTCTTATACATTTCCATGATTTCTTATAGTTTTTTATCTTTCCATATGATGCAGTCATCTTCATTAATATCTTTGCTTTTGCCATGTGATTTTTGCTACTACTCAGTTATTTTTTTCCTCCAGTCACTCATTGCTTGCATGAAATTCACTTTGTCCCAAAGCTTTGGCAATCCTCATAGCTTTTTCCAGGGTTATTGACCCTGATACCAGTTCATTTTTTTAAATCTCACTTCACAAAGCCATTTTAACCATACCTTATCAACGTCTTCATAAGTGCATGTTTTCTTACATTTGCCACTTGGATTGTTGGAATTAAAGCTTGACGAAATTCTGTCGCAATTTCTCAGGATAGTTGATAAACTATTTTGCAAAATACCGACTCTTATGGGAATGTTTTTCTTCAAGAGAGAAGCATACCAAAGTAAGATATAAAAGTATGCAAAGAAACAACCTTGTGTTTGGCATAGATTTAAGTTAAGATTTTATCAGTTTCAAGGACAAATAGGTATAGGTGCCTCTTCATCAGGAGCAAAGAAATCTTCAACAAAGGGATGGTCATATTTATACCAAAAAGAAGTAAAGCGAATGAGAAGTTAGTGCCATCTGTCTGCAGAAATACTAACGAAAATTAAAAAAATAGTTAACAGAATTTTAAAAGCATTAGGAAGGATTGTATTGGAATTAAAGTGTTGACTAAATAAGATAATTTTTTTGTGATTGTGAAAAGCTTCAAAGAAATCTAATTCACCAACTGAGGGAGCTTTTTGAATAACTTTTAGAAACCCAAAATCAAAATCGTGATTATATTTCCAACTATGATTAGCTTTCAAAGACTTGTTAATTTTGCCTTTTCAGACATAAGATTCATGTTCCTTAATGCAAAATTTTCAAAATATCTCAAACCACTGGCAACATATGCTTTAAAATCCCCAAGAACTGAAGCCAGAAAAATGGAGTCTTTAAGAACCAAACCATGGATTTAATTGATGGATGAGAAAATGATATGAAAGCTGAATTTCTGACGAATCCATGCAATTTTGTAACTGATGGAAGGATGAAATAGAACAACAGCAAGGATATTAATATTATTTCTAATAGTGAAATGTTTTCTTTGATGGTGAGGTAAAAATTTTTTAAAGGCTTTTTTCAATGACCACAGGATAAAATCTTTCATGAATGGCAACTGATCTCAAATACTTGAGTTCATTAACAAGCAAAGGCTCTTAGGAACAAACTTTGAGAATGCAAAATACATAATTGTAAAAAGAAGCCATTTTTTTGCTTAGCCATATGACATGATTTAGCATAAATAAACAGAAGAGTGTTTATATTAAAATAGAGGGCTGAAATATGATTCATTTTGGTTACAAGAATATTAAGGAAGGGAAGAGTATTATCAGATTCACTTTCAAGAGTGAATTGGATGGTTGAATGATTCAAACTTATAACATAAAATCTGGGTCAAATCTTCTGTATTACCATCAAAAGTGTCTTCTGCATAGCAAATCCTTGACCTCAAAATAGTGCATGTAATTTTCAGCTGAAGTGACTACCCAAAGCTAATTCTTCAATTTTGCAATATTATTCATTTTTGAAAACAAAGTGGGTTTGACTCAAAGAGACTTTGGTAAGAACCATTAACTCTTTCATTTCAATATATATAAAATGGAATTCTCAAAATTTAGTTTCTAGGCATTTTAATGCACCTTCGACTGGAACATTAGTAAACAGTGAGTTAACATCAAAGGAAACCATAATAGAACACAGGGGAGAATATCTTAAAGTTATCATTGACTTCAAAAGAATCTTTTTCGGTGTGAATATTGTTAGAAAGTGAAGATGGAAATGCAGAACTTAATGTTTGGCCAAAAGATATGATGCTGTTCCTAAGTTAGAAACTATAGGTCGAAAAGTAATTCAAATTTTGTGCACTTTGGGAAGAGCATGATTTTTCTCCTTTTATCTTGGAAAACACCCATTCAAAAACTTCGTTAACTAGAGAGTATACTTCGCTGTTTGGAGTTTTATACACAAGGAAATTCATACCTTGAGCAGAATCCCATGAAAAGCTTCCCTAAATAGAGGAATTCACAAAATACAGTGTTCGTTAAATAAAGGAATAGCTGTATGCTCTTCTTACATGCCCAGAGTTAATCATATTGCACATGTCTGTCTTACCAGACTCTATTCCACCTGTGTTTGGTCTGTGTTTCGGTTCAGTCTATTCATTCTGCTTTTGAGTTAATTTCTGCAATTTGTCCTTGATTTTATGTATCTTATGCATGCCTTCATTTTATGCATATATTACGAGGAATTTATCTACTACAATGGTGTCTGAAGACAGATTTCATTCTTTTACAGGTCAGTTGGACAGAAGATTCAACTAAAATAAGTTCAGGGGACCATGGAATTAAAATATATGATGAAGAAGGTTTTGCAGCACTCAGAAAAGTAAGTATATTATGCTTGGTTCATTTTTCATAGTATTCAGTTTTCCTGTCTTTTATATAAGACAAAATTTGCATTTTTAACTTAAGGGGGAAAATGCTTTTTTTTGCACGTAATTTTTAAGTTGTCCTGAAATAAAAATTCAGATCGCAATTTAAATATTAAAATTCATATATATTACTCCTGTGTTCAACATATTTGTGGGGCTGTTCTTTTCTAATTGCAAATAATTATCACTTGCTCATCTTCAGAGTCACTCATTAGACAATACACTGACACATTCCTGAAAGCATTACTAGGATCCTTTTATTGTTGCTGGTATCTCTCTCTGGCTGTCACCGTTTTTCGGTGCTTAAATTGCTTGAACATGTTGACAGAACCATTATAATAAGAGAGAACAGTAGGCTTGTAGGATAAATTTGCAAAATAGCTGGTTGTGGCATGACACGAATCTGTTTCTGATGAATGAGACTTGTGCCTTTGATCAAACCTCTTTTAGCCGAAATGTAACATTGTGCCAAATAGCTAAAAGATGTTTAATTCTTTTGGCATTTTGACAAACTATAGTATTTGGATAATGCCATTTCATACATTTCTTTTACATTGGTTCTGATCAGTTCTGCTTTTGCAGAGAGAAATTCTTCTCAATCTAGCCAAATGTAATATTTACAAGTCTAACGCACATGACATGACCTTTCTGCGAATTTTTTCAACATAAGCATATATCATTGTAAAGGAATTATGTGTCAAATTTTTTATCTTTCCTTTCAGAAAAATATTTTTTCCCTTCATAAATCTGGATTCAAGTTTCAAAATTAGCACTGCTAGTCTGTGTCAGATTCCTTGAAACATGTTTTGTGAATAAAGAGCCTACAGTGTTTGAGGGTGGAATTAAGTAGTGAGCAGCTATCATTTTCAGCTATTTGAGCAAACTGCCATTTTGAGAAGAGCTGCAATGATATTTTTTAAATTAATAATGTCACTGTTATTTAATAGAACTTCACTATTCAAGTCATATTTCGAGTACTTCGCAAGGAAAAGTGACCTTTGTTGTGGATGATTTGAGCAATTATTAAATTTGCAGCAATGGCAGTTTGGTTAGATAATTTTGTTAAATGTAACAGAAGGAATGGAATTGGATTGCATATTTACGTCAAAGCACTGTTCGACTATCTTCTTACAAAAAGGGATGCCTTCTTTCGGGGTTTTCCTAATGGGAACTTGTATATACATATTACTCATGAGTAAAACTGAAAATTTCCAGCAGTACATACATTCAGTCATCAGGAAGAGAAATCTTGTGTTAACTACTAATAATGCCATGATCAGTATGCTTGTTAGTGATGCTGCCTGCCATACCAATTGGCCCGAGTTTGAACCCCGGAATAGGCATGGATGTTTGTAAGCATATAGTGTATGTATGCATGCGAGTGTTTTTAAAGTACTGGCGAGCTGAAAGTGGTCTCGAATGTGTTGGTGGAAGGGGAAGAGGAGTGACAGATCATCAGACCATCCATTGGGGCAGAGCTGCACAGTTAATGCAGTGGAACTACACCTGTATGACCAGTGATGAAATTTTGGTGTATGGCTCACTTGAATTGAGTTTATCTTTTTAATTCACCCTCCCTCTCTGTAAAAGTGTAGAATAGTACCTCTGGAAGAATGACATTAAACAAATTACCTGAGCTTCCTGGGAAGTTTGTTCCATTTTTATCCTTTCTTATCAAAACCACATATAAGGAGAAAGACTGCGATTTATTTTCAGATTGGCAACACATATATGGATGGATTTGCTTTTCATTTAGTTCATATTCGAGCACTTATAATGAAATGTGAATTTGACATGAGAGTAGGATGTCTATCTTATCACAATAACAAAATCTATTTTTAAGCTGTTGACAATTATCTTTTGTATCATTATTGTTTTGCTTTTTAAATGGTAATTGTCTATAGAAAACCTATTGTAAAATTTTAGACTATTTAAAGGGACTGTTGAGAACGAGAGTTCAGTAACGGAATCATGGGTTCGCATCTACACAAAGCAAGTTGTTTTGTATTGTCCTGAAAGGCAAAAGTCACAACAATTTTCACGGAGGCACTTTACTGAAGCACAAAACACATATACAGACATAACAACGAAAATATTTATGTTAAAACTTGACACAAAAGACACACACACATATCGATCGATCTGATTCTTATATATTCTAGAAGCTGATGTCACTACCCCAGCCTCAGTTCATTTCAGTTTGCAAGATCCCCCCATTGAGACTTGGAGACAGCCTCAAATTTATAACAAGTACAATTGAATAAATCCAATCTTTTAGGTGCTTTCACACACCTACCAGAAGAAGTAAATCTCTCCATTATTAAATCATTAGCAAACAAACTAGTCTTAATTTCAAAAGGTCCCCGAGAAAAGAATTCCCCCTCTTCCGTTTTCTTATCTTCAGTTAATGCTGTTCCAACCGCTTGTAGCTCTAAAGGGAAGGCCTGCTCCACCGGTCGCAACACACTTCAGTGTCGAGTTTTAAGCCTAACAATGCGAACTTTCCCATCCCAACCAGGAATTAGTTCAATAATTTTTTCTATAGGCCAAAATATGCCTTTTATTACCATTAGCCTTTACTATAGGCCTATAGCAATCATAGCCTTTGCTGTAGGCCTTTTATTATCATCACCAATAAAACTATTTCACCAATTTTTGGAGCTCACTGAGATATTCTATTCTAAAATGTTTTCTTAAATCACCAAAAAACTTTCTTCGGTCTCTTAATTTTCGGGAATCCAATTCATCAATATCCCTCTGGAACAGTAGTTTTGAAAAAGAAACAGCGGGTGTAAGAGATCAATTCCTGTGGATGCTCTTGATACATATTTTAATGGTCTACAATTAATGATTGATTCACAGTCACAAATTACAGTGTTCAATTCTTTCTGAGTCAATACAGATTTACCTAAAATAGGTTTTAACAGTTCTTTTACTAGAAGTAACCATTCCCACCAGGCTGTGGTGAGCAGTATAAATTTCCAAATTGTTTTATGTCTGAAACGTTTTTTAGAAATCTTATCCCAATTTAATTTAAAAAGAGCATTATAGGCACCACTGGAAATGAGTTCCATTGTCACAATAAATTATGCTTGGCCTTCACCATCTAGCAATAAACCGTAACAATAAACCGTAAGTGCCAACAGAAAAGCATCCCAATGATAAAGAATTTACCAATTCCAAATGGGTGGCTTGAAATACAGCACAAGTAAATAACACTATCCATAACTTTTCTCTAGTTTTCAAAAACAGATCCGGCCAAATCAATCCCTACAATGTTGAAAGCTACGCAATCTGAAACTCGGTCTGGTGGCAAAGGTGTAGGTTTGCTTAAAATAGCTTTAACCTTAAAACGTTTACATCTCAGGCAGTTGTGTAAAACATTCTTAATTATTTTCGTAGCTTTAACTATCCAATACCTTTCTCGTGTTAGGGTTTCCCAAAAGGATAAAAAAACTTTTGTACTTTTGACAGATTAATCTCTTTATTTTCAATTCACATGCCCAATGGCTCTAAATTAGTAAAATACCTTAAATTGTCATTATTTAAGTCCCAGATTATCCCTGAAACAGAAGTTTCTGTAGAATGCTTTCTCAACATTTTTACAGGCAACATTGCTTTCGAAGCCACACAAATTAAAACAACTTTTAGACATGATTAACCCGTTTATGCCCACGTTTTTTTTCTTTTACAAATTTCTTCATTATTAATTAACTTGATCGCTTATGATGAAAAGTATAATTACAAATCAAGCATGAAATTGACCACAATTGCCATATTTGCTGAGTAAATGTATGTCCTGTTTAAGGGACACTGGGCACACGTATAAGCAAAATACACCTGTATTTGAATTTCAGTGTTGCAAATCATTAATAATTAGTAATGGTTAATATAAATAAATTCGCTTAAATCATTGAAAGCGATTTTACGAATGTTTTATCATTGTACATATTATAGACAATGGAAATGTAAAAACAATTACTTTTCATGAAATTGTTGAAAACATTTATCAGGCAGTCCAATTACTGTCCACCCAAGTTTAGTTTTCAAGGCTGTAAAGACCTGAATCCAGCTCCACTAAGTTCTCAGTCAGCAATTTTCCCAATCAAAAAATCAATCTTGCTTTCCTTACAAAAAGAATCTGTGACATCTATTTTATTTCACTTCAATTCCTCTAATATTCTACAATAATTAATTTTTGGATTAAATCCGCATATCCTTTTCTCTGAAAAAACTTCAAAACTGCAAGTATATGACTTTTTTAAATCACTAACTTCAATAGAAAATATCTTGTGTTCTTTTGGTTTTGTTTCATGCCCCCCAAGCAGTACATGTATCACAGTTTCTTTCCAAAGTGGAGGAACTTTTAATAATGTCAGTTCTTTCATTTACATAAGTACTTTGGCTAGCTGAATCATGCAGAGCGCAAACTTTCCACTCCTGGCCTCAAACCCTAATGACTACACAAAACGTTTGCAAGTAAACGGTTTCACTTCTACGGCAATTAGAGAGGGAATTCTTTAGTTTACCTACATTCCTTTTTCCTTGTTGAGAAAACAACATCAAAATGGGAATTATTACACTGAGAACATTTCAACTGATTCTTAACATTGCAAAATTTGCTTAAATGACCTGCCTTTTTAAGACAATAAAAAACATGCACCTTTCTTCAACAATATTTGCTTTTTCTCACTTAAAGTCATTTTTCTTGCTTCAAGTCTGAGATGAAACTTATCACAAAAAATGCAGTTAAGTCACTTACTTGTATTATTGTCAAGGCTTATTAAGGCAGAAGCCGTAGGGAGTTCACCTTCTTCTGCTCGTCCAAGAACAGAACTCTTACTTTTAAAGTTAACATAAGGAAACCTGCTCTTGCTTATGACACCATTTCTTAACCTTGGATTTCTTGGCGAAGAAAATTCATCAGCTGTTCTAAAGTACAGGAATTCTTGAAATCACTTGCCTCCTAAATTCTCTTTCTTTCCTAGGTAAGCAACACTTCCTCTGGAAAGCAACTTTCCACTAAATGGAATTAGAAAATCACTTTTCTTGTGCTCTTTCTAACCTCTCCAAAGCACTCAGTTTAGATTCCCATTCATCGTATAAAGCTGCTAAATCAGCCTTGGTTCGTCTAGTCACGGCATTCTTCATAACCATGCTTAGTAAGTCGCAAATGTAAATTTGGACAAGTAAATCATTTCTTCCAAAACTTTCTTTTAACTGTTCATTAGCCTTCGGATAATTTTCTTCTGTAGCCAAAAAACTGTATGAGATGTTCTGCTTTCGATTTTGGCTCCACAGACTGTACCTGATGTTGCATCTTATCTTCATCAAGTAGAGACCTAGCCTCATGAAATTTCTGAAATAAGCTTCAGAAAGACAAGTATTCTTTTGGCTCGCTTGAAAATTTCTAAAGCCCAATCTTCAGTAATTTAAATTTTCATTTTTAGCTGCAGGAGTTTCTTGTAGGCACTTTTCCACTTTAGCACAAATTTCTGCCTTCCTGTCTCTGTATGTTTCTGCTTTTTCAAAATCATCGGTGTACAATTTCATACCATTTTCAGTCTTCAGCTAATTTTCAGCAATTAAAAAGATTGATAACTTTCAAGTTTCTGGAACTTATCAGTAATTTCAAGTCGT
The DNA here is from genome assembly GCA_000611955.2 of Stegodyphus mimosarum. NCBI lineage: Eukaryota > Metazoa > Arthropoda > Arachnida > Araneae > Eresidae > Stegodyphus > Stegodyphus mimosarum. The sequence goes on from KK116296.1 coordinate 394,349, forward strand.
AAAATGGAAATTTCACTTACATCAACAGCTTCTTCAACCAGTTCATTTTTAATTTTCTTCAGGCAGAGAATAAAAGATGTTCTCAGACCCTTTCTTTGGGCTTTTAATGCATTCAAATCCATTTTCAGCGAATACTTCAAACTACAAAATTTTAAATTCAAAACACCTGCTCACTCAGGGCCCCACGTTCTTATGTTGAGAACGTGAATTCAATAACTGAATCATGGGTTCACATCTACACAAAGCAAGGTGTTTTGTATTGTCCCAAAAGGCAAAAGTCACTACACTTTTCACGAAGACACTTTATTGAAACACAAAGCACATACACAGACGTAACAGAGAAAATGTTTGTTTCAAAACTCGTCACAAAAGGTGCATACACGCATTGATCGATCTGGTTCTTATACATTCTAGAAGCTGGTGTGAGTATCCCAGCTTCAGTTCATTTCAGTTTGCAACAAAACTGTTTTGCGCATTGCATGCCATATATTTTCCTTAAACTACATGACACATACCAAGTGTAACATGCCATATTTTTTCCTTAAACCACATGAATGCTGGGTTAAAATCCTTCATTTTGAATATTATGTAGTTTGGGGGTTAAGTAAGTTTGTGAGGAGTGTTTTGGTGTAAATACACTACTGGAGTCATCAAGTGAAAGATTCATCCTTTGAATCTCAGAGAGGGCATTGTTGACTATGCTTTCTACTCTGAAAAGATCTAGTTTGTACAAGTTTTGATGCATGTGTTTGATGTCGATCTTCAACAGTTAGCAACAATGGAAATGGAGAGAAAGCAGAATTACCATTAAATGTAGGTAGATGCAGCACTAAATTTCTGAAAGCAAATTTAATAATTAATGATCCAAATGTAATAGAGTGATTGTAGTTAAGTGTATAAATAAAAATGTAAGTTAGTTTCTTTGGCATGAACAAAAATCTAGGTCTGCAAAGATACAGACAGGAAAAACTTTTACATGTACATAAAGTTTCAGTACCCGCTTGTGTAGTTAATGATATAATTTAATTTAGCGGAGGTAATTTATAATTTCTGACTTTACAATCACAGGTCATCCTGTTATATCAGAAATACATTTTCTAACGTAAAAAAACTTCTCTTTTGTGTAATATACAAGTTAAATTATGCCAGTAGTATGCAAGATAGCCTCTAACAAAACAAGTTTATAGCACTTCATCTCTTTAACCCTTTCAAGATGGCATGCCATTGTTTAAGACGTTTCTGCGAGACAGGGGAGTTCAAAGCAGTCATTGCACAGGACAGGGTTTTGCATCACTAAGCCTAACTTCAAGAAAAGAATCACAAAAAAAAATTAATCTCTACCTTCATAATTTTTGGAACAATTTTAGATTGTTACTTAAGGCCTTATATAATTAAAATTAGCATTTAACAATCGTTTTCCTTTATTTTACAAGAAAGTATGTTTAAAAAAATTCTTATCTTGTGAAATAATTTTTGGAAGGACTTTTAAAATTATTCTGAAGTTTTTATTGACAAAATTCATTAATAAACTTGAAAATTAATAAAAACACAATAAAGACTATTTATAGTAAGAACTAACGAAATTTAAAATGAAGGCTTGAGTATGTTAAATATTGAATCATTCAGAAAGGGAAAGTCTTGCATTGCTTGGTCTACAAGCTTAATATTATGTCTGGTGCTTTTTTTCTTTGTTTTAGCCTGGTTTGTGAACACACACTGTGCACCTTCTTCAGGTTTTTTTTTCATTCACACAGAGGGTACGAAAATGCCTACCATAAAGTCGGACAGATCTGACAGTAAACTGCTTTGCTTCGATATAATTTCTGTAGTTCTTGAAAATTTGTTCAATGACTTTTATTTTAAATTAGATAAATGGCATAAGGCATTGATATTCGTGTTGTCTTGCTGTATTATATCCAATTCATCCTCTTTTAGTTTTTTTTTTTTTCCTGGAAAGTCTTTGAGCATTCTTTTCTGTGTTTTTTAATACTGTTCGACAAACATTTGTTTTTACAGAATGCAAATATTCTGCAAATGGAGCTAGTGAAGTGATCCAATAAAAAAATTAATTAAACCCTTTCTCCATAAGTCTCTCACCAATGTTTTCACTGCTCTTTCTCCGTAAGATCTGTCGCTGCTTAACATTTCTGTATCCTGCTTGCAGTGAATTAAAAATTCCATACATAACCGGTAACTGATTCACATAACTTATATATTTTTATCCCGTAACGCGATCTCTTGGATGGAACATACTACTAAAGCCGAGACATCCTTTTCAAGCAAAAAGGTATTCATTCATCCATGCAAAGCTTATCCTTGGGTATATAGTTTCTTTTAAATTTATTTTTTAGATTTTCTATGATTAGACCTATTTTTCCCAACTTTTTAGCACTGTCTGAGGTTGAAATGCACAATTTTTAAAATATTACGGAACATATCTGTAGGCATAACTATTGAAAAATGGAGTAGTGAATGTTTCATTTGTAAAGAAATTCATTTTCAAATTAGGCTTCTTGATAATGCCCATCGGTGTTATCATTGCAAAAAACATTTTTATATTCCGAGTATTTACGTTTGAAAATTTGGCTGACTTAGAGGTTGACGGAGCACTTCTTTGAGCGTTTTAAGTAAAATTGTTGGTTTCTTCAACAATCAAATTTAGTAGATCATCAGCAAAGAAACTATTAAAGAAATTAATTTATTTTTGAGTATTTACTATAGAATTTATTACCGGTGTTTCAATAAATGTATGGGGATGCAATTCCTCAAGTGCTAGAGTCTTAAATATCTTGAGATCTCTTCATATAATTTGTGATTTTGGATCTGCATTTAAGTTTTGCATTGTCATCAGAATATTTTAAAAAAGCTATTTCATATTAATGATGTATTTATTGTTCAATAAAATGTGTATTTTATGTAAAACTTTTGTATTTTTTTATATAGGCTCAGCGGCAAGGAGAAGATGCGTCAGGATTACCATCAGCTTTCTCTGTTTCTGTGTATCATCAGGTATGTATATATGAAATGCTATTATTGTGTTGCTCACATAGCATATCGTAGGCTTGAAAGTTGTTTGTATCATTTTGCATGCACATATATGTTGAGTATATTAATATTTTTATTTTAGGTATTCATGCTTATTCTTAGTATAGTTTGCAAAATTAATATATCCAAAAGGTTTATAAGGATATATGTGTAATATTAAGTCTTAATTTATTTCATATTCTATCTGTTGTATTTCCTTGAACATGTGAGTAACAACATTGGCATATTGAGGTTAATTTCCATTTTTATATGTCCTTTCTATTTTTTCTTTCGTGTTATTTTTATATGTAGGACAATTATTTGTGTGGGAAAAAAATTTAATTTAAAATTAAATGTTGAATAAAAAATTTAAATTAAACGTAACTGAGATATTTCCATTTCTGTTGATTTGTGTATTTCAAGGTCTGTGAATTATATGTTCTTGGGGAGGGGCAAAAATAATTTTAATTAATATGTAAGATACTGTGTCCCATGCACTACTTTGACCTCTGCTGCAGGTAACTGAGCTACACATTTATGAAGACTATATCAGTTAGTGGTTTTATAATGTATGCATTTTAGTTTAGGTGTGACTGCAACTTATTATCATGAATCCATTTGTAAGATTTCTGTTGCACATCCTACTGCTAACCATGAACTGGTGTTTAGTTCTTTGTCATTGGACTACCATGAATTATAAACCTTCAGAACTTGCAATTTTAAAATACTGTTCATTGATATTACCAGTACATTGTTAATTAATGAAAAATAGCAAAGGAATAAATTCTTACTTGGTAGCATTCATTCTTATAATGAATTAATTCTGTCAGTTGTTTCATAGCAGATTAAAGCATTATAAATTCGTTCTGAGAGTATCTTCCACTGTGTTTTTGCTTTTTACCTAAGAATGTCCAAATCACCAAAAGAAAATAACTATTCTATCAGCAGTAAATACACTCATAATCAAATCCTGGGAAAGGGGCCGGCTATGTAGAGTTTTCATGTTTCATGTGTGGTGGTTTTTGCCATTGTATAATATTAATGTGAGCTATCTTAACTTAAAATCATCCTTAAAGGCATCCCTGTCCTCAGGGAGATAGCCCATATGTTTTTTGCCATAAATGACCTAGAACTATTGAGTTTGAATTTATTTACATCTTTTGCTATATTTTTAATATTAGAAAGAACTAGTCATATCTAAACACTTGGTGCTATGATGTTACATTTATGTGAATACAGTACTGCTGACATATTGAGCGTCGACAAGCATCAGAGAAAATACCAGAATAACTTGAACAACTTTCAGACTATAATAGTGCTGATACAGCCCCATCGTGGAAATTTCGCTCCTAATTTTTTCCTTCTGAAATGTAAATATAGCCCTTTTTCCTGTCAAATATGAGTTTGCAGAAAATCTTCCGTAAAGGCAAGAAAGAATGGAGACTGTTTACTTAAGGCACCTTGCTTCGGCAGATAGCAATTATGTGTTCTCCCATTCTCCATATTAATGATAAACCTAGTAAAAATGATTCATTTTTCTTACTTCACATACATATAAATTAATAACTCTTTTCAATTGGTTAAACGTGGCTAGCACTGGCGGCGTCCCTTATGAAGACTTGCCATTGAACCCACAGCATAGATGCCAACATTTAGAATGGTGCCGGTTTGGAGCTATGTGGATGACAATGGCGAAACGTGTTCTCAGATGAGTCACACTTTTGTTTATACAGTGACAGTCGACGTGTAGACAGATCTAATCTGGCAGTAACTGTGGAACGCCCCACCACGCGACGACGTGGCATAATGGTTTGGGGCGCTATTGCCTACGATTCCAGGTCACCTCTAGTTCATATTCAGGGCACTATGACGGCCCAATGATACTTGTATAATGTACTGTGGTCGGTGGCAATCCCCTACCTTCAGGGGCTGCCTAATGCAATTTTTCATCAGGATAACACCCGACCACACAATGCGTGCATCTGCCAACATGCTCTGCAAGGTATATACAAAAGCTTCCCTGGCCACCGTACTGTGCTGACCTGTCACCAATCGAACATGTGTGGGATGTGATCGGACGCCGTTTTGCAGACTGCTTCGTACAGAAGACTAACTGTGGCAAATGGTTGAAAGGGAAGAAAGAGCCATCCCTCAGGACACCATCCACACTCTTATTGACTCTATGCCTAGACGTTTTTCTTCGTGCATCGCTGTCCACGGTGGTCCTACATCCTACTGAGCCGACGCCGTTCTCGCTCTGTATTCTGACTATCATTTTTAAATAAAAATCACTTATTGCTGCTTGCTGTCTCTTTTTTCCAAATTTCATCACTTTCTGACCATTCCTTCTTTTTGTTGCATTTTCAGTGTCGAGCAGTGTATATGCTAAAAAAGTAAGACTAATTTCTTCTCTGACCTTTTTGATAATACATGCTTAGAAGTGAATTTTAAGTATTATTTCATTTCATCTGACCCCATCACTTAATCCCAATAAGCATTCTTAACTGTCTCTGTCCCTTTGAATCTATTGGCTGCCTGGGAGTTTTTCTGCATTTGTAGTATCAAAATAAATTATTTTCCATTACACATTCTCCATTTAGACAAGTAACACTTGTGCACTTTGGCATAATGGAATCTTATTTCTCTCTCAGTACTGTATCACGATGTGCATAATTCAAATGGCTTTTGCCAGCGAAATATGGTGGGATATCCATATTTTACATGCAGCTTATGCATGCATCTGTGCCAAGTCAAAATGCTATTGGCCAGATTACTTACAAAAACGAGTGCTATATTAATAAAGCTGTTGGTGTGGATATTTGGTCTTGAACTTTTTTTGTTTGCGAGTGCAAGTTGTATAATGTTAGGTCATTTAATTATTTAAAAAAACTGGCCTATCTGCCTGTTACAAGCATGCAGTGTGATGAAGAAAATACATCTCACTAAGCACTTTTTTTTTATCTGCGACTTCGTGGCTTGTGTACTGGTGATGGATAGTGTACAATTTCTAAATAATGATGCAGACGTGATGAGCTAGCATGTTTTTGTATGACATAGTGTTGGTTACCTGTGACTTATTTATAGGTAAAACTAACTATTTTGTCTCTAAAATATGCTCCATAAAGTGTTGTCATTAAGAATAGAAAAAATAAATGCATAAAAAGGTGACTCATCATTTTTCAGCATTTTCGGTAAGGAAGTAATTTGAAATAAAAGTAAGGAATTATCAGATTTGAGCTGCAGTGCATTCTGTAGGAAGAAAGCCCTCTGATAACAAACTTAAAAGTGAAAGGAAGTATTCTTTTATAGTTCAAATTCATTAATTTTCAAAATTAAATATTCAGGCACGTTCAGTGTCGTCACATGATCCATTAAAAAAAATTACATGCTGAGTCACTAAATACTTAGTTATAAAATAAGTATTTTTATCTAATACAGTATATTTGCAATTTAGGCATAATTTCTGCATGCAAGAGTATTTTGAAAATTTATTTATATATTAATGTTTCCAGCTTTATTTTGTTTGTTTCTTCATAGGGTACATATTATGGGCCTTGGGTGCAGAGCGAGTTCCTGGCAGCTGCTTTCAGCATCATTCTGTGGTATATAGCATTCTCAGCTAGGTCAAAGCTAATATCATAATTCCCATGCAATGTGTAATAGGATTTAAAGAAATGTGTAAAAAATGTGACATAAAAGCTAAATCCATTGAAACAAATAAATGAATTTAAATTATTTTTTAATAAGATTCTTTGATTTTTGGGTCTGTTTTTGAAGTGCATGAAAAGAAAGCCATACTTGAATTATATTTATTTCATCAAATTGTAAAGAACAGCTGATAAAATAATAAATGAAAACACTTTTAAAAGTCTTTCTATAAATTTTTCAATATCCACATCACTGACTTTCACCACTTTGACAAATTGTGTTTGGTAGATAGTGTTAAAAAATCGGTATGATCTTATTTGTGAGAGCAGTTTCAGTGTTCCAATGGTGTCTCTGTAAAGTTTCCAGGTATGGAAGTTAGGGATAGTTTATGACCAATTCTATTTCTCTATCTGGAAATTTCAGATAATAGGGGTTAATAGCTTTAAAAAATATTTAGTAAAAAATGTTACTGAAACTGTGAACCTAGCCCTAACTTGAATAAACCTGAAATCTTTAATTGCATATAATTATGGTGGTGGGAAGGAATTTTCAAAAACTGTTTTTAATAGGAGTTTGATTAAATGGTTTTCTTAAAAACAAAACAAAAAAAAAATCTGATGTGTACACCACATGACTTCCTTGTATGGAATATTAAATTATACGCATTTTGCATTCATTTAAACGTCTTGGATTGAAATAAATCTACTTCATCGATAGCGCATAAACCACAATAGAATAAATGTACTCTTTAAAAGTCACTATATTTGTATAGCATAGGATACTCTGGCGCTAGGTTCACCTTAACAGCGTTATATCTCATTCATTTTGTAAGTTAGAATGTGCAAAAATTCTATTCAAATACTATAATAAATCTAAAGCAATGTGTAAAAGAAATTACTAAAAAAGGAAAAAAATTTTTTCACAGATGATTCAGTATTTCTCATTCAATGAATTCATTTCTCACTTCATGACAATGCAAAAATACATAAAAACTCAAAATACCTATATTGAAAATTACGAAGTAAATCTTGAACACTTATTTCCTAGAATAAGTTCCAGAGTTGATTAAGCATGGTTTAATTCGCAATAGTAAAACAAGGCGTTACTTTTGGCTAAGTTTCAAATGTAAACAAAGATGGCTGCTGTAGCCAAAAAAATTAGGCTTCGCTGCACTTAAACAACTTTTAGGTTGTTAATAATTCCACAAATATAGCGTGTAGCTTTACTAAAGGCATAAAAACCTTAACCGAAAGATAAGAACAAGATAATTCAATCATTTTTTAAAGGAAAAATTCCTCAGTTTACAAACATAAGAATAAAGAAACTGAGCCGAGTAACAGAGTGGATATATATATGCATATATTTACATACTTTCGGTGAGGCTGATTGCAACCAAAATAGGAGGTGCACATTTACATGTTATAGCAGTCGTATGTGCAAAATTTCAATGTTCTGAGGGTATTCGTTTTTGAGTTTGCGAGATTCATGCGTACGTACGCACAGACACCATGAAAAAATCTCTTCAGAATCCATTTTAAATCAGTTTTATAATTTTTTTTTGCAGAAAAAGAGTCTTTTATTCTGTCCTTACGTATGGATGTCACGCAAAAACATCGTGAAATTGCATTCTATAACAGTCAAAATGGATATTTTCGTTGAAATATGATACCCGAAGTTTTTCACGATTGCAATACTTCCTTTTTACTTCATACGAGGAAGTGAAAAGGGAACCTGATTATTTTGTTTTAATAGAAAGAGCACATTAAATAATTGCTCAATTATTTTATACATTGAGTTATACTGTGATTTGAGGGATTTTAATTCAAAATATTCTTTATTGAACACAAACTAGGTTCAACCAAATTTTACAAATTTTGAGATACTAAAAGTCAATGAGAAGTGAATATGAATGGAAGTTTAATATACAGACTATCCCAAAATAAAGTTGCCATATGCTAACAGTGAATTCCATGGCCAGCAATTAGCAAAAAATGGCTGTGAACCTGTAGTAGGAGATACCTAGTTTGCTAGTTATGCGACAGAACATCAATGACTAGTGGTTGCAAGAATAGTTGCTTGCCCTGTATGATGTGTTGGAGATTCATTGGACAGCATTCTTGATATGCTGAAATTCATGAAATTACGACCTGGATGTGTTTAAAATATGTGAGAGTTCAGTTCAGGATACCCAGCTACAACAGAACGTGAGCACAGCTATCCTCCACATACTTTAATTGCTAATTTTCGATTATAATAGCTTTACATTTCTCATTATATAGTCATAGTATATTTTTTGTTTACATTTGGCTATAGAATGTACTTCTGGCGTTTGATGACTTTTGTACTAAGGTGTCATTTATGCTGTATTCCTAACTGATGTATGTTTTATATTAAAATATCCTCATTATCATTCCTAAATTTATGAAATAGTTCCTTTGTGGATCTTTATTATTGCTGACAGGCACCATTATAATCAAAAAGCAAATTCTTATAATGAAAGAATGTGTGTAATCTTCAATGAATGAGTTTTCATTTTCTTTGTCGGTATTTGACTATTTTGTCTGTTAAATATAAATTTTTATTCACTCACAAATTGAACAGTTATATATGTAAAAACTTACTTTACAATTGGTTGTTGACCCATAGAAAAATAGCCTGAATATGTCCTATTATAAAGCTTCGAATTAGTGACAAAGTGTTTGAAATAAACCTTTTGAGATTTTGTGTGAAGTATGTAACCTCCATCTGTCGATTATTTACAGTTACACAAAGAAGAATTATATTTTTAATAATAGTTACTTAAAATCATTTGGAATTTTTACAATAACTGAAATCATATTTTTTATGTGATTTTATATACCAGTTTATTTACTATTCAATATCAGAAATCTTCAAATTGTGTATATCTAATTATATAAAAGTTCATCTAAATATGAGACTTAATAATTTCATTGTTCATCACAAGTATGTAAAAAAAAGTTCTGTAAGGTTCATATTTATTTACACTAAGCTTACCAGAAAGTTTTTATCCAAGTTATTTTGATCTGCAACTTTAAAAAATATTGTATTTATGCTGCCATCAGCGTTCAGTTTTTCAGGTCTATTGCACGATATGTATGGTCAGGTATTCCAATAACTTTTCAGTATAATATATTTCACTGTTTCATTTTGGCATAGCTCCCAAGGATGCTCATCTTAGACCTAATGAACTTTAGAAAGTGTGGACTTTATAAGGAAAATTTGTCAGTATTTATGTTGGGTATGAAGATGACTTCATGGTGGCTTATTCAACTGATAAAAAGTGAATAGACATTGACAGGCAGACCAATGGATAAGGGGTCCATTTCCTGCCTTACATAGATTAAGGGCCCAAACATTCAGAGGGTATCCGAGAGGGCGCCACTGCCCTCGGCCAACCCAGGAGGACTTCACATGTCAGACATCGTCCATCCCCAAGTGTTGACCGATGGGCACCACTTCCAGGACAATCTTCAATATCTAACCATGTAACGTCCCCACATCCAAGGGGCAGACAAGACAGTACTAGTACAGTCCCTGCCAAGCCTGAACCAAACATCACATAAATGATGGCATGAATGCCGTGATAACTGTCTATTTACCCCAGAGATCGAGCCTGTCTAGACACTCATCTAGCCAATGTCTAGACAACCTTGACCTGCTAAGTAGTACTGAATTGTTGCTGTTATTATCGATTTATCCCCTCAACTGGCTTAGGAAGATGAGTTGCAAAGTAATTTTTATGGTAACTGCATACCTTCCAAAATCTAGTGTGCGACTTGTATGTTTTTGGTAATTCATATGCTCAGTGTGTGACCACAAAGAAATTCATATTACTTTTTAACATTTTAAAACATTAAATGAATAAGTTAACTGCATAATGTTCACCAATATTTTAGTACATAATCAGTTTAAAAGATTCAATTACAAAGCATCCTTAAAAATGATATTACTAGATACATTTCATCTGTTAAGGATCATCTTTAATTTAATCTGCAACATTTATTCACTTTTCAAGTAATATCTGTTCATTTTGAATTCAGTTCATAATACTGCAGTATAGATAATTCTGTATAGCATATTATGTAGATTCAGTTTAATGTTGGTTTTATTTTAAAAACTAGGCATTTGGAGATTAAACACACTCCTTCAAGACTCATTTTCAAGAAAGAAAGAAAAAATATTTTGTCCCATTTGCTAGAAAAGTCACTTAAATGTAATATATAAGGAATGAAGGTTACTAAAGGCAGTCACAATCATGTGCCATATATCACATAAAACAATCAAAGGATTAAAATATTGTGAAATAAGGCTTTTGAACAGTTTGGAATTCATAAATCTGTAGCTGATCAATTTTATTCTATTAAAAAGTGAAATTCTGCTAAATATATGTTTAAATTGATGTATTTGAAGCTTGTTTTAATTTATCAATTTTTACTGTGTTTGAACTTCTATATTCCACAGAACCGAACCCTGGGGTTTCATGCAGCTCTTCTAGGAGTTCTGTAAATCAAATTTCAAATTAGAAAGCATTTTTTACTACAATATGAACTGGATAACTGTGCATGAAAAATATTTAATCATTTTTATCTTTTTAATGAATGCTATTCCATTCAATTAGATATACAAAAATAAGCTGGGGACAAGAAGAAACATGCATGTGAAATGTCAGATAGCTACAAAATATGAAGTTGCATATATATTGGGAGCTGTGACTGATGTGACAATTTTTTAGCACTAACTGTTTGGTAGCTCAGTTTCTTACAATCTGTACTCGTGCGAAACACAATCTCTTAATCCAACACATTGCGTAAAGCTGCTATTGGATTTGAGAGAAAGCTGTTGGAGCTTTAGCTACTTTGAAACATTTCCTAGAATTCTGGTTGTGTGGCTTCACTATTTCAAAGGACACTTATGCATCTTCATAAGAATATAGATGCCTTTGTAGAAGATTTTCAAAGTGAAACATGCTCATTTTCATGTTACACTAGGGGAAAAAATGCCCATGCATTGAGCCTTTTGACTGAGGTTTGAACTCCAAACTATCACAGTTTAATAGTCATTTTTACTCACTTGGCCACTGGTGGGCCTATCAGTGGCTCAAATCATTTGCGAAGTAAAAGTTTTTAATTGCCAACATCTCATAATTTGCAGCCTGATAGAGGCTTAAGAAAAGAGCCAAGCAGATTGAGCTGAATTTGCATGTTCTTTTGTCTGATGTAATTAAGTGTAACATGTTTTTGGCAGTATACATGGGTTTTCCAAAATAGTAGAAGAAATATGCTAGGAAATGTAAATTTTGTTTCTGTCGATTATACAGTAACCAGAAAAAGAGCCCCCACATTTTTGCATGGTTTGTATTTTGCATTCTGAAAGTTGTGTAAAATTTCAAATTTCAATTGCGGTTTTTGTAAAACTTAGTTCATTTTGATTATAAATTGGTGATTTGTCTGAGTTTCAAAGATTTATGTTACAGTTTGAAATCCCAATAGTGGCTCATTGGCCCTCGGTTCATTGTTGCATTTGAAACGTCCGGTTGTAAAATTATTGGGAACATTGAGAGATACTGTGTCTGAAGTCAGGACAGTATACAATATATTGAGCAAAACATACTCTGTAAGTCAGAATTGTGGGAGGAAAATGAAACTTACTAATAGAGGCAGAAGAACAATAAAGAGAGTTGTTGCAGCAAAAAGAAAAACTTCATAAAAGGTGACTGCTGATCTTAATATGCATCTAAAGAACCAGTTTTCACATATACAGTGTGATGGGAACTATATAAGCAGAGTTTTTAAGCCAACTTAGTGTCTCTAAACCTTTCTTTTTCATAAATAAAAGCAAAATAGACACTATGACAGTAACCAGGAATATAAAATGTGGAATGCTGATCAGTAAAAACAAGTACTGTTTTCAGAAGAGTTAAGCTTTAAACTATTTCTCACCTCAGGACAAGTTTACTGTGGAGAAGAGTTTTTGAGCTAATTTGCTTCCAGCAATAAAACATGGTTGTGGGTCAGTTATGTCGTGGTTTGAATAGACCCAGTTGTCACCTTATAAGAAAAATAAATATTTGTTATATAATTTTCAGCAAGCATGTCCCATCCAGTGATGTGAACACTTTCTATTTGTGACTTGATCTTCAAGTTGTTAACACTCCACGATCAGATTGTTCATTCACAATCTGAATAGCATCAAGTTAATATCTTTGCTAGACTTTAGAATCACCAGACTTAAATATTGTTGGAACACAGACGTCTGTGCTCAAAATGGAAAATAAAGGGAGATACGTTTTTCTCAGCATCTGTCAAAGATTTGGAATAGTTTCTGACAGAAGAATAGTATAAAATATGCCACCATTTTAAAAACATTTAAAGCACTTTTTGGATGCCAGAGGTGACTTCATATTTAAGTGTTTTCATTATTTTAAACAACCCTTATATGCACTTACATGCAGCTGGAAGTTCATGGTAAGATCAGAGGTCATACTGCTTTGCTGTTTGATGCACATTTTTGTGAATTCAAAATCATTATACAGAATGTAAACCTGTTTTAATTTTAGTTGTCGTAATAATAAATTTATTAGTATTAGAAGTTTAACAATAATACAAAGAATTTTCGGATTTTTTCACGAACTGTGTATACAGTTTTTGAGACTCGGACTTTATTAAAAGATGCAAGAATATTGTCCATAGTGTTCCCATCATTTGAACATATGTGTACCGACGAAACTGTATAGTATGTAGCTTTCCTTGGATAGGAAACAAAGATAAGCCAAATGGATTACATGTTGAATGTAAAAATATTACTAATAGTAGTTTAAAATTCTACAAAATAAAGAAAAAAAATACGTAGTCTAATCATCTCCATACAATAAAAAATATTGAATGCTTTCAGCATAAATGTAAGAAACTGAAAAAAGAGGGAGGAATTGAATTTCAAAAATACATGTATTCTTTCTACCAATTTAAGATCTCTAAGGCAATTTTCAATTTGTTGAAGATAATGATGTATATGTAATCGTATATTGCTGTGCAAGCTCAAACTGAAAAAAAAAAAAAAAACCATGTGTTAAACATGTAATATCTTGCAGATTTGATGAAAAATGTGTTCAAGAATTTGACAGTGGCCAACTCTCCGATGCCATTTTTGATAGGTTATGGTTGCAATGTCCCTCTGTGAAAATGAATCAATATCTCATTTAAAACCATCTGTGTATCATTTTACTACACAATTGATTTGGCTATTTGGATAGCATTGTTCTGTTATGCTTTAATTCAACAGTTCAAGCTCTGTTCCCCCCCCCCCAAGTCTTTTGTACAGAGATCTCTTGGGGGGAGATTTTGAGCTCATTAATGAGAATGAATTAAATTGGTATTTATGTTCACCTGATTTATTATTACTTTGGATTACATGTACCTGACATTTATATTATTTACGTTTCATGTAATAAATTGCTTTGGCCAAATAGCATTATTTGTGTTGACAGAATAAAATAGTTATTCGGCCCATACAAAGAGGGTAACATGAATAATTGTAATCGCGACATATTAAGCATTCTCATTACTATTCGGTCGTGATAAAACTAAATATGAAAAGTGATTTTTAAATGCTATAAAAATTATAAATTTTGTTAAATCCAAATTTGTTATTTTATTTATTCATCTAATGATGAGTTATCTAGCTACCATAAAATCTTGTTTTTAAAGTCAAAAGTATCTCGAAGAATCTTGAGCCGAATTTACAAGTTAAAAGACAAAATTAGAACTTTTTTAAACAAACATTTAAGATTATGCTCCAGAATTGCATGATAAAATGTACCCACTTTTAATCGAGTGGGTGAGACCGCGGAACTCTGTGAGTTGGACTCCGGTTCAAATTTCAGCGAATTTACTGGCTTGTGTTTTCTGGCTCTCTCCCACAAGTGATATGAATGCGAACTAGTTTTCCTTAGAAATTCCGCGAAGTCATTCCGCCCTTTAGGCTTTCTTATGTATTTTGCTGAAATCAAAAAATTCAGTCTTGTATGATAAAGCAATCTGTAGTCTTTTTTAGCAGGCAAGAGCTGTTTTAAGTGAAGCCAATAGATTCTTTTTCAAGATACTATTCGTATATTAAAATTAATGCTTTGCTTTTAAAATTAAGTATTTGGGTACAAGTTTTTTTTTAAACCAATGGGAGGGCCACTACTAAGGCCAGAACTGCTGGTCATTTTATTATGGAGTCACCTAATAGGTGGGCCACTTTTGCTTCATATGAAGAGCTGTGCCTTCTTCGGGATTCGAACCTGGGCCCTTTGGTATCGCAGTTGGCTTCCCTAACCACTATACCGTCTGGGCGGCCGTATTTGGGTATAATTAAATTTGGTTTAAAAGTGCATTTTAGAGTATATGTCTCAGTCACAAAGTACTGTAAGAGCATACTCGGAAGAAACACAGGACTAGATTAAAAACCCACTTCAGAACTGCAGTGAACCAGACTATTTGCTAGTGGAGGACACAGCAATTAATTGATATATCAACAGACTCGTCATTAACAAGAACTGCAAGTTGATTTTCAATGAATAGATGTATGCAGAATATCCCGAAATTTCTACCAAAGCCATAAAGATCCTAATGACGTTCACGACAACTTATTTTAGTGTATGATAATTTTCTGCCTGAGCCATGGCCAAAAAAAAAGGAAACACCTTTTATTCCTCTGCAATATTAATTTAAGAATAACATAATTTTTTACTTTTATAATTCATGGTGTATGTGCATTTTTTGAATCATAGAGATACAATTTACTGATTCTGTAAATATCTTCATCGATTACTGGGGTGTTTCCGTATCATAATGTTCTTTGAACTATCCCAAAAATGCATTAGGAAAAAAAAATTAACAAGAAATCATATTTACCACTTTTAAAAAAATTAAAAAAATTTATGAAATATGTCACTCTTTCTCCTCATCTCAGAGAATTCCCCCAAAGTAATTGCTTTTCTTACGTAAATTATATAAATGGTTAAAGAGCAACACGGAGGTATAAACTATATTTACTATTCATGGCAATGGATTATTGATGAAAAAAATTGCCGAATTGTTTCAATATTCTCCAAGGAAAAGTTTATCGCGATGCATGCAAAAGGTCTGCCTTAATGTGGGAACAGGCATTTTCAAATAACTTCAAGATAGAAAAGAATTCTCCGAAAATCAAGGACTGTAACCATTTCTGTTTCTCTAACAGCTTTAAGGTGAAATTGTTCTTAATGTAAGCGACAAACAATTCGGCACACACTGCCGAATGAAAACGTAAGATCCACGGAAGATTTCGTTTTTAAAGAAAACATATACCGAAAGGAGTATGCAATTTTCCAAATTTTACCATATCGAAATCGAATAAACAATGAAACAAAAATAAATTTATTTAGAATGAACAGAAAACAGTTTTCCGACCTCAAGGCCAAGCCATATGATACAAATGCAAAAGGGAAATTGTCAAAGGTGGAGGTGGCAGGCTTATGTTCGGGGGGGGGGATTTCATGGTATGACATGGGCCAAATTTCTTGTGTAGATAGTATCATGGCCAAAGAGGTGTATGTGAAGGATATCTTAGAGAAAAAATGGAACAAAAGAACATGTCACTGAAATGGCAATATCAACAAATAAGATTCGAAGCATTCAGTAAAGCTGATTCGAATAAAATAAGATTACTCTTCTGCCATGGCTCTCTCAGTCACCATACCTAAATCCAGTTGAAAACTTAGAGCATGATCCAAAAGATAAAATAAAATACCATTATCAAACCCAAAGGAATTGTAGAGAATCGTGCAAGATGCATGCTATTGTATTCCCACTGAAAAATGTCCAAAATTAGTTTACTCCAATCAGAATCCTTAATATAAAAGTTTTGCATCTAAGTAAAGAACCTAAGATTTTTGCACTAAAGGCCTTTTTGTTTTTAGTAACCTGGTATTCCTTTCTTTTTCCTTTTTTTTCTCCCCCTTCCCCGTTTTTGTCCAATGCATTTTTGGACTTAGTATAATTAAAAACATTATCAAACGAAAATATCCCAATAGGCGATGATGATACTTACAGAACAGGTGCTTAGTCAGGAGAGGTACCCTGTGCGCCCAGACACATTTAAAAAAAAAATATTATGTATAAATATTATAATTCTTTTAATCAGAAACAATTTTTAAACTTGGCAAAAACCAGAGAAAATATTTCAGTTTTTCCTCAGTATCATATGATTAGCAATATATGCAATATAAATTAGCAATATCATATGATTATGATTTGTTCTTAGTTATAAAATCTGATCTTACAGTGTTTTTTTTTTTTTTTATTTTACGGTGCATAGGTTTGTTAAAAATATAACCACTTTTAGAATTTTTAGGGATCTAAACCTTCTCTTTCCTCTTCATGATTTTGAAAATTAATATTTTAGCTTGATCACACGCCAGTTAAAAGAATATTTTAGAAGGGAAGCCGTATTTGGAATAAGCTCTGGTTAATTACTTTTTGTTGCATTAAATCTTCTTTTGAATCCAATTATACTAATAAGCATAGTAAACGTATAAAAAGTTGCTTCTCAATTAAGCAAGCAATGTAAGATTCAATTATCTTAGCACCTTGAATTTTATTTTGAAATGAAATTTTTAAAATATTTATCTCTCTCTTCACCATCTTTATTTCATTTTTGTTTCTATTTATTCTTTATTTTTTAGATACATGTAATTTCTTGAAACTCATTCGAGCATCTCTCTTCGCGTCTTAGTTTTGTAAAATATCCCCTAACTTCAAATCCTTTTTTTTTTTTTTTTTTTTTTTTATTTTTGTTTACACAGTGTAAGAGATCCCATACGAAAAGGTTATAAACTTAAAAATTCGCTTAGGTTCACGTGTGTTTCGTTTTATGATTTTATACTGAACCTTAGTTTGCAATAGATATAGTTCTGTTCATAGTTTAAATGTGCTAAAAGCAAAATAAATAAATAAATAAAAATAAAATAAAATAAATAAATATTTGTTTGTATATTCCAATGCGTAATATTTAGGTGTATAATAGTTAAGCGATGAATAATTGTTCCTGTTATGCGCGATTTCTTGTTTAAAAGACAGGCATAGATTTCTGTTCAAAAATGGATTTTAAATCAAGAAGAGCTAAGAGTACCTTAATTCTTGTACTACATGTCACTGTAGTTCATGCGCATAACTTAAATTTAATATGTTATTAGAAAGAAATTTTTAATGTATTTGAAAACTCGAGAAAAAAGTTCACATAAAATTTATATCTGAATTCTTACTAACTGTATTATAGCATCCTATAAAAATAATCTTTCACAAGCCATGGGTAACTTCTAAATCGAATTAGCAAATAACAAATCTAATGAAACACATCAACTTTAAAATTAAACAAATTTCTATCTTAGAATGGCATTCATTTGAAAGAAATTTTCTACGCTTTTAGAAAAAATCTGACAACGGTCTCCTTTTTTGGGGGGAAGGGACATCAGAAATTAGCCTTTTTTCCTTCATATTAATCCTAAGTTCATCCATAAAATTTAGCAAATTATAACCAGAAATCAGCATTGCAATTGAAGAAGTGATGTATGCAGACGGTACTGTGATTTCCTTTCTCCAAACAACGGTCGTTCGGCTGTTTCCATTCTCGGTGACTGAAATATCTGGCTGTGTGAGTTTGAGGAGTTTCTTCATGAGCAACATATATGTAAATATTTTCTCTTTTGTCTAATTTTAAATACATGCACTGTATTTGAATCACACATGAAGTTGCATGCAAACCAAAAGATTCTGTTACTAGTCAATTAGAGATATACTTATCAGTTGTGGAAGTTCAGAATACTCTTTTAATTGAGTTATTCCAATTTCTATTAAAATGGAAACAAAATCTTTGCAAATTTTACTTGATTATAACTCTTCCTTCCCTAAATGCTACATAATATGGATCATTATTTACAGGAATCGGCCTTACAGAAAATTATGCATGAGCTTCTTAGTTCTCTGTGCATAAATTTCTAAAGTACTCTTGCGGAAAATCAGCTTTCCTTTTATTACTTTAAAAGTAGTTACTTGACTTGTTTATTTCACATGACATCAGCAACTCCATTATAATTTATCTATTTATAATATCGGATTTTTTTTTATTGAAGCAAAAGAAAAAAGTGCGAACAAATCATTTGCACTTGTTTTCCGAGGTAAACAATGTACAATGTACTATGAGCAGCAGTTATAATAAATCCGAAGTTAATTGGTAGGTGATAATTGTGGTGGAGCTGTGCTGGTTGGAGTTAATGATGTACAAACCAACGATTTCTTTGCATACATTCTTTCTATTTGAAATAAATAATACTAATTCTTTATCTATGTAGTATTTCTGTTGGTAACGTTTTACCTTAAATTCGTAGAATCTAAATGGCAACTGAGTAGAAGTCCTCCCCCGCTTTTTTTTGTTGTTGTTGTTGTTTCTTTTCAGAATTAAACATATATTTAATTCGTTTTGTTTCCTTTTAAAATTAAACGCTTTCATGAATTCATATAGGTATGCGCTTAATAATTTTTTAACATTTTCTGTACTGAGAAACTGATCTCATAGAGTATGGCCAAACATTTTAGCCCGCGACCTGTATTGGCTCACGAAGCTTTGATGGCCAAGACCTAGTTACTTCATCATACCTTGGTGATGTAATATAATGAATAGGATACATATTTTTTTTTAAACAAAGCAGCGAGATTTTTGGAGACTGGATCTATACCGCTATGATAACACGAAGAGACTTGTTTTTTAGACTTCAGTGCAGTTTCACCTAAGATAAATTTCTTAAAACTGTTTACATTTTTTCAAAAATAGTCTTTTCCCAGAATATCCGAGGTTTCTTCGGTCTGCAATGTAATTTTACTTCTAAGTGGATTTACCTCCTTATTGCAAAAATTTTATTTATTGCAAATTTTATTATTTTATTTATTTATTTTTAAGCAGAAGTTTGCAATTGTAAGGATTCCACATTTTGGGGATGTTTTGTGTTCGAAAAACGTCTTCAAAATTAAATGAATTACAACATATACAGATCAAAAATTAAGATTTAAACCAAAACGTTGCTAAAAGTTTCTGTGAACAAACCGAGAATACTGCTTATTATGAAAGTAGGTAAAAGTAACATCCGAAACCTTTGTTCTCGTAAAAAGTACAATAACATATCTTTAATAGAACGTTACTATATTTCACTTATTGTAAATTTAGAAAAGTTTGTAAAATGTTTATGTTATGCTTTATAAAGAACGGGCATGACAGGTAAAGCATTCATAGATTGATTGTTATATAAATTAGTTAATATGTATATAATCTTACTTCATTTAAATTTTATAAAATTATTAAAATTTAGTAAAAAAATCTGGCGACCCAGATTGATAATGCTCACGGGCCGATGACCCATAGGCCGTAGTTTAGAGGCCCCTGTTATAGAGCTATAAATCTTTAATGATTATATTACTCAGTTCTACTATAAAATATCAAATTTCAATTCGTCTAAAAGGAGCTAAGTCTTTACGAAAACCTAACCATTGTACAGAAAATAAATCTCAAATTGAGTTTGAAATGGAGTCTGTAGGCACTATGCTCTGCCTCTAGAAACCACTAAATAAAAGATCAGAACTTTAAAAATGAACGTTTACGGTAGCAAAATTTTACATTATTGACTGAAATTTGTAATGATCAAGCAGTGGATCATCGTATAACTTTTCGTTTGGCTACTAAACTTTCATGAAGGACGTGTCAGACGCACATAGTGATCGTAAATTAAGGAAACGAAAGTCAGAGCCGGGACAAGTGGTCCAGCTGCAGAGAGGCAGTACTAAGGGGTGAAAAATTTTAGGTATGGCGGGCAGCAAAATGCCTCTCACCTAGTGCGATATTTACCGCCGACTCTAACCTAGTGCAGCAAAATACCCCTAAGGTGGAGAGAAAGAAGGCGATCAAACAAGAAATCGAAAAAAGCGGAAAGTATCACAAGCTAAAGAGATTTCACTAATATCAGTATGCCGATTTTCATAGTTATTCACGCCATTCAAGGACTGAATAAAAGCAGGACCCTAAAACGAATAGTAAATCTTCCAGGTGGATCCCAACTCTTGTGAACAATGGGATCACACAGGAATGTAAGGAAGTAAAATTAACTTGAGAGAAAAAATATTAGGGAGAATAATTAAATAAAAGTATTAGCATTGAGTTTTAGATTAACTTCGCGTTAGTGTATTCCGATCACCATTATCTGTTCAAAAAGTAACATAATCGGAATAGTAATTACCAGAAATGCAATTATTTGAAATTTCACATATTTGTTGTTCTGACGATAAGCTAGCAGTGGACAGTTTGAAATCTATCAAACTTTTACATACATAATATCAGAAATTAAATTAGCGATTAATAAAGAAACGTGGCACTGCATGATTTCTATTTCAAATTCCATTTGTTTTAAGAAATTATATTTATTCAGTACAGGTCGCATATCAGATGGCAAAGGATCGCAAGTAGCTCGCGAACCGCAGTTAAGGTGTCGGAGAGACGATGCGGCTCGCGAGCCGCAGTTTGACCATGTCTGATAGATGCATCGTTATCAAGAGCGCGACTGCATGTATGAGTGGTAGAATCGCTAAATGTGGGCGCAAAAGCGTTGAAGATGAAGCGCTGACAAGGCGCTCCAACTTCGACGAATGAGGATACTGTGGAAAAAATTCGTTGTTCGGTTAAAAGCTGATAGGCACGTAACAACTCAACAACTTTCAGACATGCTTGGGAATAAACAAAGAAACCTGTAGATTAATTTTACTTGAAAATCTGAAAATGAGGAGAGTGTGCTCGATTTATGCCTCGAAGGTAGAAAAGCTTGCTGTGAAGATTTGGTGACTAATGCGGAGCAGAACAGCAATTTCTTCAAGTGTATCATAGTGAGAGGTGAAATCTGGTGTCTACAATACGACCCCAAAATAAAACGACAAAGTGCACAGCGGAAAAAACTATCTCCTCCCACAATTTTTTTTTAAATAATGCTAATAAAGGGAACGTATTTTAAAATTAAAGAGTAAGGTGATGTGACTGCACTTTTTGATTGAAAAGCACTCATTCACCATGAATCTGTCTCTGAAAATCAATCAAATAATCAGTATTTTTACAAGGGGGTGCTTTTTAAGGCGAGTTAGGGATAATTTTTTTAATTCTTGGCAATAGTTTCTTTTACACGATAATGCTAGGCCCATACAGCATTGTCTGTAAAACAATGTCCTATTAAGCATTGAATTGCAATGATAAATCACCCACCACATCCTCCCAACTTATCGCCAGCTGATTTTTTTTCCTTTTTCCAAAGCTTAAGATAACAATGAAAGGACAGAGATTTGAAAAAAAAAAGTCTCGGAACTTAAATCAAATGTTACGAGTGCCGCTCGACCGGGATAGAGGTTTGCAACGCTGACTGCCGTACCGAAGGGACCGGGTTCGAATTCCGGAAAAAGCATGGATGTTTGTAAATATATAGTGTCTGTGCGGCATGAGGGCACTCTAAATATGCGTGGAGCCGAAAATCCTCTCAAGAGGTTGCTAGTAGGGGAAGAGGTGTAGGAGATCCTCGGATCCGTTCCCCCGGGGTGCTCTCCTACAAAATTGGGGGCGGAATTGAGCAAAGTCGTACTGTCACCTATATGCTACTCTAGGCTCTTGCCAATGACAGGCGCAATCTTACTCCTTGCTACGATGAATTTCGTGTGCTTGTTCTGACGTTACTGTCGAACAAGTGAGATAAGTCATAACAACAACAGCAATTTTACGCGTACTTTGCAAACCTCGTAGAGAACTCTGCGAAACTATTTCCTAGGATTCTGTACCTAAGCAACAGGGGTATACAAATTACGAACCTAGTGGTTCTCAAGTCCGCAGAAAGATCACTCATTGGTCGGGCCGTGAGTCTGGTAAGTCCTAGAGCTCAAGATTCCTGGGGGTGGCGTCGCGGATTTTCTGGGTAATGTCTTTGGGCGACAGGTAGCCCGTGTGGCTGATAGGTAGCAAATAAACTACCAGTGTCGCCCTAGGGCCTGTTGCGTCCTAGATGCTATGGTGCGAATCCCTGGAAGGTTCGAGGGCAGGTAGGCGTGATTCGGCTGGGATTGCGGACTCGTAGTGCTCTCTTTTGCGGGGGAACTGGAATGCCCAATATTTTGCGAATACTTAGTTCCAACACCCATAAACAGCGTTTCTGTGAGCAGAAGAAACGTTGAAAAAATTTTATAGACTCCTCTGGTGATTATTTTGAAGGTGATATCTTTATTTGAATGTTAGAAATCTTTCATATTTATACGAAATTGTCCGGTTTGTTTATGGGCGCATCTTGTAGAAATGCTCATATTTACATTCTTATAACGTATTTATCGAAACTGCTTCGCCGCATTAAAAACCATTGCATGATTTAATAATTTAACATACGAAAAGAGTTGTGAAAAATGTTACATTTATTTATTTTGCCATTGTATGATAACGTTAATTTTAGGTCACACACTCTTAACTGAAGTAATTAACAACACTAGTATATCTTAGTGTACATATATATACACATATATTATTCAAAATATTTATCAGAATATTAACATTAATGAATTCCAGAATTTTTACTGGAATGTGACACAATGTAATTCACAGTTTTAACACATTTAAATTCATTCTAGCTATAAATGCAATACTAAAGAATTTGCTATTTATGAAACTTTTTATATGATTTCAAACATCAAAAATATTATTAAAAACTTTCATATGGATGGAATCAAAAAGGCACACATGATATTACATAATGATGCAACAAAAACAAGGATTTACTAAAGCTGCTCTTGGTGAAAGATAGTGTTGAGCCCGGACACCAAACCTGCGAAATTCTGTTTTAACATCTTCTGACTGATCCTGTAAAATACAAAATTTATTTTATTGCAGATCTTTATCGGTAAACGAATTATTGTTAAACAGCGTATTTCAAAACTAATGGAAGAAACTATAAAGGGTGAAGAACACACCGAAGCAAACACGTTTCATCACAGAATGTACGGTTCCACGTTAAGCCTTTAGGCGCAGAAAGGCACTCATGCTGTTTTTCGCTAAGATACAGGACGCTTTCAGATGCGCGATAAACGTAGTAGTTTTCGCAAGCACCCTTATCATTTGTTTTATGTTCATTTTAGTTTTGCATTTGTGTTTTGTATTTTTTCATGTATTTAGTCTGTGCTACTCCCGTTGTCACATCGCTTTGCTTCTCGATTAGTACTTATATTCGATGTTTCTAATTCATAGTAGTGCTGGAGTTCCTTCAAACCATCCAAGTAACTTTGGTTTAAGGCGTGATCAATTTGTTAAACCAACTATCTTAACCGCCTCCACCTTCATCATCTCGCCAGAGAGACCCTCAATTATCTTCTGATCGGTAGTTTTGTCTGAATAGTCGTTATTTATGGGCCACCGACTTTAGTTACGACAAGAGTTAAGAAATGGACGATAATACAAATAAAGAGAAGAGAGGCCGCTACGTTGAGAAAGAAAGGAACGCACCTTTTGTCTCCTAATGGCTTAGAATGCGACCTTGCATTTCGTAATGAAAGGTTTTTGTTTCCCTGTTTCCTATCACTCTTGAAACACCCTATATGCATGCATACACATTAGTACGTAAACATAAAATTAAATGAAAAATTTATTTTATAATACATTACAGAAGGAAAAATTATATACGTTTTCTAAGTTACAGAGATTTAACGTCTTTTTAACCATTCACATAATTCGCGTAACACAAGGCATTCACATATCACATATTCGCAGGTACACAGGATTTTATGTAGGGATACCTTTGATAACCCCCTTGTTTCAATTTGAGCGCATTTCAGATTTTATCAAAACTGAGGTCGGAATTAATTACATATATCACTCAATACTGTGGTAATATTTACTTAATTACAACACTTTCTTTTTTTTTTTTTAGTACAAAGGGGCTTTGTCCCTGAAGGACTATTGTTTTCGCTTTACGGTTTTACGTAGGAAACTTTAAATATCGGTTCCCTTTTCAAACTGATGCCACCAAATATTGCAGCCCTGTATTACATTTAAAGAAATTAAATAATGAAGAATGTGCATGAATGTATGTATGCTTCTCGCATTGTGATAAAACGAAGGTAACTAGATCCATCAAATTTTGAATGACGTAATCCTGCTGCGAATATGGGCATCTGGAAGCCCAAATTTGAAATTTGTTTTATTATCGATTTAATATTTTCTGAAACTTTAACGAATTTTTGATTAACAAACTCAAGGATTTCAAAGCGAGCAATGGCAACGTTGTACAGAAAAAAAAATTTATCTACAGCGCGTGAGACTGTGTATAGGAAATTCTAAAGCTATGCTCAGATTAAAATTATTTTGCGATATTGTTCTTTAACTGAATTTTATGGTTTAAGTGCGAAGAACATAATATTTAATAAATAAAGGTAACACACAAAATGTTAAAAAAACGCCCCTTTGGACGTAAATTTTTTTTTTTTTTGCTTTGGTTTTTGTAGTGGCATGAAAAATATTACGACATACAGGGCGCATAAAACCTGTCGCGTTTGTCTTGACGTTATCACAACTAATGTTAACTTATATTATCATTTTACTGATCACATAACACAATTTCTTTTCTCCCATGTAATTAAGAAACAAGAAACCTTGAAATTTATTTCCAACTGCAATTTAAACTCAGTTTTAATGCTAATCGAAAATTTTCAAAAAGTCGTGAAATTTTTAATCAGCTTAAACGCAGATTTTCTGTCCATATTTGTATCTGTCGGATGAAATAATGTTATTTTGAAAATCAGCAAATCTGATTTCAAATAAATTGCGAGTTATAAACGAAGATTCTTTAAAATCGCCCAGATGATAACAAATTAAACTAATAATTATTCGAAAATAAAATGACGAATTAATTCACAGCCAGTAACATAGATATATTTGCCTAGGGTAAATATGCTTGTGCCTAGGGCCAAAAGGGAGCAACCGCACCGGACGCAACAGAAACTTGTTCGATCGTGATGAAACTTGAAATAACGAATAAGGTGATAAAAGGAAAGAATGATTACAACTTGATATCAGTCAGTCATTCATTCAGCGAACTTAAGTTCAGAATCATTAATTACATCGTAAATTTATGTACAGCTGCCTCCGTCGACAATAGATGAGGATATTCTATCTAAAATCGACCCATAAAAAATAACTGCTACTCATAAAAACATCACTGCAAAATTCGCTGCTACTTACTCAGCAAGTTATCTTGCCTTAAGATATAGCTATGACCAGCGTCCTAACACGCTCCATACGTGAGTTATTCGTCTAAAGAAGGGTTTGAAGATTTGACCTGCTATGAAAAGGTAATAATACTGCATAGCCATTTCTTTATAATAGTTAGCGTCGCTGACTGCTGTGCCGAAGGGCCCAGGTTCGAATCCCGGAGAAGGCATGGACGTTTGTAAATGTATAGTGTTGGCGCGGCATGGCTGCACTTTAAATATGCGGCGAACAGAAAGTCCTCTTGTGTGGTTGGGTGGAAGGGGAGAGGAGTGGGAAACCCTCGGACACGTCCCCACCCCGAGATGCTCTTTATCAAAAAAGGGGGCGGAACTGAGCTAAATCGCACTGTCAGCTGTATGGTGCTCAAGGCTGTTGCCAACGACAGGCGCATCTTGCACTCCTTGCCAAGAGGAATTTCGTGGGCTTCGGCTGATTATATGTCAGACAAGTGAGCATTAGTAACAAGAAGAAGACATTTCTTGGTGACGTTTTCTATCTGAGAACGAGCTAAAAGGCCATCTGCAGCGTTGGTAATGCAACAGAAATTTCATCGATGTTTCGTCGGGCTGTTACAATACTGAGAAGCACCGTTAAAGCCGATCGGATTTCATAAGCAGTGGCTCCCTAAGAAGCAACACTAGCTGTGATAGATCTATGCTGCTGCATACTGATGCGGGGTGGAGATATTTATAAAATCAACGATCATTAAAATATAGTTTCTAGTACTTTCATAGTAGTTGGTAATTCGATAAATTCTTCTTTATCTTTAGCTACAATATAAAGTGGCCAGACGCAATGGATTGCATAGATCAATCCAGCATTTCAATACTGTGTCCTTCGTCAGTCTTAGACATGCCCCGAATTCTGTAAATGTAACCAGATTTTTGTACCTATGAGTTTTAATTAAGCCGTTCTATGAGGTCATGAAGAGTTCTTGTTGGATCTGAAATTCAGACAAATTAAATAGCAGACAAGTCTGCTTCGCATAGGAATTTTGCGGACATCTGTGCTGAGTGAAAATGGTGCTTTATCAATGAACACTATCCGACTTCAATCTGATACATACCAACTTTCGTGATTGAAAAACCAGGTTATGTTTTGTTGTCCATATGAAGATCCAGAGGTAGGTGTCCCAATGAATGCCGGTGATGATTCGTTGGTTCTGAGATTTTGCATACACCCTGCATAATACCTGAGGGGCTGAATTATGTTTGACACAAAATGCAAAGGCATTTGGAGGTTCATGCCTCATATAAATACATAATAGGAACGTATTTTGCCGCGCTCGATAAAATATCACCCATGGTATTATTCCATGTGAGAAGAGAGAAAAGCCGAAAATTTTCAATGGAAAAGAAAAGAGGGACACAATTTTATGTCACGACAAAGACGTCACAAAGGAGAACAAAGCGATAATAAAGTTTTATTCTTCAAATTTATAAAATCTTTCCTTTTTTTTTAACTCTGTTGTTATTTTGAGCTAAAATGGGGGAAAAGAAATAAATTGCATTTCTGCAATTCGATTTGACGCTTTTTTAATTCAACGTTAACTTTCTTTTCGTACCTTCACTCTCAAGAACATTTCGGAGTTTTAATTCATATGCGGTTAAATTATTTTAATTTTATTCTTTATATTAGTTTGATTACTCGAAAAGTTTTTGTACGATTTATATTAATAATAAGTAATTTGCTGCTTGTTCGTTTAATAGAGGTTTCTGTTTTCTATTACTGCAAAATTATGCTGATATTTTAATCGAACTGAGCTGTAGTCATCATGAAATCAAATATAGAAAAGTGGAATAAGCAGTTTATATAGGATAGACAGTCTAAGAAGATAACATGAAATATTTCAAAACAAAAATGTTTTAATAGAAGAAAATGTTGCAGATAAAAGTTAATTAACTTAAAGGAGAACGGCGAATAGTATTATAAATATGTTTTCAGAATCATTTGAAGGCCAATCTAATTTTCTGAGAAAAACGTATATTTATTTTATTTATTATTATCATTCCTCTTGCAAAAATAAAAAACTCTTTGTGCGTTTAATTCGGCCCAAAGTTTTTCAGATATTTAAAAATTAAACATTGATAACATTGAGCCACATTCGAATTTCATGCAAAACTACACGAATGCCGCATAATCAGAAGAAAATTATATAATTCAATAAAATAGCTAATATGTTGTCTACCGATTGCAGAGTAATTGCGCAAATTATGGAACTTGTTGGATAAAATAAGTCAGGCAAAATTTACGCGTTCTTAAAATGTTGCATCAGCAGTCAAACTAGGCCCAAAATACAGGAACGTAGAGGAAAGCGTAACACTTCACAACCGGGTGAGCGACGCATTAAGTGGGTGGTAAGCAACTGAAGCAACATTTTAGAGACATTTAACATAATTCTATGGAAACAAAGAAGAGAATTTGCGGAAACATTCTAAAAAAGGGGGGGGGATTAGAAATAACTTTTTTAAAGGTTTTTCCTTTTTTTGGAGAGGTCGAATGTGTAATTTCTATTTAATGTAGAGGAAACTTCTGGAAGAGTGCGTGGATTGCCTTTTATGGTAAAGAAAAATTCCCTTACCATGAGAAAGAGACCATAAATTGTAGTCCTTGTCTTATTTAGTCATGGCGAAGTGGCCCAACAAGGAATAAATACTTCCACTTCGAAGAGGGAATAGGTGAGTGGACAGACAGCAAAGTGTTGTGAACGGAGATGGGAGAAGGTGGGGTAAAACCACGAATATCACCGTTTCGATGGCCGAAGGGATAGTAACCACAGGAACAGAGAAGCAGAAGGCTACAGCCGCACATAGAACACAGGGTACTCCCAAAAGCTCCCTTTTCGAGGTGCGTTTTTCACTGTGGATTGCGAAAAAGAAGGTAGATTCAAATAGATCAGCAACGCTTTCAGAGGGACCCAGGAGAGGAACAGTCAGTAGAACTTTCGATGTAGAGAGAGAGAGGGGGAAAATTAAAAATTTCTCCAGTCCATGATTTGAGCCAGCAGTTTTGTGAATCAAGTTGACAGAATAATTTTTCTTCCCGGAGCAGCGAAGGACAGATGCTGCTAAACTGACACCAACGCCCTTTAAAAATCTTTTGAAAACGACTTCAGACTAAATTCTGCTGCTGTTTGAAGCATCGAAGGAGTACCGAGGGTTTCTAATTTAAAAGCGCCGCCCAGACGGGAAAGTGGTTAGTGACGCTAACTGCTGTACCGAAGAGCCCGGATTCGAGTCCCGGAGAAGGCAATGGATGTAAATTGTCTGTTCCTTCATAGGAAGCAATAAATGCCTCCATAATAAAATGATCACCGTTTCTGGTCTTAGTAGTGGCCAAAGCCTAAAATGGCTAGTGCCTGCCATTAAAAAGATACAAAAGTGTGTCAGCTTCCTCCTTTGTTTACTTATCGGAATATCAGCAGCCATATATACTTGTGACTTTATAAGGTATTTCTCCCGCCTTCTTCGCATGCCTTCGTGGTGTAGTGGTCTGCATGCTCGACGCGTAACCGAGAGGTCCGTGGTTCGATTCCCGGCGAAGGTGTTGCTCATTTTTCATGTCTCCTGCATCCAAATAACATAATGTCTCTACACTGGCGCCCGAACTAAAAAAGGTGGTGGATGATGATTCTCCGCCACCGAGATTTGGCGATTGGGTCCCCAAAACCCCTATCGCCCTTTAAAAGCGGGAGCATATAATGTATTTCTCCCGCCTTCCTCGCATGCCTTCATGGTGTAGTGGTCTGCATGCTCGACGCGTAACTGAGAGGTCCGTGGTTCGATTCCCGGCAAAGGCGTTGCTCGTTTTTCATGTCTCCTGCATCCAAATAACCTAATGTCTCTACAACTTATCAGTGAAAAGTGTCAGGACCACTTCAAAACTGATTATTGATGCTCTCCTAAGAAAGTATGTTGGTGCTAAATGAAATTTTTTCGACACTGATCGTCCTAATAAAGATTATAAGGAAATATTTCAGGTACATATTTTTTTTTGGTAAACCATAACATTAATCATAACCATAACCAATAGTTATTGTTCATTAAAATTAATTTAGTGTACTCAGAAAGTGTCTTTGATACAAACACTCAGAGCCTCACAAATGGTTATAAGCTAGAAGTATTAAATACTATACGATCCAAAGTGAGTTTTAGGACTTGTGAATAGTTATTAGATATTCTAACTTGGATGTACGAACATAACGCAAGAGATTTTTCTTCTCTGTTATTTTATGAAATTAAATTATTATTTTTTAATTAAAATGGCATGCAACTAGTTTCTTATTTAACATTATTGTGTTCTGATGATTATTTGGTCCTCTTGAGATGCTAAGTTTGACATGTCTGCTCTAATGAGACGTAGTTTTGGTTGTTCAGGATGCTGATGGTTTGCGTGTATGGTCCTAACAAAATAAAGAGAAGAATCCTACTTTCATGATAAAAACAGTTCAAGCTGGTGGAGATCGCTGGATATTTTAAATATGATTGATGAGAAATATTTTGAACCTTGGTATTTTTAGTTTAATGTGTAACTGGAGTGGCATTTTGCATTATTTCGAAAGAATACGTGCTCATAGTTTTTATTAACAAATGGAAACTTACCTTTTAAACTGCAACCCAAAATGTGTAATCTTAAAATAATTGCAGAACCCTTCTGACGTCAAGACACATACAGAATGACCCTTCCTAATCTCTCCTGATTTTAGTCCAACTATATATTCATAGAACGTTTTGCTTTTGTTTCCATTTGTGTCAATTTGATCATATACCAGCATCTGTTAGTCTATTAACTATCATCGATTAGGACTGTCATGAAAAATACATAGTTGCAGAATCCTCTGCTAATTTAAATCAATGCCAACGAAAATTCAGGTCATTATTAGAACAAAAGATGACTCTAACACATGTTAGGTAGATGGCTGTAATCCAATAAATACTGTGCAGGACATGCAAGTCAGGACGGACTGTCTTGTACAGTGGAAAAACTTACTATTCCTTGGGATTTGTGCAGTTTTCCACCGCAATTTATTCAGATGATGCGAAATGCATTTCAAACTTTTTTTCCCATATATTAAATCAAAATTTTTCTGTGTTTAAAATCTACCGCAGATATGCACATTGAGAGGAAGTGCAAGCCACGTGCCATGAAAATCACTTCTTGAATGAAATAAGTATACTAGATGAAAGGTCATGTGTTTATAATTGATTAAATAAGTATATCTACCTAACATTAAATACGGTTTTATTTTCAGTTAATGCCACATGAAAGTAATGTAATTGCATTATTGCTCTTAACAGTTATCCGCGTTTTTTATGACAGAAGACTTTATCAATAAAGCACTGCAGAAATATATTTGGTTATAATTAATGTATCAACTTTCACGAAGTGTTTTGTTAATTATTAAAATACATTTTAAATAGTTACATTTAAAATAGTTGATTTTAAATACCTTATTGTGTACGAACTGTGAGAAAATTACGTTGTCACTGTAGCTAATGTATTACTATACACCCTTTTATATTTTACACCTATCAATTTCTGGTGTTAACAACTTTATATTTGCTTTCTCTGCCAGCATTTGCCCATGCAACCCTGTTGTATACAGACAGATTTCTCTTCATATGAATGATTACGTAACTACGTCAATATGTGTTTCATATTTTGTTACTTTTCTTTTACGTTATAAAGCTTACTAAAAACAAAATTCAAAAGAATATTTAGCAGAAAAGACACGAAAATAACTAACCTGGTTATTTTCCCCTTGAAATGTTATTTCACTCGCTACTTCACATGATTCACAAATTAAATCGTCAAAAGTATTGTCCGAAGTAATAACACTACTTCTGGGATATTCCTTAGGCTCACTGACTACGTCAACTTTAAATTTCGATGTAGGAACTTGTCCATCTCTTCGACTATGTACTTCTGGAAGAATATCTGAATAATAATCATCAACAAATCCAAGGTTAATTTCTCCTTGATTAGCACGAGATATTTTACCAGCTGTCTGATTGTTTTCTCCAACTACTCTCTTGAATTCGTCATCATACGGAAGATTCTCTTCCGTTCTAAGAAGTTCAACGGCCAAGGAAAGCTTATTGACGTAAACATGTTTATTCTCATGAAGAGAAGATTCACTTTCGTATCTATGAGGTATAAGCTCTACGTCTTCTGACCCAGCATCACTGCCGCTATCAGCTTCATGAATAAGGATTTCAGCATTGGTAATGCTGCTTGGCATTTGGCTTTCAGGATCAATAGGACTAGGTGATCGGGAGTCGCCTTCTGACTGGTCAGTGACATTTTCATCGTAAGCTAGTTTGTAAATCGATTGGTTGGCTTGTAGAGATTCTAGAGCGGTTAACTTCTTAAGTTCCATTTCCATTTCGTAATTTAAAGTATCAGAATTCAAGAGGTACGACACATAATTATTTTGAGATAAAATGGCTTTGCTTTTAGGATTTATTTCATTTTCTGGGTTTGTTTTTTCAGAAAAGCTGGAGTTTCGTAACTTCTCATTTGTGAATGAATTCGCATTATTGCTACTCTGTGTACCTTGAAGCTCAGACTTATTCAGTGTACTTAAAATGTCAGGAAGAGATGTCTGTGAATGAGATCTACAAGAATTTTCATTGGCATTGTAATCAGTTACATTGCAATTGGAATTTTTGTCAGGTTGTAAATTTGAAGCATTTGAATTTAATGAGACTGAATCTCGTTTATGATTGTCTTCTGCTTCTACACAAGATGACAAGTCAACATTCCGAAAGTCTTTGGTGTTGAATGGAGGATGGGTTTCTGCAGGCACTGTAAAGGCATCTAGGTTTTTGAGGTTTGTGCTTTTGTTATTTATATTTTGAATTTCTGATTCATTCTGTTTCTTCTCGGAATCTACAACATCGTTCACAGTGTGAGGTTTTAGGTTATTTGAACACATTTCAGCACTCGACCTGATATTTTCTTGCTTCTTCGTGTTTCCAGTCGATCTTTCAATTTTTTCTGAAGGGTCTGTGGAGACAGAAAATTCAGTGTTCGTTTCCGCGAGAACAATTTTGTCTTTGAAATCACTGAAATTATTTTCTGGTTGTTTCTTTGTGTGAACGCCACATGCATTTAATTTTTTCTTCCCTTGTAAACTTTTTGGCGGACTAATATTTTTTTCTTCATGTGACGACAACTTACTGTCTTTAATTTCCCTATTCCCGGACGGAGGAATAAGTCTGTTTACATCATTTGGTTCTGGAAGTCGTTTTACTTTTGTTTCTGAAACTGAATTTCCTTTATTCAGTGAGTTCGTTTCTGAAAACGAAGTCATTCTTTCAACATTATTCGATTGGCAATTAGGCTTTCTGGAAACTACATCGACTGATTTTCTGTTGCTCTCTTGCTCATATCTCCCTGCTGGCTTTTCGGGTATGACTGCATAATCAGCATATATTTCCTGCAAAATAAGTATACAGAATACTGAATATACTTTTGGAATGACTGCTGGAGGATTAATATAAAATCAAACTGAGTATTAAGGTGTTAAATCAAAATTTTAATTGAAATGTAGACAAACCCCATAATGACTGGGAAAACTAAAAATACGAGGGTAAGTTACTCAGTAAGTCACAAATTGATGTAATATACTTGAAAATAGCAGTGAGTACTTTCTGAGTATGTTAACAGATAGAATCAAAATGACCGCTGACGAAATTTTCCCAAAACCTTGACGACTCTCTCACATGTCAAGTTTTTTAACAAACTATGTACGATTTTTACATAGTTTTTAGATATGACAGATACTAAAAGTTTACAGGAAAAACAAAAAAAAAATCTTAAGTTTTTGGAATAAAATGTATATTTTTAGATATGAAAAAATACACAAAAATCTGAAGTTTTTAGAATAAAAATGACATAAAAAGATGTTTTCTAGATATAAAAAAATCTGAAGTTTTTAGAATAAAAATATGGTTTTAGATATAAAATAATCTTAAGTTTTTTAGAATAAAAATCACATAACATATATTTATTAGATATGAAAGAATTTTAAGTTTTTAGAATAAAAATGACATAAAAAATATGTGTTTTCTAAAATAAAAGATACACATAACTCAAAGTTAAAAAAATTATACATTTTCAAGATTATTTTTCCAATTCATACAATCATAGCTTTTTGATTAAATATGTGACATCGAAGAAATTTCGATCCTCACCATTCATAATCCGAGATAGAAAATTACAAAACAACTCTCGATAAAAATAGAAACAAGTAAAATGTTTTCAATTTTACTCATTTAAAATCATTTAAAATATCTTGGATTACAAGTTCGACCAAAAAATCAGCTTCATTAAGCATTTCTAGGATATAAAGATTCGCACCCACCAAATTGGATAAAACATTCGCAAGATGCAAGGAATTAACTGGGAATTGAAACCTCACATCACTAAGATCCTATAAAAAGCCATCATCACAAAGATCGGCAAAATGGAGCTGCGATATGGGTCTTGCCGATGACAAAAAGAAAAAAGAGATTGCTAACATCCATACAGAGACAGTTCATGCTAAATATCGCACATGGCTTTCAAACCACCTCCAGCGCAGCCGTGAATATCTTGCCAGGCATTATGCCGCTACATCTTTAAGCAATCGACAAGACCATTTACTCTCCAGTTCTTCAACTCATTAAAAGCATCAGCGTCATGGATTACATCTATTCTGCGAATGATTATGAACAACGTCCTCCTCCATAAAAAATACATCCGGCCGGTCCCTACACCAAAACTGAAATCCAAAAGAACATTGACACACAAGAAATAAAGGGATTGAAGCCGACACTGAAGGATCAAAACTCGAAGGTAAAGTAGGATGTGCAGCATTCTTTCCAATACAACAACATCTGGGCTTTGAAATAAAATGGAAATAGTACTTAAACAAATGCAATATCATACGTTAAGCGGAACTCTCAACCATAAAAGCTGCTATCAATATTGCGCAAATAAACAACTCCAAACTACCCAATAACTCAGACAGCTAAGTGGTCACACTCTCCATCCGAGATCCAGACAACTATTCTCACCTAGCCCCTGAAATTAATCAATTCTCTAAAGACCTCAATACTTAAATAACCATAACTTTGGTAAAAGGGCACAGCGGCAACGTTGACAACGACACCGCCGACAGTCTTGCAAAAGAAGCAGCTCTTTCCCAAGAAGGCGATTTTCTCAACACCAAAGCTTCCGAAATCGCAAATATGTGAAATCCTGAACAAACATCTAAGCCATGGATGGCAACAAGAGTGGAATAACGCCACAATAGGCTGGCCATTCACCAGTTCTCAAAAATCAGTACAGAAATCAGAAGTTCTTCCTAACATATTACCTCAACTATCATAGCCCATATCCAGATTATTTTCTTAAAAAGAACTTCTCTAACAGCGACAACTGCATCTGTGGAATCAAAGGAGATGCAGACATTTACATATTTTTCTGCCCTCTTACAAATGACCTGCACATCCAGAAACTCACCAATCCATACCTTCATTTCAAAAGACTGGTGATATTTCAACATCATCTATATAAAAACATCATGATAATACACTAATAGCTTGTAGGGTTCCTCACCCTTTTCGGCTAAAGTAAACGTCGAGGAACCAAGTGAAATGTTAAGCGTCTTATCGCTGAGTTCAAATAACTAAAGGCGTAGACTCAAGAAGGGTTAACTACCCTTTATTTCACTCAAAATCAGATGAACAGTTGGCCCTTTTCTCAACTTGGGCTTAAACTTAGAATAAGAAATAGGAACTGAATTATAACTAACTTAGCCGAAGCTAACAAGTATTTAACATAGTTGGCCCTTAATTTAAACAAGCCGGCGAATATCAAAAGGCATGTAATATACGGCCGAGTGTAACAGCTTCAATAAAGATTTAGCCCGAAGGCAAGCACGCTCTACTCAGGATTCCTAGCTCTCTCTCACGAAGTAAACTGAACATTCCTTAAATACTACTTCTAACTAATTTGCATTGAACGCGATTGTACAAACTCATTCTGGTAAGCAGTTTTAAGTGGAAACAAGGATTGATAGGAAAGCAATTTGAAATTAAAATAGCTGTTATAAAATTAAAATATATCTTACAAGCTTAGTGCTCTAGGACTGGGCCTATGCCAAGTCACACCTTAGGAGCGAAAAACGGAAAAGCGGAAAGAGCAATGACTAGGCTGCATTCTGATAAAAGATTTCGAACAGTATCAACCATTTCCATATGCTTCAAAACACGATACGTGCTGGGGTGAGCCCATGAATTTTATTTATGAACTGTGGACTGAAAGATCTGAGCTCAGTACAATCTTAAATGTAACAAATATCCTCAGAGAACAAGAACCAGACATTGCAATTATTAGCAAAATGAAACTCCATATATTTATCTAGTTACAAAAAAATGTAAAAATTACAATACATCAGCTCAACACAATCTTACCTGTAACAAATATCTTCACAGAACAAGAACCAGACATTCCAATATATTAGCAAAATGAAACCCCATATGTTTATCTAGTTGCATAAAAATGTAAAACTTCTAGCGCACAAGTCTCCAAAGTATCAACTCTACTGTATTTACGTTATACTGTAATGAGTATACTCAACAGTTTCTGTTATGTAATTTTGTCTAATTTTATGTTACTATCCTCTTGTGTTTAAATGTAACTCCAATGTATAACTTCTCCCACAACAGCCAATCATGGATAATCCCAACAGAAACTGGAATTCAATAAACTTCGTAGTATGGAATGCTTGTGGGCTTCTCTGCAGACTACAGGATTTGCAAAATATTTTCTACACACGATATTAACATTAGGATGATTACTGAATCTAATGTTGGACCATGCTATAAGCTCAGTATTCCTAATTACAGCCAATAAAGATGTGACCGGCTGAAGTACCATGGCGGTGGAGTTACTATTTATGTTAAAAGATCTTTACCTTCCTTTCTCAGAAATGAACGCAGAGCTCACAGTTTCGAATTTGCGACTGTGTACATTTCTGTCCCTGTTTATCATGATGTTCATTTCAGTGCCTTCCACAGTTCGCCCAGCAACAGCCTTAGTGATAGTTTACTTGACCCCATTTTACCTGCAGACATCTCCACCGTCTGAGCCGGAGACCTTAATGCCAAACAAAGTGACTGGAATTTTTGTCGTATAAAATGGAAAAGTGTTGCACAACTATATCCTGAATAACCCTGTGACCATTTATGCTCCTAATGAGCATACTCATAGGCCAAGCCATATGGAAAGATCGGATACCCTCCTCCTCAACGATCACCATTCCCATAATTATGGACGTTAAGTACGAACCGAGCTTCGATCATCTAGCAGTTATTGCTACTATACGCGTTGCAAAACAAGAAGCCAATAATATTCACAAACTGGAGATTGTTCGAAAACTTAATGCAGGACAGTCCTCCACTCTTCCATAAACTCCAAAGCACTAACGATATCGATCGTTAAATCTTATCACTTAATAATCATATCAAACATGCTCCAGATGAAGCTTCGGAAACTGCTCAAAGAAAAAACTTGAAATTCCCTTCCCATATTAGAAATCTCATTCATTACAGAAACAGGCTTCGCAAAAGGCATCACGTGACCTGGGACCCAGGCACGAAACAGCAGATTAATAAACTTAATAAGAGATATTAAGCAGCACAAGGAAGATGCATGGACAGAAAAAGTGATGAGCCTTGACAGGAGAGACGGTACTTTTTGGTTTATAGTTAAAACTTTGAAAAGAACTTTTTATCGCAATCATCCAATTTACTATAACAATTAAACTACCACCTCACATGAAGAAAAAGCCAACATTTTCGCATTGCACCTGGAATCTCGCCCAACTCGTGGCGATTTGATAACGACTTTGAACTGAGTATTCTACTAAAGGTTCGCGATTGCTAAATGCGCCTGCAGCACGTAACATCCCTGACTTAGTTAAGCACACTGAAATTATGGAAATCATTAAAAACTTAAAGATTAAAAAAGCACCTACAGACGACGAAATTTCCAACATTGCTATTTGAAATTTGCCTACAAATTTTCTATGTAAGCTGACAAATATAATTAAAGCCTGTTTATGAATTCCTACTTCCCTAGCTATTGGAAAATTATTAAAGTAATACTTATCGCCCAAACGGGAAAGGATCATATAACATCTGATGGATACAGACCCATCAGCTTGTTACCGGGCCTAGGAAATATTTACGAACGTTTCCTTTCGTATTTTCGCCCGAACAATTCGGATATAGAGAAAAAAATATCGATGAAAAACAAAGCAACTTGTGCTCATCACTGAGCTGAGGGTACAGCTTTCCACAGCAAGCTTAATGTCGCTCATGTTGGACGAGGCGAAAAACTTCAACCGCGTCTGGCACGAGAGACATATCTCCAAGCTTATCACTCTCAGTTTGGATAGAGAGCTATCTTTCTTATTCTGTCCTCTATCTCCGACCTAAAGTTCAATGTTTCAGAGAGGAAAACACTCTCTGCCGAGAGAAAAGTCTTTGCTGGTGTGCCTCAGACCAATTTTATATCTTTTCAATGTTGCTGAATTCCCAAATCCCACTAGCAGTCATAGTCAGAGCCGTAGCTAGGGTTGTCAGCGCTCGGTGACAAATGAAGATTTTGCGCCCCCCTTCTATGTACCAAGAATGGAAAATATTTCATTCTAAAATTTCGTAGCTTCAATTTGGCGCCCCTCGGACGCTGCGCCCGGAGGCAGATGTCCCCTTTTGCCCTACCCTAGCTACGCCACTGGTCATAGGTCCTTGTTAGCTTATTATTTAGACATTGCCTTAGTGGTCAAGTCTGCTAACATCAAGCATGCCAAACGCTAGTTCCATGAGGCTATTCCTTCCACTGAAGACTGGTGTTACCGGTGGAAAATTTGCATTAATGTGCTAAGTCTCGGTTACTTCTCATAAAAGGGAAAAGACGTCCTATGCACCTCAAAAAACAACTAAATTCTATAGCGTCCCTATTCCAATTGTCAAGAAGGCTAATTACTTAGGTGTCATCATTTAATGATCGCGATACCTGGACTAACCATATTCAACACGTATGAGAGAAGGCTACGAGAATTATCAACTGTCCCTTGCCAATTATAGGCAAATACTCGAAGCTTGAACTGAGTTAAAAAAAAGACTTTCTTTTTATAACTACTGTGCGTCCAATTCTGACTTATGCTTCTTCGGCCTGGGCACCTGCTAAAAACTTAGATATTAACAAGCTGAATGTAATTCAAAGTAAATATATTAGGATCCTTACAGGACTCATTACTATATAAGAATTCAACTCTTACATGACAACCTAAAGATTGATTTCGTGGACGTTTTCCTTCGAAAATGCAATGAAAATTTCTTTAGGAATGCCACCGACGGTGACGTAGAACCAGAATTTTCTCACCTAATCACAACTTTCCGGTATCTTAGGAAATGTGTTTTCAACAGAAGACTATTCTAATTCAAATTATTCCGAAATCAATTGTTTTAGCCATCACTAGACATCGCCACACGATGACATACTTTACAGCAAGTCGCTTGTTTGATCGATTTCACATCTCTGCTGTGTGTAGTCCACATCTGATCTGCATTTTAAATAGTTTTGTATATTGATGTGTACATTCTTCTTTAAATTTGCACCTGTACTACTCTAATTACGACTAGAATTTGTGTTTTACTGCATTCAAAGCAGTTACCGGCTGACTTTACATCTGCCATCTATCACGTGACTAAGAACGTTTCTGAATTCAAAGTTATAATACAGTGGACACTGTGCTTACCTTCCATTCTATTTTGCGATTAGAAAGAGGATTATCTAATCTTTTTTTTTCAACTTTCATGACTTGTCTTTCCATGCATTTCTTTAACTTCAGGCTAAGACACAGAACTACATCAGCCGATGCAATGCCTTTGGTACGCGCACGTGACAAACAGTTACACCCTCTTCTGCGCCTTCCAGCCCACCTGATGCGGGACTCTGATTAGGACTTTTTATTATTAAGCGCCTATGGAGGCATTATTTTCTTAATCCGGAACACGTCGAGTAAAATACTCGATAATCTCGGCAAATAGTGGTAGTTGGAGTTGGAAATACTTTCCAGGCTTGTAGTTTTTTTTTTTTTTTTTTTTTTTTTTTTTTTTTTTTGTTCCTGATGAAGAGCGACCTGTACCTGTTTGCCCTAGAAATCGATTGAGATCTTGACTAAATCTACGTCAATACTTTCGATTTGTTAAATTTAATTGATTTTTAAGAGTTCTAGAAAAAAATAATGCCTGACTTTTGTAGATTCATCATTCATGCGCTTACATCAAGAACTATATCTGTGCCTTATGTATAGATATTTACATAAATTGTCAAATTCGGATTTCTAAATGTGCTTTTCCTATGAAATGTTTAAAAACGATACAAGAACACGTGAATAATTACATTGGTATAGATTAATTTTTATAGTACTAAACTAGATTAACAAATAATTGATAAAAATTTCTTTTTGTCAGATAATTGATATTAATTTCAAAATGATAGCTTTCTCTGATATTATTACCTCAGTAATAAATTATTAAAGCTGTACAATAAGTAAAGTTTCATTATGTTAATCTAACCGGTTATTATGATTTAGATCTTTAATCACTTCTCCTTTCCGTTTCCCTAGCAGAATGCAGATCAGGTTTGAGAGTATTTTAAGGTGAGATTGTAAGAGGCAAGTTACTAGGTTTCTACTAGTTCAGATAAGATAGTATTCTTCGGTTTTGCATTACAGTTACCGACATTTAAATTGTTACGCCGGTCAGAAGTTTGCAACCAACTTCGCGTTAAACCAATACGCGATAATTAGTTATAAATTTGAAATTTACTGTTAATTTATGTTACATCGGCACGAAGTGGTTGGCTGATCTTGTCAAGCACGAAACGTACATTTTATATTCCCAGTTCTGATTTAATAAAAATTTTATTTTAAAAACTTCCCAAGATTTTGTCGTTAACTTCCGACACAGCGATAATTCGCTCGAAGTTTGTTAGGACTTTGATATCAGTTTATGATACCAAAGAATACTGAACTCTATAATTAAACAAAAAACAATAAATTCCAAAGATAGGAAAAAAAAGTTTTTTTCATTATGTAGAATAATTATCAAGATACACACTCAATATAAATTTCCGAATACTTAACACATTTTTATTATGCAATTAAAATATAAATTCCAGTATTTCTTTTCAAGAATAAGTTCTGATTGATATCAAATTTCTTACACGGAAAATAAATACCTAGCATTATATCTCCTACATCCAATATTCAGAGGACTGCAGCTTACATCTTTCATGCCTTTTTTCATTTTAAAAAACAGATAATTATGTATGAATTTTTAAAAATTATTTATTAAATTATGAACAGCATACGTCGTTTAATAACTTGCCTTTGCCATGTAAAGCGGGCTAATCAACGGTGCGATATGAATCTCCTATGTTGAGAGTAGGCAGCTAGCTGGAGACGCAGATTTCTAAGATTCTTAGATTTAAAAAAAAGTATTAAACATTCCTTTAATTACAAATAAAAGGAAAGGAAATTTTTCAGGAAGAACTTTTTTCACATTTCAAATGTATGCAATTTAAATAAAGAGGAAAACTGTGCAGTGCATTAACTAAAATTACTTACATTAACTGATAAACTACATAAAACTGACATGAGAGAATACAATTTAGCCCTTGACATTAAAGCTCCAAATACGCTTCTCTCACACTAGCCGCGTGCTTTATCATTATGATATTCCTTTTTGGTATCAGTGATTCTTAAACTACACCATTCTTTCGAATTTCATAATCAGAACAGACGAAAAAATACAATAGATCAGAAGCAGCTATGTACAAAAAGAAAACAAAGAACTTAAAATTGGCAAAATAAGGGGAATAGCCGTATAGCAAACTGAAGTTACTCTTCAAATCTAAAGTGGCTAAAAGTGCTTGTATTAAGATTTATCGTCTTATTTTGGCAGTTTAAAATACTTTATTATTATTTTCTGCACATTCTCGGTTTTCAGTGCACATTCTTCTCCAAGATAGTGCACTAGGTAGATAGATTACTGAAATGTCTGGCTCAGTTTTCAATCAGACAATAATGTTTTGCTCTCAGCAATATATTTCTGTAATTTATTTATCTAGTAATCTGTCTAATAAATTACCAGGCATTTTCGCTTTCCTTCAGTCTACTATCAATTCTTCGGGTGCATGTGTCTTTTGCAAACGATGATTTATATTTCCTGTCTTGAGTATGCAGGGGACTTTGGTCTACTTTTGCTGTTTAGCTTTGTGTAGAAATATTTTACAACAATAATTTATCTTTGTGTAGAAATATTTTACATTCCACTTTTTACCTTATACTTTCTTATGATTTTTTATCATAATTTTATCGAATTTTTTATTATTTTTAATAAATAGCGCTCAACACAATGTACACTGCCCAAAAAAAGGGGGCGGTCTCATCTTCCGTTCTAAAGAGCCGAATAACGAAATTCAACTTGCGTATTTCATGTCTCGAAAGCGCAACTTGGGATATGTATTAGATTTATAAATAGCATTGTTTCAATATAGGTATTTTGACACAAAATTGGATTTTTTTCTGAAATGACATCCCATTTTTTTTCCATATTTCGATTCTACGACTTAAATTATGCCAAACTGCCAAGTTTTGTAAAAGTCGCACGAGTAGTTTTAAAAATATTAATTCTCAAAATTTTATCTGCTCAATGTTAATTGAATTTCATTAAAATCTCTTTTTTTATTAAGCTTACTTGAATCCTTCTTCCAGAATTTGAAATTTGGGCTTAATCCAAATATAATTCACCTATTCTCTATGATTTATTTTTAAAATATGTATTTTAAATAATTTTTATAAATATTTCGAAAAACATTTTGTATTATAACCTATAAAATTTTTAACATTGTCTTAAAGTAGATGTATTTCTAGGCACACCTGCGAAAAATTAAGAGTTTTTTTATTCAAAATTTCCTAAGATATACATGAATTTACACAATGGCGTGTTTTGAAGTTTGGCATATTTGTTACAAGCGATAATAACGCCAAAAGTGGTTTAAGCACTTTCTTAAAATTACTTGAAAGAAATGAATGTGACCTTTTTTTTCGCTTGTCTGCAATGAAAAAAAGGAAAGCAAAATAGGCTGCTATAAATTAATAAGTTCGCCAAGTGAAATATTCTTGGCGCAAACTAAAAAAAATGAGCCAATAAAGATTTTTAAATTGCTCCGTAAATTTCGCACCAAATTTTACAAAATTTAATATTTAGGCATAATTTAAGTCGTAAAATCGAAATATGGAAAAACATTGGCTTGTCATTTCAGAAAAAGTCCGATTTCATGTCAAAATACCTATATTAAAACAGTGCTATATATAAATCTAATATATATCCTAAGTCGCGCTTTCGAGACATGAAAAACGTAATTTGAATTTCGTCAATCGGCCCCGTAGAACGGGAGATATAGAACTATCCCCCTTTTTTTTCCCACTGTACATATATATTAAACATAAAACGAATAAGCTATTGTTCATTCATTATATGCTGATAAGACGGGACTAAAAGGAAAGGAACTTTTTCTTGAAAAGAACAGCGAGTGTATTATAAACTATTACTACATAACAGTCTCTACAGGAACGTTTTAAACGATTTTAAGCAAACATTTTTATAGATTAAAAAAATAACTATATAATCCAGGTAAATTTTCATGAAGTTCCATATACATATCAATCATTTTCTTGTTTATTTCTACGTGCCTACGTCTTTTATTTTCCTCCACTCTTCAACTCAGATGGAAAATTCTACACGTTTGCGTACACTTGTATACATTGCGATTTATTTCGTTG
This sequence comes from Stegodyphus mimosarum, assembly GCA_000611955.2. Taxonomy (NCBI): domain Eukaryota; kingdom Metazoa; phylum Arthropoda; class Arachnida; order Araneae; family Eresidae; genus Stegodyphus; species Stegodyphus mimosarum. The sequence goes on from KK116296.1 coordinate 438,294, forward strand.
TATATATTAATGTTAATGAAATTTACAACAATTAAAAAATTAACGTAAAACCATACTGTTTTTTTTCGCGTTTAAAACTTTTTCTTAATTCTTTTTTTTTTCTATCAGATCTTTGTTTTACTGCTGAGCTGTCTTTTATTCTTCATCCTCCAATCAAATGAAATCAAATTTCTTACAAAGAAGACGACGCTTTTCTCCTATTACTTAGTATTATTCTCCTTTTTTTAGTATTAATCCACCATCAAGATGTACATATTTCATAAATAATAAATTTTCTCCAACTACAGAACAAAAAATTATTCTTTGACAATACAACATGCTTCCATTGTTTTTGCGTCATTTCTTTAATAATTTTGCACTTCTGCACGCCTACACGATTATAACAGCGTGTGAGCGTCAAGGATAACACTAATCAAGCAAATAATGTTTGTGTCCAGTATCATCCATTTAAGAAATTGTTTTGATTTTTCAAGTTTATTAAATGATACAGAAAAAATCTGATTACCAATCATGTTTTGCATGATTAATAACATAACAATATTGTTCAGTTAATTTCAGCCTGAATTTGCATTCATTTTTTAAAATGAAACGAAAATATTATGGAGTTTAAATTCCAACAGCTCTTCCAACAACAACAACAATTAATTAACCACAATCTGTATATTTTAACGATGTAACAAATACAAACGCGTCTGAATATCATAAAAGATTAAAAATTTCGTGTGAGTACACACAGTAGTTTCAAAGTTTCACAATGATTATTTCTATGGGGAAAATCATAAACATAGACAATTTATTTATCTAAAATTTGATACATTACAATAATTAATTTTATTAAATTCATTCGACGCTCAAATTAGCAACGCTACACTAGAACTAACTGTTATAATTACATATTCTTCATAATAAACAGCTTACACATTGAAACAGAACTCAAATAGATCCCTTAGTGTGAGAAATTTGAATAACCTTATATAGAAGAGGAAAAAAAAAAAAACTTCTGCAGATGATTTTGTTGCGTGCATATATAAGTTCGACACAGATTGAATGTACACAAAATTGATACATACTTCACAGTTCTAGAACTTTCCACAAAAATAGTCGTACAACTCTTCACAGTATCACAGAATGCAATCAGTAGTTACACTTCAAATTACTAAGAACGTTAAACCCAACACAATGCAAACCGCATCGAAACAGCGAAGTTAACCCGGAGATATCTCAGTACTCCGAACTCGCGATGATCTAACCAATAACAACAACTGAGAAACTGATGCTCTCTTCTGTCTTGTATAGTTTTCACCCGGCCATAGAGATATTTCTAAAACTTTCTGCTCCTCGAAATTAGTGGAATGCATATGCGGGCTGAATACGGTTACAGCTGTATATGAAATCAGTTACAGTCACTAAATTAATATACCTATTATGGTGATACAGGGACCGGAGCAAAATGTCGAGAAATTGTCGCCAAGCTTGCCGACTGTTGGCGATTTATCGCCAAAACCATCGTCAGCTTTGCGATATCTCGCTCCAATTTAGCGAGATAGCCATTTATTTACTTAATGTTAAATAGACTTGCCCCTGTATTCTTATGTTTCCGGAACAGCATCGTTTCTCTCAGCTTTTCATGTAACATTATACGGAAAAATACAATAATTTCTCATATAATTGCACTAAGATCATCCATCTATGTAGAAACTGGGTAACAATGTGAATCTAATTATCTCTGCAGCTCTGGCATTTCTGGAATGGTAAAATTCCTTCCGTTTTTAAGTTACATCCTTTGAATGAGATTTGTTAAACTGAAGAATATTACATTCCAGATGACCATGCATTAGATAATATGAAGAAAGGAAAGATGAGATAAAGTAATAAATGCCAATAAAAATATAAAATTAATATGATATCACTAGAAGCATTGTTATGTATTATTACACATCATTATCATAAGAAAGCAGAGCTAAAATACACAATAAATATCAATAAGAAATATAAAATTAATATGAATCATCTGTTATTAAAATACAACATAAAACATGGAAGATAAAAAAATATTTAGCGCTTCATTACATATATATTAACTTATAAAAATGTGATTTATGCTTTTGGACATTATGACATTAAATAATCAGCTTTATGGTGTAATAATTTTGCATGTGCTAATAACCCACTCATTGCAACTTTAATGTTATCGTATAATCAAGCGTTACATACTACTACTTAACTTTTAGCCATATGACACATTAATTCTTCGACGTACAGTTTCCTGGTATTCTCAAATATCCTTTATAGGTAATTACATCATTAAACAGTTTTAAAAAAAGTGCTCTTACGTTTCGTCTCCTCCGTCGCCTGTTTTGCCAGCTACTTGTAGCTATGTGTGGCTGAGTATGAGGTGGCCGCAGCGCCGGCGTAGGCAGCAACAAATAAACAGTATCTAGAAGAAACAGAATGAAATTCTAGATGAGTTAATGGCTAACAGACGGAGAGATGGTGAGGCCCAAACCAGCGGAAGAGGGGGGAGGTAGAAATGAATTAAGAGCTGACGAATTTCCCCCCCCCACCACCACTGACATCCATTTTTCTCCTCTTTAACACGGATCGGTGCCCTGCAGTTTTAACATGCATACCTTTTTATTTATTCTTCTGTTCGGATGTTCACTTTTCGATATTAATATTTTTGTTTCTGCTTCAATTTCAAAACGCAAAGGGAGAGACAGAAATATGTAATAATAATATTTTTTAGAGCTTCCATAAGGAGACAAGTTCCTAGCACTGCGTTACAGTTTTGTCCAATTAAATGAGACTGCGCATTCAAAATTAATTAATTAATTTAATTAATTACTAAAAATAGTTACGAACTTAATAAATATCATATTATTCTGTTTGCTGACAGTCTTACTAGATTGTTCACAGCTCACATATTGAGTACTGTACATCCTGCTTTGTCATCATATATGCAGCACTCTTTAGCAAAGGACGATGCAATTACGTTTTAGATCTTCATCAAAAGAAAACAAAAACCGCATTGGGATGATATTTTTAATGCTAGCTTAGATAACATCTACAAAAATCTGTTCTAGCATTATTTTATAGGTATCCTTTGGGTTTAACTCAAGAATAACATTTAGGAACACAGCAATGTTAAATAATGTATGCATGCGTACAATACATACACAGACATTGTGTTTCCATAAGATTTCAAGACTAATTACCGCTTGAACGCTTGGTCATACATTCGTTCTCCAATATAAGGCAGACTTTCAGACTGACTGCGAAAAATACTTTTCAGTGAAAATATACGAAATTATTTTTTTTATATGGTTGTAGTAGGCAGAGCCGTGGCTACGTAATTTTTCACCACGGCAAAGAGATAAATGCGCACCTCCACACACAATGCAAAGTGCCCGACCATTTGATGGCAATACATAAAAGACATAAGAAGAAATATATAGGCAAGACAACTATATCTGTATACTTCTATATTTATTAAAGGTAAATATTTCAAATCATAATACCGTAACACAACATTTAATCAAAGCTTTATATATTAAAAAAATGACAAATATAATAAATTATATTTTGAAATAAAAACGTTAAAAATATACTTTTTTGATGGCATATAACGTTGAAATAATGCAGGTATAACTAATATAAAAATACTGCACTAATTTTTCAAGATTTTAATAAGTCAATTTTTCTTGCCTTTAAAACGAGGTAAAAAATCATCAGTAATTTTTCAAAAACTACTTGAACACTTGATTTATATTTTATAGAAAGAATTGCCAAATTTGAAAGTTTTTCTTGACCAAATGAAGATCTTATATAATTGCATTTATTACTTTTAAGTTTGCTGAAGATTCTTTCGCCGCTAGGCAATGTTAAAAACATTCGTAACTACTGCTTCCACATTCGAATACGATTGAAATACATTTAAATCGTGAATTACTTTTAAAAGATTTAAGCTAGTAACTGCTTTAGTGTCTGAAGTTACTGAAAGAGCATATTTTTAAAACGAAATATTTCTAACTGAAATCCTGAGTCATTACTTCATTCGGATATTTAAATGGTAAGTTATAAGCTTTTATTTCCAATTGACTTAAATCCAAAGAAAATAATACTCTTAGTTAGAAATTCAAAATCGGAACAAACTTTGCTTAATTTTTCTTATCTCCATTTCAGTCGCTACACTAAACCATCCAGCAGTTTTTAATTTTTTTTTCTGTGAAAAAATATTTTTCTGAAAAATGTGTTTTTTTATTAATTGATTCTTGACAGTCTGATTTATTAAATTTGTACAAATCTGTACAAACTCTTAAAACTTAAATTTATCTCTAAAGCTAAATATTTACATTTCTTCAAAACATTTCTATTTTCTCTCATCTGCTGTTTAAAGAAAGACATAATCCCTCTATTAGACGTGCGGCTTTGTAAACATTTATAGTTTTTGACTGCACGTCTTTATTCTGTTTGTGGAAGTATTAAATTGCATGCAGACAGCACACGTAAAATATTTTAAATAATTTCCTTAAAAACGATATTATTTTTATCTCACTGCAATGATTTATCAATTAGTGATAAATCTTTGCAGTGATTATCATTAATAATCGGTATTCTTTGGTTATTTTTAGACACATTTGCTTAACAGCTTTTCTTCTCGATGGCCTTTCTTATTTAGTATGAAAATAGGAACACTGTTATAGGAGATAGGAATAATACATTTAGTTTATTAGTGGCCAATAGTCAACAACACTGGTACATATATCTGTAGAAAACTGTTTGCTGCATTTTTCTATAACGGAAAAATCGCTTTCTTTAATACAAGCTGTGGTTTCGATATAAGGAATTTGCCATAAATTTCTAACGCAACTAATTTACTAACGCACGAAATCCAAAACGTTTCTCAGTTTACATTAATATTCTTATGTAGATCGAAACGCTGTCGTAAACTGAACATGATTTTCACGCTGAAACTATTTGGCTTTCTTAAGAATTATCCTCACATGTTTTCATTGCAGATTCGAATTCCGCTGAGTGCAATGAATTTTATAGCTTTGTGGGGTTTACTTATTTAATTCAGTGTTCGAAACCTTGAACCCCACAAAACACTAGTAAGCGAATAATCGCATAAGTGTGTGAACAAACACGTAAGACTTCAGAAGGGTTAACTACCCTTTGTTTCTCAGAATAAATACAATCAACTCCTAACTCGGAGTATCACAAAGCCTCCACTTGGGCTTGAACTTAAATAATTATGAAATTAAAGTAGCTAAACTTAACTAAAGCTAACTGGAAGATACAGCCGAAGCTATCAAGATGTTAAATAGTTGGCCCCTAAATATTAATTAAATCGGCAAAGCCAAGCAAGGGCCTAAAAGTATGGCCGAGCGTAGTAATTAATATCTAAGAGAGACGTAGCCAAAAGGCAAACGCGCGCTAGTCATGAAATCAGACTCTCTCTCGAAATCGGTGAAACATCGACTTAAATAGAACTTTTACTCATTTGCATTCACTGCGTTTCTGAAATTACATTCTGGTAGGAAATTGTAAGCTGAAACTAGAATAGATAGAAAAGATGCATAACTTAAAATAACTGTTAATAAAATTACGAAAAACCTTACAGCTTCTTCATTTTACATTTCTTCACCTTTAACAAAGAACAGCAAATAATGGTTTCCAATATGTTAAATAAAACTTAAATAAAATTTCTTAATTTAGGTAAAACTTGCGCCAATATGTTAAGCAAAACTTGCATTTTAAGTGATATTCCTGACTACGAAAATGTTTCACAGCAATTACTAAATAATAATTCTATATTCTTGTTTTTCCCGTTAAAATTCGTGTCCACTGTGGCCTAGTGGGTAATTTGCAGCATGTCCTTGTGCGGTTCCTGGCAGTTGAGCCTGAAGAGAATGGTTGAGTACAGTTTTCAGCCTTTTCGCATGAGTAACTTGAAGCGAGAGAATTCCCTTAGTTTATCCTCCATGAAAGCATCCCTTCTAAAACAGATAGCTTCTTGTGCTTTATTATAATTGATTAATCAAAGAAACTTACTTTAATATTCGCAACACCTTTCATCAGTGAAGCGGATTTCTGTAAGATTTATTGGAGCTTCAGAAGAATGCCAATATCAAATAAACCATTTAATATATTATATAATAGCTAAATCTAATTTAAATATGGCGAGAGAACGACTTTGAGATAATTTTCTTTCTCATCATATCCCTAAAGTATAAGTACAATTTTAAAACTAGTGAATGTTAATAATGTTTTGTGTTTTATCTTTACTTTTATACCCCCTCCCGTCATTAGTTGTGACAATTTAGTTTAATTCACAAGTTGGTTTTTTTAAAAATTTGCACCTTTACTATCACTTCTTACTTAATCACGCCGCTCGTTCTCTCCTGATGGTTAAGTAGATTTTCGATAAGATAATAGGAGTATAAATAGGTCAACTAGAAACGTAGATCTATCTGAGGGTGGCTGTTTAGAAGTCTGGGCCTTATTTTTTTAAACTCACTTTTTTATCTGGATTTAAAAATTTCGTATCAAATACTACGAAATCATTTTTTTCTCAAACAAAACTGCCTTCTTTTTATTTGCCTTTCCTTCGCACATGAGCTTGATTTTTCGCTTCGATTTTCCGGCAAAAAGGACTCAACGGGCGCAAAACAAGACATCTGTCTACTTTGTCTGTCTGAGACTGTGCTTAAGTGTGGTGGAGCAAGCAAGCACAACTATGGACCCTTGAGAAATTAGCTGTAGTGAATATTGCTATTTAACCCTTGCCAATGTGGCTGATTCTGGAAAATTCCTGTCCAAAACTGTAAGCTAGGGTTGAACGTTTAGCATATTAAAATTAGATAGATTTGGGGGTTCTCCCAGAGTAAATTTTAGCTGTGAATTTTTATCATGAGCCTCATGTTTAGTTAAGCACACTGTCACCTGCATTTTTATGCTAATTCCCTTTATAAAATCCACAGAGTTAGCTGTAAAATTAGAAACCCGAGCACGCTCAATTCAAACAGTAGATGCCGTATAGTTAGCCCAAAGGCTTTAATGTGGCAAATTTTTGCGAATACGAGAGCTGTTTGAGACAAATTTTTATTCTCAGCAATAAGCAAGTTTTAACGTGGTCTAACTGGTTTTGATGTTTAAGTCAGACTTCTTTTTTAAATCTGTAAATCAATAGCGGTATCTCATTCATTTGTTTTCTTTCTTCGCATTTCAATATTTCTGAGACTGAGTTTCTTAAACTTTCTTAAAGGACAAATATGTTTCTACATCAGTTGCATTAAAGTCAACGGAAAGAACCAAAACTTCTTAAAACATGTTCTTTTACAGCAGTATCAATTACATTAGAATATTAGCCAAAAAAGCTTCTTCTTCCACAGAAAATTCAACATTTTGAAACTTTTTTTTATTTCTTTGATATTCACTGATTCATTTTATTCGTTCATTATAAACAATAAATCAACACAGACAAAAAGATGTCCCACGTTATGTGTTTACATTGCAGTCTTGACAGAGAATAAGGAGCCTAATATGCCGATTTCTTTAATCCGTCCAGCAATATGCATAATTGCTTCAAATATGGCCGTAAATGAAACCAATTGTACAGTTCCGGTGTAAGTTAACTATGGATACAACAAAATAAAACTTCGAACTATGCGTATTGCTCAACGCAAATTTTAAATAAGAAATGAGGCAAAAGATTGATAATATATTATATTTCATTTTAAAACATCCTTGCTTACTCTCCCAAAGCCTTAACGCCTTAGTGGGCCTTAACGCGTTAGGGTTGCTGCAACAAACTCAAAGGTCATTTGCATCACCGTCCATACTTTGTTACTAGACTTTTGAAAGCTTATTGTGGCGAAGTGAGAAACTTAAGATCTCGGGTTCAAATTAAAGGGAGGTAACGGATAATTACTAATGTCGGCAACTTGGTGTTTTCTGAGCTAATTTGGATTTTTACAACTCAATACCTCAGTGCAAACAAGCGTAAGCTATCTTTAACGTGTTAATCCCAACAATAAAATATAATGCTAGAAAACAGAAATAGTGTGGAACCTCAGCATTTTTCAAAGTAAATTAATGCTATAGTTAGCTAGATTAATTAATGCTATAGTTATGCTATAGTTAGCTCTTAGTTAGCTAGATGCTATAGTTAGCTCTTAGTTAGCTATATTGTTTGTAACACAGAATTCTTTTGATACTTCTTGATGTATTCCAGACTTGAAAGCTGACAATATAACTTCTTTTTAAAATGAATTTATAAACTTCCATAGCTATTTTGGCATTCGTTCTAATTGTACATTTGAAGCGAGTGCCTCACTTGCCTCCCCCTTGTCGTGACTCTTATTGTAAGAAAAAAATATCAGGGCAAAAACTGTTCATCACAACCGAATTAGTCAAGAATAATAGAAATGTATCCTGATACATTTAAAATTGCACTAGATAACATTAATTAAAATTTCGGAGAGGAAACATAAAGAAATGTTGTTAATGACAGTGTTGTATGCAAGCTTCCGAATAAAAATTTCTAACGGATATCTTTTACACCAAAGACTATAATTGCAGAAACATGTTTTAATTCCCATTTGCAGAAATGCTAAAGTTCGAACTTTTTTACTCACTATAATGCAGTGAATGTACGTTTTTCCATTGGCAAAAGTAGTTTCAAGTTACATAATTTCAACAGTTTTTTCCCCTTTCTTTTCGGAGACAGCTTTCCATATTCCAGAACCTTCGAAGAATCAGGGACAATTTACTAATTAGAAATTTTTCTGCAGATATCCATATAAAAATTTAAATTGTATATTCTTTTTATTTAAAATCTCATGTGTTTATAGTGGAGTAATGAAAAAGCTTGTTTTACTTGACTGCTATAATTTGAATAGAAAATTTATTATCTACTCTGCGGTTGAAATATTTATTTATTAGTGTAATCTTATGAAACAATCTTGTATAATGTAAAACGAGCCTTTCTGTGAAATTAGATATCATGCTTCGTTTCGCAACAGAATGCTTATCTACAAAATTTGAAATGCAGATCTTCAAAATAACGCGATTACTTAAAAAAAATTCTACATTCAAGGCATTTTGTTCAGCTTTTCGTAGTGCTTATTCTGCGATTACAAAAGCCGAATCTTTTCGTTCATAATTTATTCATCGCTTTCCTGTTCTGTTGATCATGAAGAAACGAACCATTCTACGAACAGATGCTTTGAAAGATGTGATATTCCATTGGTTCAAAGTTCAGTCGGAATGTTTAGAACAAAGTGATTTCTAATGGCTGCCCAGATGTTTATAATTAAGTGATATAAGGGCCCGTCCAAATTTCCATGTTTTGATTTAGTATTATTTAAGGGATGTCATCCATGGAATATGCGGCACTATTTTCAACAAGACGTAAGAAAGTGCAATGAGTTTTTAGTTTTACAAGTTATTTTCGTTTTGAATTAAAAGTTCGTAATTTTGATTTACCTAGTTTGGAAAATCATATTAATAGTTGTTCAAAAAAATTAAAATTTACTTACTTTAAATGGTTATTAATTGCAAATTTTATGGGTTCATTTAAATATATCATCTTGTTAACTTATATATGCTAAACGCTTTTTCGTAACTGTGAATTAATTTTTTCATTAACTAGTGCAATTAAAAATGTTTTGCATTATAACTGAAGTGCAAATTCCTAATTTTTCTTATAATATTTGATTTTTGAAATATAACGCTGTTCTTATGAAAGACCAAATTAAAATTTTATGGCATCAGAAATTTAATTTTCTATAATTACGCTCAATAAACTGAGTAATGAATTTTAAAAAAAATGAGCATTTCGCTGTTAGGGAAGGTTAGTAAAATTCAATGTAATAATAGCTGGAATTTTGAATTAGTATTAAAACTTTGGAATTATTTTGAGAATGAAATACAGAAGATAAATAATGATGAAATAATTTCCAGTATTGCTTCAGAAAATAATAAAAAAAATGTATTTGCGGGTATCAATACACTAAATATTAAATACTGTGATAGTTCATATTGTTATAATAAATAAAGCAATACTAATTATTTTAGAAATATAATAATTTTAATAAAATTGATCACGGTTAATGTAATTAAAAACAAAATATATAAAAGAAAGAAATTTGAAATTATGGTGAACGAATGCTATAATATGTAATTTTCGACTTTTTAACAGTTTTGAAATTTGGGAAAACTCCTGACGCGATGGTAAAGAATGAAGGCCTCTTCGAATTCATCGCAGAAAATACATAAAAATTAATTTATCAAACCTATAAAACACAGCCATCGCAGGCTTATGAATTGTTCTTTTTACTCTCTCGTACAAAGAAAAAAGGAAAAAAATAGATGAAGGCTACCACTTTCAAGAATGAATGTGATTTTATGTAATTTGTATGTAATTATTTTTCATTACGAAATGTTTTAATGAAGTTCTCAAAGGGCCAGTAATCTTATACAAGTAACTGCTTGACAAATTCTTAACCATTCATGAAATACGAAACACACCAGTCAGTTACGGAGGACATGCTCAAATTTTAGATGCACATTTTTAATTTAGAAATCATAGAGTCTTCAGTTTGCATAGAATTAGGAATTAAAAGAGAAAAATAGATAAGAAGGAAACCATAATTTCAAATAAGATATTGCAATACTTACGATATTAAAACGTTAATACGCAAAATAAGTGTTACAAATGCTTAAGATTCGTCAAAATGTATCAAGCTAAGTAATGGGTATGTAAATGTATTTTACACGTTGTTTATTTTGTGAGAAAAATTTGAAAAGCTTTCCCGGAAGAATCGTGATAAATATTTAGACCTTGCAAAAATAAAGACATTTTCAGATTGGACTGAATACCGAAATTTTAATAGGACTCGTTTGTATTTATTTTCAAAAAAGTAATGCTCAAGTTTTTATGGTGTAGAATCTTTAAAAAATTATTTACTTCAAAATTTCATGATATAAGTTGTAAGGTTTACCTTAAGTTTATTAACAGTTATTTTAAGTTTTGTATCTTTCCTATCTTATTCTAATTTCAGCTTACAATTTCCTGCCAGAATGTAAATTCAGAAACACAGTAAATGCAAATGAGAAAGAGTACTATTTAAGTCAATGTTTCACCGACTTCTAGAGAGGGAGTCTGATTCCCTGACTAGCGCGCGTTTGCCTTTGGCTAAGTTCTCTCTTAGTTACTACGTTCGGCCATTCCTTAGGCCCTTGCTTGGCTTCGCCGATTTAATTAATGCTTAGGGGCCGACTAGTTAGGTTTCTGATAGCTTCGGCTATACCTTTCAGATAGCTTAGTTAAGCTAGTTTAGTTTAATTTAAATGCGTTACTATTTAAGTTCAAGCCCGAGTGGAGGCTTTGTGTAAAGTTTCAAGTAGGAACTGATTGTAAATATGCTGAAAAATAAAGGGTTGTGAACCCTCCTTAAGTCTTACGTGTTTTGTTCACATACTTAAGCGATTATTCTCTTGTTAGTGTTCGTGGGGTTCTAAGTTAGAACTTTAGAATTAGATAAGTAAAACCCCACAAAGTTTCTATAAAATATTTCTCTTCGTATTTTACCGCCGTAATGGTTTTTCGTAAAAACGTTCTGCCGCTGAGTCTTTTTCGCTTGAAAGGTGGAATAAGCAAGATAAAAAAATGTGTTAGATAAAACAGAAATTTTAATTTGCAATAGTCCCTTAACTCTCGGTTTTATTCTGATTATTTCCTTTTACTGGTCAAAAAACTGTAACTATTTATAATAAACCTCTCTATAAATGCAACATTTCACAAATACTTACATAAGGCTTCAACTAATAATGATTTCTAATTTGGATCCGAAAGTAAACATTAACCAGTCAAAAAAAGAAAAAAAAAAAAAGCTAAATCAAAATTAATTCAGTCTGCACCAAGTTCTGAGCCTGTACACGTAGAATTCTCTCTATGCTTTTCTGTCTACCTAGACTGTTCCGCTGCCTTTCTTACCCCAGCATCTTAAAAATGTCAAATTCATTCACGAATGAGTACGATTAGCGTCAGTTTATCAGGGATGCAATAAAAGGTTTTGTCAAAGAATGTAAAGAAATATATCAGTCATAACTGCAAGTATATATCTTCTCTTCTAAATTATTATAGGCATTTATTGCTAATTTGTTACACAGGAACACATATATGTCACTATAGAAATACAGCTAAACTGATACATACTCCACGACTGCTCAACCCTTTCGAGACCATTAGCTACTCTTTTTTTTAAATAAAAATCATCGCTATCTATCGGCGCTCAGGAGAACTACAAAATAATAATCTAACAATGTAATTAACGAACAGTTTGCGATCGACGGGTTAGACAACGCTCTATTAGCTGTATTATCTTAACAGAGCAGGTAACATTTGACATGTTTTATTAATTTTGTCCACACTGTTCCAGGCACTTTCCTAGTCTTATTCTGACGACCGCGTGAATAGCAATTCATTCCATTACTATTATTTCATAGTCCCCCTGGGTTGATCGGGGGGTTTTAATTCTAAGAGCATCATCTTGAAACGTTGTCACTGACAAACACTCAGCACCTTGTATTTTTGTTTATCATTGATATGACCAATAGTCAGCTTTGATGGTTTTCTGCTGTTAAATCCATTCCATTGCAAAGTCCGTCCTGTTGTGCTCTTTGATGCGCGTGATCGGTACTGAATTAACTTGTCAGGTTTTTGCAGACGGTTTGTATGCAAGATACAAGGCACAACAGAAGACTCCAACATTATTCGTTTCTGAAATGTATAAACAAAGTCTTTTTCCACTCAAGATTATGTCTCATTCAAAAATCACTCAAATAATCACTTTAATCACTCAAACTTTTACCAGTTTTCATGTTAATCGTTAACTTTTCTTCATGTGAGTACCTTGCGTAAGTAACTCTTGGCTGTTACATCACTGTAGGTTGCTGGCAGACTAATTAATGTTAAAAACATGATGTCTCTAATGTTTTAACCACTCAGTGATAATTGCTATCGCGTTAAAAAGGAAAGTGCAAAGACTATGATACTTGCTATAATGTCAAAAAAAAAAACATTGTTAAGAAAAAATATATTGCTAGAAATTTCAAAGTGAGACAATTTTCTCCTACGTTACTCTTATTCTAATCACACCAAATATTGATAAACAGATAAGATACACAGACAGCAAGCAGCGTAAACATACACTCATAAGTAAAATGTAGCTTCCTAAAATTTTAATTATTTTCTACTCTAAAACTTAGTGAAGCATTTGAAATTATTCAAAACTGTTCTGTAGAAAATGCTCGATTAAATTTTAATGACTCTAAAATAATTCAAGGTTTTGTGGAATATCAACACCGAAAATAAAATTTTGATTTATCCAATGAATGAGACAAGTTTCGTCTTCTTTGACATTAGTTTGCAAGCTTTGTGATAGATTGCCAAAGCACTACCTACCAATGTCTGGGAGAAAGACCAAACACTGAGTAAGTATTTGTTTTTTCACAATAAACCCTGTATACACGCACACACATACATACAGACATAATAAATCTGATGGTATTGGTATCTCGGAGGAAGCTTCTATGTATTACATCATTATAATACGTTTCCTTTCTACATTAAAAAAATAAGACCATGTGGAATTAATGTAACTTGGGAAGACTTTGATATACACGCTTTTCCACCAACAAAAACTATCATCTTTAATATTTGTGTAGCGAATCAATACATGTACTAGAAATATAGTTTATTTTTTTATAAATTTTTTAATCAGTATGCAAATTAAACCTTTCATTTTACTAATGCAATATAAAATATATTACACCAGGATGTAAAATATAGATCGCTAATAATCCATTATATTTAAAGTAAATAAAATCATACGGAAAATAAAGTTGGAAAGCATAACTGTTGCTTATGTTTCCTCTTTAAATCACTCTACTATTTCACAATTATAAAGCAGTATTTTTAAAACTGAATACAAAAAGAATTCTGAGTTAAAATTCTAGTAGACGTAAAACAGTTCTTTAACAAGATAAAGAAAAAAGAGAGTGTAAGTGGAACGAACATCTTTTCTTTTTGACCTTTTGTCTGTCATGATCCGCTGTGTAAATCAAGAAGGAAAGGAGTGGCAATTGATTAAAAATCTTATATTTCAGACAATAAGAAATCTTCGTATACTCTTTCTCTCGATATTTAATAGCTTTATGCGTATAGAATATGCATTCGAAATAAAATCTTATAGATATATTCTTAAATAAATTTTGTCACAGTCAGAGGATAGTACATTATACTGCTTTTGTATTAAAGATATCAAATTTCGCCATTAAATACGTTTGCTCTCGTAATTCAATGGTGTGAATATTGAAGTAAATTGCTTCCTTGTAAATAATTGTTCTCTTTGAATTTTCCGTAAAACTTATATGCAACAAAACTTTGCTATTTCCATAGCAGAATATGGATTATCATAACACTAAAGTAAAGCTATTTATGCAACGATATATGAGTATGTATGTAAGCATATAAAGATTTAAGGGATACCTAATCAAATCGTGAGCTACGGGTTACGAAACTAAACAAGAACTTTCGGGTAGAAATGTTTAAACAGCAAATTCGAAATAGGCATTGCATTAATTAGACAGCTGTGTTGCAAATATTGCATAAAATAAAAAAGTGAGATTCAAGTTTCTTCAGCAAAAGATAATCTATAAATTTAACATCAAAATTAAGAACTGTAAAAAAGAACGCATAACCGTTGTAACTAAACCATAAGGAAATAAACTATACGAAGATTTTTGAAATATTAGAATATCAAGTAAATCTTTAATGCTTTTTATTTGAAATAAAGGCATAGAATTAGGTATAAGACACGCGTAGAAAAGCTAGATTTAAGAAAAAAGAAATCAATTCTTTTACGATATTGTCTATTTTATATATACTATAATATATGGAAGCATTTGTAAATACGTGAGAATATCAGCTTGTAAATCTGCTACTAAACTATTTCTACAAGAATGTCTACCTAACGATACTTCAAGGCAGAGCTATTTCTTATTTGTTTGAGAGTTATCGCCCTGAATATTAATCAACTAGCATATAGACACAGATTAAAACTCAAAAATACCTTATTTGTCCACTTCTGAAGGATTACAACTAAAATTAGAATGAACAACACAAAAATGTCGACTGATTAACTAACAAAATTAGGCGACCTGCCTTTTAGTATTGTAACTTAACAAGTTTCTCTCATGCTTGGTTGTTCCTACCAACGAATCAATTAAGGTCACTTACCAAATTCAATTAGAAATAGGAATACTATGGCCTCCGACCAATATAAACTGGCACTAAATTGTTCCAATGCAGCACGTGAACGTTCACTGCAGTCAGAGCTTAATCTTATTTTTAATTCCTAATCTTAAATCTTATTTTTAATTCAAATTTTCAGTCTGAAAAAGCTTTAATGAAGAACGTCTAATCATCGATAAATTTATTTGCTAAGATATTCCTAGAGTAATTTTATTTTAATTGCCAGTATAGAGGTTTGAACTTTATACTAGGAATGAAAGTTGTTAAAATCTACATGTACACTCGGTATGAGACATTTTTTCATGCAGACTTAATAGGTAATTTTGCAGCAAAAGTCAATAGAAATTAAAAATTAACGCTTTGGTTTTTACTAAAGATTTTCAACAAAGCCTTTGCTTTTACTTCAAATATTTTCCTAGCACTGGGAATGCCAGCTGAAATCTCTATGTACACTCGACATGGGACATTTTTTAATGTAGCCTTAGATAAATTTATTATTAGTAGATAAATTTATTTGCTAAGAAATTTCTAGAGTAATTTTATTTTTATTGCTACTATAGAGTTTGAATTTTATACTGGGAATGGAAGTTGTTCAAATCTCTATGTTCACTCGGTAAGATATACTTTTTAATGTATCCTTAACAGGTAATTTTACCAAAAATAAAATTAAAAATGAACGCCATTGTTTTTACTAAAGATTTCTAACAAAGCCTTTGCTTTTACTTCAAAGATTTTCACAGTGCTGGCTGTAAATTTAACAGGAGCATTAAAATAATTTATGCTTTCTTGCTAATATTTTTCAAAAAAAGTGCTGTAATTATGGGTAAAATTAAAGCAGCATATTTAGTAATACGTTAATAGCTTCTATAATTAAAACATCAAGCATATAAAGTTCTAAAATTTTTTGCATACTGTTTTTCTTTTAAACTGTTCTTAACTGCACACAATATAATGTGTTCAGTTAAAACATTATTTCTTCTAAAATCTAAAAATGGATAAATGCCATTTTGTTCTCTAACTCTTCTCTTTAAACATCTTTGGGTCTGTTTTCTCGGATTCATCCAAGCTTCTACATTTACAAAAGCTTCTTCGGTTAAAAATATCATTAAATATTTACAAAAAATTTCGCACTACATGAAAAAAAAACTTTTTGACAGATGCAAATATTCAAAAGTGTGTACATGCGTAAAGGGAATTGTAGATGCTTGCTGAAAAGTTTTATTTTCTTCAGCATTTCTGTTTTAAAATACTTTGTGCAGAGTGGAAATTGATAACCAGTAAAGAAATAACAGTTTATACTTCAGATCCTTTCAAATAAATCAATTTTATCTGCCAAAGACATCGTAATCAAATCTTCACAACAGTACTCTAGTGTTTCAGGTCACTGAATAATAACGATTCCGTCCGAATTCGATTCCAAGTAGAATGGTTAGACAGCACGGAAATTTTTGTTTTTTACCTTGTGAAATGTAGTAAATTCGGAGAAGGTTTTCTTAAAATGTTTATTTTTCGTGAAAACAGTGTCTCTAGGTTAGCTAATATTTTGCAGGGAGTCATCCATAATAAACTGTTAGTATGTCTCACAATAATAATTGTACATAGCAACTGCCATTCTAAGAGGCCTAGCGTCGAATGCAACGCCAACTTGAGAGCATCTTGTATTTTTAATAGAGATAAAAATTTTAACGATACACCTGAAATCTTAAAGCGGATACGTTTTTGTAACATTTTGTACTACGTATCAGTTTAGTTGACAATGAATAGGAACAACTGGTCTTTAACAATGGTTAAAGGTATTTTCCCACATGAATCATTAACAAGACTTATTTTAAATAACAATCACCAAATTAATTACATTTTTCATATTACAATACATAATTTTAAAGTATAAATTTTGAAATCCATTTACATGAAAAGGGGAATAAAAAACTAAAAATAAAATGCAATTGCATTAAAAATAAATTTCATAAATTCCGTATAAAGTTCAATCAAACATTCATAAAACCGATCATACAAATATCTTAAAGTCTATTCATTAAGACTTTATACCTTATATTATAAGGTATTTCTCCCACCTCCTTCGCATGCATTCGTGGTGTAGTGGTCAGCACGCTGAGCGCGTTTTCCAGAGGTCCGTGGTTCGTATCTCGACAAGGACTTTGCTTATTTTTCACATCTCCTGCTTCTAAATAACCTATTGAGTCTACAACGTTTATAAAACAAAGTGAGAGCTAATAAATAAAATGATGAAATTTTAAAGACGAATTAAATATACTACTATTATATTCATATTTTTAAGCGGGATGGCAAATATCTTTCCCAAATGCAAAAAAAAGTTATTTATAATTTTACAAATTTTAAGAATACGATGTCTTTGCTTAACTGGGAGTCTCTTGAACGAAATAAGATTAGCTGAAAAAATTAGCTGGTGTTATTTCGTTAGAGAATACTCCATTATATAATCATGTGGAGATCAAATGTCACTATGGACACAATGATCAGTATTTTTAAATCCATGTTGATAGTAAAATATTGCGAAGGAACCATGTCTTGTTAAATATTGTTGATAACTGCGGAATCGAAATTTTATGTTTTGGATCTACTGTTGGCAGAGCTGCGCCTGCCCTATTCAATTCTTCTAGCCATTATTCAAAAATTCCATTCTTCTTGCCATTATTTTAGTGGCAAAAGCAGCAAAAATTGAAGACCATAACATAAATGCGTTTAAGACTGGAATTAAGAGATACCTTATTTCGTAATAGAGGTTAAGCCGATTAACCTATTCCCACGATCACTAACACTGAATTGCATACGCCGTGTCTAAATATAATGCGGCGCGACGTGCGTGCATCACGTGCTAATTATGGCGCCTCTCCTAACACGACGGTCTAGTGCTTCTACCATTTCTAGATAAAGTAAAAAAAACGTGAATTTTTTCAGAAGTGTTATTCAAAGTTTTAGTGTTTAATACAAATATTTAATATTTTCCTATTTTTAGAAAACGCTAATATTAAAACATATCTTCATTTCCCCTTTTTGCTTCAGCATCCTTTGAAGAACACGTTCCAATTAGAAGCGACTCCTTATTATAAGTTAAACAGATACTAAACAACCCACAGAGAAATTTACTACACAGTTTTTCCAAACGAAGGAGGACATATTCAGACAATCGTCAGATTTCGGAATGTTTAGTAAAATAACTATAAAGTAAGATAAAAATTTTAGAACTGATTCTCGAAGTAGCTGATAATTTTCAGATAATTCATTTAATAAAAAATTAAAATAAAAAACGTTAAAACAATCTTTCTTCTGTAAGAGGATTTTAAAAACATAAAAATATATTCTATTTCTAATAAAGCACCGTGATTTTTCTTTATTTTCATCCTTACCTCTTGACTGAAATAAATTCTTCACCGAACAAAAATTAATTCAATATTTAAATAAATAACGTAAGAGGGAATTGTATGACGGAGTCGACCGTATAAACTGTGAAAGTGAAAATAAATTCATTAGAATTAATTCTTTTTGCTTAGTTCCCAAGCAAACATTAACGTCGAACAAAATCTCTTTTCTTCACACACAAGCAAAGAAGAGAGAAAATAAAATCTTGATTAACTTAAAACATTTTCTTGTTTTCATTTCATTTTTTAAACATTCAATAGCGTTATATGCCCAAAACTGGAATCATAATCAACAAGCGGATATTGTAGACAGAAAATTGACCTTTCACTTAACTTCTTTCGAAAGCGTTTCATAGAAGCACATTTTGGGTGGGTATTCTTGGAGCTGGAATATACACTGACTGATTTTTAACTAAATTTATGTCATTATTTCTTTCAAAGGAAGTACATTAATTTCCAACAGAAGCATTTTGTTTTTGCGTTTGATACATCAGATTTGAATGCTATGAAAACAATCTGAAACCAAACCCTATAACGCAGCCAAAATACAGAATGAATCGAAAATATCCAGAGCTTGCTTTATTTGAATGTTTGTCTCTTCTGTAACATTAAATAACTATAACTGCGAATGTCATTTGAAACGGTATCAACATCATGATACTAATTAATTTCATTAATAATATTTTAAATCTGCGTATTAAGTTCAAAAAAGCATTTCTGTAAATACAATAACCCAAGTGCCAATAAATTTTTAATAATTATTTTACTGAATGTCCACGGGCAGTTAATTAAAATGTGTTGTTTGCAATGCAGTATCTGACCCGCATCAGTGGCTAATCCACAGCCCTGCCTAAGTATTTTTTTATCTTGAGGCAAAGAGTTAAGTACGCGCCCCTATATACACTGAATTAACTGTATTTATATACTTTTATATCAAGCACAAAATACTATACTAAACCTCTTATAATACTTTTTAATGATAATTTTATATATTTAGAAAACGTTAAATGCACTTTTTTTATCGCTTTTCTATAAAAAGCAACTAAAACTGAAATGATATAAATATTACTACAAATTAATGTAATAAGTATTACATTAACGTTCAAGCCCTTTTTTGTAATTTAATTTTTCTTGCTTTAACAAACTAAAATCGACAACAGTTTTTTTTTTCAAAATGCATTTGATTATTTAATTTATGCTCTCTACAGAAAACAGGGATATTTAAAAGTTTTGCAGGGAGAGGGGGGAGAAGAGGAGATTTTGCATTAATCTTTTTATATATTATGTTTTCTGAAACTTCTTTCACCCTAACATTAGCAATTGGCAAAATTAAAAATATTAAGGCAATATCCGAACAAAATAAAATGTATTAATCCAGAGTTTGATTTAAAAGATCTGATCTCGCTTTAACGAACAGAATTTTTGAAATAGCGTGGTTTTTCAAACTAGATATTTCTGATCATGAATTATTCACCAGTTGGAAACTGAAAATCGGAAGCTAATTTTTGATAACTCTATTTTAATTGTTAGTTAATTCGATAGTGAGTTTTCAGTGAATAAGCATGAATTAGGGTCCTTAAAACACGTTTTCACTACTTTTCCTATCATGTCTGTCTGTATGTATGCATGCGTGCAACGATTTTTTTGTCTATTATAACTGATAATAATATCAGACTTCCAAAAATATCAGACTTCCCAAAATTTCTGTTTTCCGTACTTAAGGTTTCTGCATTCCTTTAAAGAGTTGGTTAAATTTTGAGTAAAACTGGAAAAATGGGAGTAGTTCTTTACTTGAAGACCATAACAGCTTTGTAGCAATCAACATAGCATATATTTGTACTTATGGAACTATAACTTATTATTTTAGCTGAACGAGCATTATTTACTGATACTTAAATATTGCGGGGATATACGCGCAGATCAAAATGAATTTAGATCTTTTGATATTATAGAAATAACACAGAAGAAAATTAAGTTATAGTATTCGTTTCAAAGTATTTATTTTAAATATATTACGCAAACTTAATTTTCTTAAATAAAAACCAGGTAAGTTATACGTTATTCAACTGTCCAATAAAACACAATTTTTATTTTTTAAAAAATGAAACAGCAGACGTTTGATTATGTTGGTATAAATTTAGAAAAACCAGTTTCTACACACGACCAATTACACTTAATAGAATGTAATAATAAATTTTGTATTGTAGACCTTTCTATTTGTTTGAACAATAAATTAGATTTTGCTTACAAACGGCTAACCGTAAGCGATACTTTACTTAAAGCTCGTTGCTATTGAAAGCATAGAATTGGTGGGAGATCATGTGCTGGGCATATTACATTTTTCAAAACGTCATTTCTAAACTTTCGCGGATAATTTGGCGTCCCTCCTAGTCGTGCACCTGGCACTTGCCTCAACCTAGTCCAGGCTCTGCGTTAATCTATGTTAACTTTGCTCTGTAAATTCAATTTGATTAATCTTATATAGTGTAAAATTAGTATAGTTCTTATGTACGTACTAACGAGGCTTTCATTATATAGCAGTATCACTATTTGTATAAAACGTATGCGATTCAGTTTACTATAAGTAATTGAAAAACTGGCATATAGAAATATGCGACAGATGACCGTAAATAAAGTTGGTAAGGTCAGAGCAACTTAAATAAATAGTAGAAGATCACAGTAGAAGATGATGGATAACATTTTGAAAGCACTAAGGGATTAAACGAGATGTTATAATGAAGTTGGTTCTAATCATAGTTGCTAAATATTGCTTTCATGATTACCCCTCCGTACCTCCTCCCACCCCACCGCAAAAAAGGGACAGAGAGAAGAAATCAGAAAGTCGGGTTGAGTTTCCTTTATAAATCTTTCTTTATAAAGAAGTGATATCTAAGGAAAACCCCAGGCTTTAATTTGTAAAGAATTAATTCCTGATCAAAAATTGCATGTAAGAAGATGGAAACATTTTTTCTAAATCAAGCACGTACATAAAAAGTTTTTGTAGCAACACATAAAGCATAAAAACATTAAAAATTGAATTCAGGGACAATATTTGAAAGTAGCAGCTTCATAGAAGCAAATCATTGCCGTTTCCTCTAGTTTTGAGTTTCCAGTCATCGTAATGGTTAGCATATTCCGTTTGTTAATGCCTCATGTTCAATAAAATATTGCATAGAAATTAATATAGTCTATGGTGAGAAGCTCTTCATTTCTCATTTTATCAAGGGAATTTCTTGGTGTGACATTTTATTGCTAAGAACTAAAGGAAAGCTTCCTCATTAATTGCCTGACTTCACTTTTTCCGAAGAAATACATTTCCATATTGCTCTAGTAGACTAACGTATCTATTAAAATGTGAATAGTTGTATAAATATGCTTTCTCTTACAATAAGGAATCCAAATTCATCCCTTGTTACTATTTTTCAGTAGAAAAAAAAGAGATCATGGAAGTTATTGCGTGATATCTGTCTAAAAAATGCAGACGTGGTCTGAGTTTGTCTATGTTCTGTCTGAAAGGCGCAGAGGTCGTCTAAGGCAGGTTCATGGCTTTCATGGCGACGAACATGACTTGCACGACCATTTCCCAGATAATAAACATAGTATTGAATATTCCTTGTCTGAAGTAACCACTTCCACAGAAGACCCAACTCGTAGGAAGGTGAATAGTCATCAAACTTCAGCGATTGCTTCCCATAGATGACAGCGCCTGGAAATGGCCTTTATTTCTCAGAACATAAATAAACACCGGTACTGATAACCACTTCTTTGAAAGGACCACCTCTACAGGAAGCCAAAACAATGAGGACAATGATTTTAGTTGATGATCAAAGGTTGCATTTTTTTCCTATTTTTCGCATTACATTTTTAGCTCTGTATCATTTCTACAAAACTTAATTTTTTTCCACCTAAAACAATTTTAAATAGCTAGAGATATTTATTGGCAAGATACCGCAGTGTTAGGTTGACTTATCATGTTTTATCACATAAGTTGTCAAAGACATTTTACCCTTACGAGAATAAACAAAATTAAATTGCATATATTAATAAGTAAGTTTTGAAAAGTAGAAATCCCACGTTGCATAACAATAGCTTGAAACCTTTCCATGGAAAACAGACCAGGAAGTGGAAATAAAACACACAGAAATCTGCTTAGGAAAACTACCCATGATTTCAAACGACTTTGATCTTTAAAAAGATGATGTTCGATGCCAATGTTCATTTATGTTGTAAGAAATACTAGTCATTTTCAGATGTGGTAACTATGCCGTTTGATTATATCTTTAATGAGATACTATCCCACCAAACGGAAAATTAACTGCATCATGTGTAACTCTTTAGCACTTTATACGATACTGTTGAATAAATATTATGTAATTATTAATGATCCAGTATTAATACTTTATTAATCATCTAATAATATTTACTTATTAATAATTTCTTTAACAAAATATTAAAAACTAATATAGTTCAACTAAGTATAAAACATTAAAAACAAAGAATTATTGTTAATATTTTTGCTATTTAAAAATTAAATAAATAAATGAATATCATTTATTTAACAGCCGTTATGAAATACGAAGTATTGAATATTTAGTTTTCTTAATGGAAAATTAATTCATTTTAGTTTATTTTTATTAAAAACAGATGAATAGTCAAATGAAAAGCTCAAAGTAAAACTTAGTGGAAATAAATATAAAAGTTGTTGCTGTCTGCAATTTTATTGGAGTTCAACTTTATTAAAGCGTTATTTTTACAGTACGTTGATAAATTTGATACATGTTTATAAAGTTGCTGATTAAATTAGATTACCTGAATAACGGCAAAGTACGCGATGGCCCTCTGCCAAGGAAGCGATGCTCAAGTGAGCCTTAGCAACAACAAGAGGGATGCTTTCATAGAGAACTTTCTTGGGGAAACTACTTCATGTTTACGCTACTCGCGAGGTAAACCACGAAAGCACCACTGAAGGTAGCCCGTTCGGCGGGACTTTAACCCGCCTGAAATTAACAGTGGTCAACGATTTTACCATTTAAAACTGGTGGGCCAAAAAGGAAAGTGTGCTAAAAGTTGCTGCTGATTTTTTAATACATAAAGATGGAATGAATTCCAATAAAAAAAGAATCACGAACAAATTTTGTTTATACATGCTAAATGCAAAGTTAATTTTTTTCATTTGTCTACTGTTACACGGTACTAAGTTATTCTCAAAATAATGACCTTAAGTTGCAGTATATAAAGTTAGCAAAGTTTTTCTCTTCAGAATCACATACAAGAAAAAAAAAGAAAAAAAAAAATTGCGACCACAAATTTCTCGAACAGTATCTGTAAGATAATGTTTCATCTCTTGCATATCAAAAAAGAGTCTATAGTTATATTACAGAAGAAATTAACAGTAATATTTTCATGTTTAACGATGTACTTATAACAAAATTTACCAAAAAATTAAATAAAATGAAATCAACTTACATAGGAAAGAAAAGGGATAAAGAAATTGGAAATTATAAATCTTATGGGTAATACGAGAGCAACAGTGTTAAATGAAAGTTTATTGCTGATATAATTATACAAGTAAAATATGCTAAGAACAATTTTTGAAAATATTTTCCAGTAAAAAGAGTCCAATAAATTCTAGAGGGCTCCGCACGTTTCTCATGCTACCTATTCACGAATTCTGTCTGAAATTATTACACATTTTCAAATGCTGATGGCCATTACTGCCTGAGTGGTTAAGACCGCTGAATGTTATGAGTTCGATCCCAGGCGAACGGGCTGGCTGCACGGTTGATTTCATAGTTTTTCCACGCGTGAAACGTGAATATGCGTCTATTTTCCTTACAAAGACCCTCACGAAGGCATTTCTTGCCCTATCCAGACAGACCTCGTGTGCTTTGTCATGTTCAAATAACTACTCCAAAACTAATGCTAAATCTAAATCTAAACCCAACTGCACAGAAGCGCACATTTTTATATAAAGATTTTTGGCATGCATTTATTGTCTTGGAATAAAATAATAAATAAATTTAAGCACGTGGTTATTAAGTGCACTTTTCTTCAGATTCATTAGAGTTCATATACAGTAGAGTCCCGAAAACTCGACATAATGTGGACTGAGAGACTGTCGAGTTTCCGAAAAGTCGAGTTTTACGGAATAAGGGTTTAGTTTTTCAGGACTCTTAATATTTAATTGTAAATTACTCTAGAGAGTTGTAGCGCAATATTGGACACGAAAAAGTACAGCATACAATTAAATTAATGTTTAATTTTTATGTCAAGTTCTAGCACAATAAAAGACATAAAAAAAGAAATACCCTAAGATAATTGAGTAAAAAAACTTACATACAAAAATGAAGAAAAATTATTACCAGTTCTTGGTAGAAAAATATCGCGTAATGGTAGATTGTCTCTCATACTCATTCCGTCGTCGTGCAGCTTCATCCCGTAGGCAACGGAGGAACAAAATATCCATACTAGATGCACCTTCTCCTCCATGTAACGGAGCTCTCCTTCAACGGCCTTCAGTCCTTCACTATGGGTCATCATTTTAGTTTTTCCGTTGTCTCTCATTCCGTTGTCTCTTCATTTTAGCATCTCTTCGTTTCTGATTCATCTTCATTTTTATCCACATTGTCTTTCAGTGAAACTATTTCTGCATGTCCTAAAATTTCACAATTTTCACCTTGTCTGGTCCATTCTTCAACATCACCATCAGCAACTTCTTCGCAGCCTGGAATTTTCATAAGTAAGTCAACTATGTCACAGTTTTCTGTCTCTTCTCTGCTTGCGTGAAATTCGTTTCGTGAGTGGTCCAGCAACTTTATCCAAGAACGAACGAGGCTTATCTGCTCGATTTCATTCCAACAATGAGATATCCATTCAACATATCTATTTTCTTCAGTTTCTCGGCCATATCACAACCTTCCTCCATGGCTAGGACAAGCGATGAAAGCAATTTACGTCTGTATTTTTTTTCAATGCCTCCAAAACACCCTGGTCCATTGGCTAACACACTGGAGTTACGGGAAGGGAGAAACATGGCTCTTATATCTTCTTCTCGTAACTGTTCAAGACCAGGATAGGATGAGGCATTGTTTAGAATGAGAATCGCCTTCCTTGGTAGATTTTTTGAGTTTAAAACCTTTTCCACTAATGAACGATTTGCTGATGAAACCAATCATTAAATATTGCTTCATTCATCTATGCGTTTGACTGATTCCGGTACCAAACAGAAAGATCATAGCTGGTTTCGATTCCATTAGTGTACTTTTTTATGTTTTTAAAGGCCCGGAGATTTTTAGATTTGTCTATAAACGCTAGTTTCAGCTTATGGCTGCCTGCTGCATTGCTGCATGCCAAGATTGTGACTCTCCCCTTGCTTTTGTAGCAAGGTGCCGATTTTTTTTCCCTAGATTCCATCGTTTTCGAACGTAGCATTCAAAAATTCAGACCGGTGTCATCACAATTATAAATTTAATCTCCAGGTATACTCTCCTACTCAATTAATTTGTGGAAACTGCAGCATTTTCCATGTTAGCAGATAGCTTTTCCCCACAAATGTTTAACTGCCTGATGACGTGTACCGCTTTTTATTCTGTCGAGCCAACCAGCACTAATAGTAAATCCATGATCTCTTTCTTGAAATTCATCATAAAATTTTAGGGCTTTCTCTTGTAAAATTGGTCCTGAAACGAGTGTTCTCTTTTCCCTTTGCTACCTGAACTACAAATAAAGCGCCTCCCTCCCTTTTCCATATTCACCAACTTTCATACTTTTTCTTTCCTTTAAACCATCCTCTCTCCATGCTGTTTTCACACACCAAGATTCGATTTCGGATCTCTTCTATTGCACCTTATCAAAATAGTCGGTCCAACACCTAAATGCATGGTAATTTTCTTTACACTTTCCACTTTGTCCAGTCTTTCAAGGCATCTAGTTTTATTTCCATTGTCACGTTAGTTTGGTTTCTTTTCGAAAAACATTTTCACTTCACAGATTATCCAAAGTACACAAAACATGTTAACGTTTATACGCCTGGTTGTAAGCTGAGGAACGATACTCGCAATGAACTGGTGTGAGTTCAGTTTGCTATAAGATGCAGTCACAAAACTTCAGACAAGTCTCCTAATGCTTTGCAACAATAGAAAGGAATGTGAGCCAGTGGACAGCCGCTACCTGACTTTTTTCGTATCCTCGAAAGAAGCAAACAGCGTTGCCAAGTATTACAACATATCTTGAAATTTGTTAGGCAGTTCCAAGAATTACTGGCAGAATGCGAAAACGGCAAAAACTACAGAAACAGAACACACAAATCTTTTAACAGAACAGGAAACACATACGCACAAATAATAATTATATGTACTGTATGTAATATTTGCTCTGTTTGGCTTAGAGATATCTTAAAAAAGTTCCTAAAACGTTGTCGAGTTACCGGAAGTCCAGTTTGCAGAACTCTACTGTAGTATTGTGTACACCAGTTCTTTAGAAACCTAAGTACATATATTTCACATTGCAGTATATATATATATATATATATATACACACTTATATTTTGAATTTTAGGTTAACCTAGTTTTTTTGGATATTGAAAGCACACGAGCGCTACCTGCTTAAAGGGTCTTTGTGGAGAACTTTCTAAAGGAAACTGGCACGTATTCATGTTACACATGGAGAAAACCACTAAAATAAACCATGCAGCCAGGCCATTCTTCTGGGTTCGAACCTAGGTCGAGTTACTAGTATTCAGCGGTTCCAATCAATAACTAGCGAGGTTTTGAATTTTATGAATTTTAATATTCGTAACACTAAAAACAAAAGAAACATTGATTGAACGATAACTTTATTATTCATGACAATTAACAAAACTGTTATAAATTCCACTAAATATGGAGGGAGGGGTAATAATAAGAATAAAATTATAAAATCTCGATATACTATAAGAAATACTCAATAATAATTTACAAAAAACTAATACAAAATAATTTCAAAGGACCGCACAACTGCCTTCTCTTCCATAATCCCAGAAAGAGGAGATCAACGCTATTCTTTGAATGCAATGTGAAATTATTGGAAAGTGAAATTATTGTCAAGCAAAGGAACGAATTTTGTTGCTTATTAAAGGTGACAGGCTTCTTTTACATTTAATTACTATATATTTACTTTTTAAGACAAAATGCTTTTTAAAAAACTTGAAAAATTAATTTTTTAACGATTTCAGTGGTAGATTGCAACTTTGAAAGAGTCGTAAATTTGTCCCAGAAAGAGAGACAAAATTTGGGGGGCAGTAACAGGAAGAATACTGAATGTTTGCGAGATATTTGCAGCCTAAGCTTTGTGGTAACTATTCCGCATAGAAATTCGCAGCTGAGGATTTATTCTAGCATTTTAATAGGGAAAACAATTCTTCCAGATACCAAGCAGTAACATATATAACTATCTCTTTAGCATTATACTATACACTTTCAAAACTGAAACTGAATTCTCTCGGTATCACATCGAAACCACAAAAGCCTTTAATGGTTTAGCATGCGCTTGTTTTTGAGAAAAGTTCATTTATATCTTCTTCGCAATAATTTTAATAAAGTCATTTCCTAGAGTAATCATCTGTTATTTTTAGTTAAAAAAATTACAGAAATATAACATCGAAAAATGGATGTAACTGTAAACAATAGAAGGTGCAGATTCGTGTTTTTGGCTTGTTAAAATGACGCTTTATAAGTCAAATTCTGGCAATAGAATCAACATCGTTATATGACATCAAAATTTAAGTTTAATTAGGCGGCATTTTGATACCTTATATCGTAAAATCGCAGATTTTCTTCATTATCTAACCTGTTTTTTAGTTTAAGAAATTATCCTTCAGCACCCAAACAATATCAGCAATGACAGATATATGAAAGAGATTTTGTGTCACTTTGGAAAACAACAATTTCTGGTCAAAAGTCTTGCAAATCTAAAGAGTATTTCCAATTCCTGGTTTAGAATTTAACACAGAATTACTTTGCAGCATATTTTTCGTGTAAGTTCTAATGAGAGTTAGCATTCAAATAATCCGGCACCTATAACAGAAATTTGTCTGAAATGTCTGAAATTCGCGGAAAATTTTGATACTGGAGAAAATTCAGAAAATTTTTCAAAACTCATAAAAATAATCGCGAAAGTGTAAGCCGTGATAAGATGACTACCCTAGTAACAGTCTTACCTCTTCTGAAGTCTCTTCTACCCCCTCTTTGGTATTCTCTACGGTGAACCCAATTTTGGTGAATTCATAGTCGCAGGCCGAGACGTGCCCAGATTCTAACTAACTAACCCCATTAACAGTAACATTGTGTAATATGCAGAAATGATTGAGCAGGCAATAACGACGTTCAACGTGGCTCATATTATATTTGTTAGAAGCTATGAAACCAAACCTAAATGAGACGAATGTTTGCTTTCGTATTTCAAAAGATTTTAAACATTCTCATTGACTAACAGGAATTTTACAAAAACGCTTCATTACTCAACTGTAGGTAAATAAATACAACAAACAGCTTACAAGGTACATTTGCTGTTATATTAGATTTGTTTAAGTTCTTTCGCAATTAAAACCCTTTCGAAGTTATACTTGCCCTTCCGAATACGTAAAGCCCTTTAGTTAGAGTTAGGTATGCTGCAAAAATCAGTCATGAGTCGCCCAAAATATTCATGTTATTTAGAGTTTAAGAAATGTAAATCTATTAAATCCATTACAGTTATAGTGAAACCCTTTTTTGTTTTCTCTCATTAAATCCGAGGCGAGATAAAAGAGCATACCAAACTAAAAAAATTGCATTTTAATATAAAAATAAAGATCCCTACGTGTTTTTGAAGGAGAGACGTGAAAGAAGAAAAAGTCTTTGTGTTGCATAACATAACCAAAATTAGTGATATTTTAATTTAAATTGGTGCATTTCTTAACGATGTGAAAATTTCAGAGAATACCGATTGAGAAAAAAGGCTTTTATTTAAAAAGTAATTTAAGCATGAAAATGTAACAGTCTTGAAGAATATGTGCAAGCTTCATTTGTAAAAAGATTCTGACAGAGGTGACAAAGCATATTCGCTTAATTGTAGATAGTACGAAACTCAGAAATAGACTAATGAACCAATAGGTGAAGTAGTTTTCAACCCATTTAATTCGTCTTTGTTAATTTCAGTTGATATTTTTTACTACATAGACTAAGATAAAATGTACTTTTCTCATTTATGTCAATTGGTTTTATATATAGTAGTTTCTATTACTCATATTACATATTTTTCATCTTGAATGTACATTCATCTTGAATGTACAACATTTTCGACATTACATCTTTAACTGTCGACACAAAAAAATAGTATACACTCAATAATTTTTGAAAGATAAGTTACAAAATAATGAAAATTGTGTGAAGCAGATAGAATTATCGTGAATCGATATTAAACTATTTAACGCCATTATTAATAAATCCCCAAGTGGGTACTTCCGCCTATAATCCACCTATAATAATATATATTTCACCTTTCACTTCCGCCTATAAATCACTTTCCATGATGTTGCCATTCGATGATGTAAGGACATTTTACCTAACACGTTATTTTTATGTTAATTCTTTACAATTGAAATCATATACTTCTACCGTCAATCGTCAAGAATGCAAATTTAGTTGAGTTTAATTAGCCAGCGAGTTTTCAATTTAGAAAAATGCACTTTGACAACTTACCTAATATAAGCATTTAGCCTGAGATGCATGTCTAATCAATCTGTGTATTTTGTGAACGAATTTTATATTTGGTAGGTTTCAGTTTCCGTTAGCTGAAGCCGGCTTATTGTTAGTTAAAAGTCATCTTAAGTGTTATATTTATTTAAGTATTCAAACTACAGAAATTTCACAAGTAGCGTATCTAATATCTATTAATATTTAGTTGCACTACAGGACGTAGTTTTAAATAATTATTTTAATTAAGTTTTACCTTTTGTCTGTGGACTCTATTTAGCGTATTTATCAGAGTAATGGAAAGTTAGACAGGTGTAGTTAGATAACTAAATAGATTTAACCTCACAGTGTGACTTAAGGTCTAGTTTATCTAAACTTATAGCCATATTGCTTAAACCCTGAGTAACACAAAAGCAATAAAAGCATTTCTTAGTAATTAACATCTTTATTTTTTAACAATAGTACATATAATTGATGTAATTTAAAATAGATTTAATTTATTATAAACCCAATTGGCATTTATGAACATTTGCTATCTTAACTGTAATTAATAAAAGATGTTTCTCTTACCCTTTAGTACGTATCTGGGTACATAATCCTTTGGTTTATTAATATAAAATCCCTTTACACTGTCGTTTCTAGGTTTAATTTAACAGTGAACTCATGCATTGTTAGCAGTATATTAATTAAATAGTTGCGCTATTTCTTAGAAATGCGGGGATTTCTTTATTATTTGGTAAAACATCACAATTTTACTGTTTAATAATCCTTTATGATGCAAGTGACAAAATTTAATGTTAAATTATTCCACGAAAGCTTTGAGCTTGTGATGAAAATTAAATTTACGTATATTTTGGATGTGTATTAACAGGTTAATTTTTATACTCGCGTTCGCATTTTCAAAAAAGAAAACAAAAACGAAAAACTGAATAGCAATCTCGATCAATGAATAAGATATGACAGGCGAGGAATTCAAAGAAAAATAAAAAGCAGCTCATTGTTCAAAACGTTACCACGTCTCAAATATCAAAGTAAAAAGTTTTCACTCCTCGCAAATTTTCTCCAATAAACGTCCTTCGGATATTTTCCGCTTACTAGCTGCTTCTTGTAAGTTGATACCCATATATGTTAGAAGGGGAGAGAACAACGAGAGTCATTGAAATGTCTAGCTTAATAAATATGCAAGGAATTGTTTCAATTGTTTCATTATGAAATAAGGGAACTTTATATGAGCAAACAATAAACACTGAGCAAGATAACTTTTGTCTAAGAAGGAAAAACACGATTTTTAATACACTCAGTTATGTTTTTCCACCGTTTCTTATTTGCATGCTCTTAAAGGAAAAATCACTCAAGAATACTTTTTTTTTTACTTTAATACAGAATATTGCTGTAATTCATTAACTTTATTCTATAGCTTCTAATCTGATTATATAAATTATTAAGTCGTTTCATATTGCGTTATGTGTAAAAATAATCAGCCATATACTTAAAATTATATGCCTTAGTTTATGACATTCAGAATGAAAGACGATTAAGTCATTATCAAGTATTTCATGATATTTTAAGTTAATATTTAAGAACAGAATGCTGAATCATTGGAAAGAGCGAAATGTAAATATAAAAGACGTAAAAAATGAAAACTTAATTGTTCTTTTAAGTCATCTTCTTTACATTTCCAAATATTTCAACAAATTAATTTTTAGTAAATAAACAATTTATCTGAATAGAACATTTAAATTAATCCATTGTTATTCAATAGATAAACGATGAAACTGTATCAGGACTTAGTGTTCTGTGCATGCTCTTTGCAAACATGGTGAATTACTTACAAGGTTCTTATCCTCAAAATCTAAGTCCTGAACTGGAACAGGGAGCGGAAGGTACGCTATGTTCTGATGTAACTGCTGGGCTGGAGAATAACTGCACGTGAAGGGATTTGAACTCCTCTTTTATTCACTCACTATTAAATACAAACCTCCCAATTCGGGAGAGATACAGAACGTAACAGACCACACTTTGGTCGAACTTAACAATCAAATAAATTTAAATAAATTAAAATAGAACTTAAATTAAACGTTGCTTCGCAGAGCAATTCGCGGAAGTTGGCCTCTACCGAAAAGGGTGCGTAGCAAGGTATACTAAATACTACCGCACTTTAATTTATTTTACAATGCAATCACGTAGTAAGCACTATGGCTTATAAATTTAAACTGCTAGCTGGTCAGGCGAACGTTGAGCAGCGTGACCGTGATCTGAGGCAAAGCTCTCACACACCGAGAGGTTTCTACCTCTGGCTTAAATAGTGCTTGGCTGAACTTCAAAAATTAGCATAAGCTAAAAACGCGCGCTTCTTCTGACAGGAAGTTGAAGCAGAGAGGAGATAGAAAAGATTTAAATTAAAATAAACTTGGTTAGTTTAACTAAAACCTTACAAACTTCCCGCCAGAATTGCGATAGTTAAACTACTTTGGTCCAAACGGACCATGTTGAAAACTAGCAATTCTAAATAGTCGAAAATTTCACTGTTCTAAACTTAGGCCAACTCTTACAAGGCAATATATGTTTGTGTAAAATACAGACGAAATTTTCTGGAACAACAATCTTCAACATTTTTTTTTTCAAGTCTTATTCTTCAAACAGTCTTACTCCTTCCAGCAAAATCTGGAAGGAAAACAACTTTAGTATGACATAATAACAGAATAATTCTAAGTGGTACAAATCCTTATTTTTTTTTTTTTGTGTAATTTTGCACACACACATTATCATTCAAGCACAATTAAATTCTTCCCCCGTATGCTCTCTCACCGGTGTTGGATGTAAAGCAAACCGCCATTGCGGGTTTTTATGTGTTCGGGGGTGTTCAACTCTTCCACCTACAATCGACTAACATTAGTTAGAACTTGACATACGAGACCTGAAAAAAACGCCCTATAACCAGCTAATCCTAAGGTTCTCACTAGCTTTATGTCTAACACTTTAAGTGTATTTGGTGGAGAGCCTAATTAACACTTGCATTCTAAAATAGTCAATCTTTAACTTTTCATGCATACAAATTCGCAGTTTGCACACAACATTCACATTAATATTGCACTTAACGTGCATTGCTAGCATAATATTATTTGTTACATTTCATAACACATTAACAATTTCATAGCAATCCTGAAATGCAAATAGAGGTTAAATTTCTAAGCTTACAGAAATATAGGTTAAATTTCTAAGCTTACAGCAAGTGCTTCCTATTCCTTTCTCAAGGTACTTTCTTGAAATATCAAATTACATTGAATTAATAGTCTACAGACTAAATCGTGTTTTTCAATTTTCCGAATTTTCATTCTAGACATTTTACAAGTCTTTAGACAAAGCGTCATACAAAATCATTTAGTTAACATATTCTTTTCAGCAATTCATTGCTTTTACAGAATTAATCTATTTACAAAACATTAAGTGATTTTAAATCTTTGAAAATTACAATTTCTTTTAACAAAACATTTTACTTTCCATATGAGGACTTATCGCTCACTTGGCGTAAAAGTCAACCTCGCTTGAGGTAAAATCAGCCCTGCAACTTGCAGTATACTCAAAAATTAACTAAACTTTTGAATACGAAATTGTACTTATCTTATTATGATCGTCCATCCTTTTCTTGGCCCAATCTTTAAAACTTGAGTAAGTTGTGGCCTGGTTCAGTTTCCTCGTTTTTCGTTGTTCTTTCGGAGCCTGCTCGTCTCTTTTTCTTTTGAAATTCCGTCGTTGTATCCTCGGCAATTTCCTTTGTAGAGGAGGTTGCTCCGCTGGACGTTTGGTGGACTGGGCCCTTCTCTCCTGGGCCCTTGCTCGTTGCTTGTCCTGGTTCCTGCTGTATTCGGGAAGTTGATTCTCAGGCTGCAATCGGCGTTTCTTGCTTCTCAGGCACCTGTCCGATGATTCCACAGTTCTTTTGGATACATTGGGCTTCCCTTGCCCATTCTGCTTTCTTCTCTTGGTGCGCTCGTAATTCCGTTCGTAGATTTGTTCACCTGCATCGTGAGACTTTCTTTTGAAACCACCTTTTTGGTTCTTATTTCTTTGTTGGGGGGGAGCTTTCTTCTTCTGACATTTCGATGCCGTTGTAGCTGGTTCCTGCTGTTTTTGCTGACGTATATCTTCCTGGCTAGTCGATTGCCTCGGATCCTGAAACGAATCTTTAAATACAGCCATTTTGCTGCGATTATAGAACGGTTTTATTTGGTCCACATTCGCTTTGAGCGTTTGACCATCATTTCTTTTTAATATAACCACTGCCCCCGTAATTTGTTCAATTGTGAACGGGCCTTCAAAACGCGGAAAAAATTTCCCCACCTTTTCCTCTGGGGCATTTGACAAGTTGTGTTTAATCTTCAACACTTCATCTCCCACATTGTACTTGACCTCTCTTCTTTTTAGGTCATAGTACAATTTCTGTTTTCTTTGGGCCATTTCTATATTTTCCGTCGCTTCCCGTATTAACTTTTGTATATCACTCATTTTAAATTCTTCTGCCCTTTCCTGTACAAAGAACAGTTTATCTAGGGGGGTCAAGATCTTTCTTCCTAAGAAGAGTTCAGCGGGTGTTTTTTGTGTAGTATCGTGTTTGGCGGTCCTAAGTGCAAATGCAAATTCATTTATATGGCTATCCCAGGTAGAGTGATAGTTTTTCACATAACTACGAATTATTTTCACTACATTTCTATTCACCCGTTCCGCTATGTTTGACTGCGGACGATACGGGACCATCTTTAGATGACGTATGCCCAGTTTTGCACACATTTCCTCAAACATTTTACTAACAAACTGAGGACCATTGTCTGAAATAACTTTTAGGGGCGCCCCGTATTTTAAAATATACTTATTTAGAATTGAATCTACTACAATTTTTGCAGACGCGCGTTTTAACGGAATTAACTCTAACCATTTGCTAAAATGATCCACTATAACTAAAAGATATCGGCTTTTATTAACTTTACTTCGAGGGTAAGGTCCAAGTAAATCGATGCCTATTATTTGATTTGGGAATTCTGATTTAATACTATTTAGGAACCCGGCCGGGCGGAAATTAACATAATTATTTAATTGACATGTTGGGCACGACTGGACATACGCCCTAGTAAACTTTTGCAGTTCTGGAAAGAAAACTGCCTCGCGAACTCTCTGAACAGTTTTTCTTATACCTAAATGAGCCGAAATGGCACAATCATGCAACTCTTCTAATACATTCAACCTCATGCTAGCTGGGATAACCGGTCTATATTCATGATTCTCATTAGTAGCTTTCGTATAGAATAACAGTCCGTCAATTAATTCGTAATTTTCGGCCCTATTTCTTATCGGCACAATATCCGGATGATTGAAATTCTCAGGGTCGGCCAAATAATTGTATATATTTTTGAACTCCGGATCTTTTTTGAGTTCGGCTATTACTGTTTCACGAGAATCTAATACTTTGGATGTTAACATGGCTATCTTAATTACACTTCCATTTTCATCTAAGTTAATTCTGCTTAAAGCATCTGCCACAACATTTTCCTTTCCCGGCGTATGTTTAATTATTAGGTTATATTCCTGTAATTTGAGAGCCCACCTTATTAATCTGGGTGATAAATTTTTTCCAGAATAGAGTCTAGTGACCGCCGCGTGGTCGGTATATACAGTTACTGGAGAACTTCCAAAGAACACACGAAATTTCTGTACTGATGCTAACACTGCGAGAGTTTCTCTCTCTGTTGCGGAATAGTTTCTTTGGGTTTCATTTAATGTTCGGCTGAAAAAAGCCACGGGCTGACCATTTTGGGAAAGCACTGCACCAATCGCGAAATCTGAAGCGTCCGCTGAAATCTCTAATCCTTTATCCCCTTCTGGAAATTTTAAGACGGGAGCTTGAGTCAATGCGTCTTTCAATTTTTGAAACGCCAAGTTGGCTTCTGCTGACCACGAAAACCTAGCTTTTTTTCTTTTCAACTTTAGCAGTGGCTCAGCTATTTTTGCAAAGTCTTTAATGAAAGCCCGGTAATATGAACACATCCCGAGAAACGACGATAATTTCTTCGCTGTTTTAGGAACAGGATAATTTCTAATGGCTACTATTTTTGACTGATCCGTTTCGATTCCCTTTTGGGAAATTTTAAATCCTAAATAACGTAACTCTTTTGCGGCAAATTTACATTTAGACGCATTTATCTTTAAACCAGCTTCGTTTAACAATGAAAATACTTTTCTTAAATCTTGTAAGTGTTGTTCTAGAGTACTACTCGTAATTATAATATCGTCTAAATATATGAAAGTGCTTTTACCAAGGACTGGTCTTAAGACGATGTCCATACATCTTTGGAACGTTGCCGGCGCGCCGGATAATCCGAACGGCATTCTAAGAAATGCGTACGTACCAGATTTCGTTATGAACGCGGTTTTGTGTACGTCCTCGGGTTTTACCCCAATCTGAAAATAGCCACTCGTGAGATCTAATGTAGTCATGTATTTTGTAGACGAAATATTTCGAATAATTTCTTCAATTATCGGCAACGGATATACAGGATATTTTGTAACTGAATTTAACTTGCGATAATCTATAGCAAAACGCCACCGCTTCGGGTGCGTAATC
This sequence comes from Stegodyphus mimosarum, assembly GCA_000611955.2. Lineage (NCBI taxonomy): Eukaryota > Metazoa > Arthropoda > Arachnida > Araneae > Eresidae > Stegodyphus > Stegodyphus mimosarum. The sequence goes on from KK116296.1 coordinate 475,341, forward strand.
GGGTAATCATTATTTTTCTTACACAGGACAACGGGGCTAGCATAACTGCTAGAAATTGGCGTGATGATTTTATTCTTTAACATCTCTTTAATATGATGTTCAATTATTTCTTCTTTTGTCCTATCATATCTATATGGCTTTTGCCTAACTGGCTGAGCGTCCCCCGTGTCAATGTCGTGGTTCACCACCTGCGTAAAGCCTGGTACATCACTAAATAAATTCGCAAAGTGACTTACCAGACCTTGGATTTTCTCTTTTTCCTCTGCTTGTAAATGTTCCAAGTCCAGCTGCGGGGGCTTATCATTCTTCGCTTCAATTGGCTTCATATTTAATGTTAGTTCTCCCCCCTTGAAATCAATTTTTGCTTCTGCCAAACTAAAAAAGTCCACACCTAGAATAATACAAGTCTGCAGGTTACGCACAATATAAAACAGGATTCTTACCTGTTCGTTGTTGATACGCACGAACAATGGTACTTTTCCTAAACAGCTACATTTTTCTCCTTGGGCCGCTATGACATCCGTGTCTCTTGCACTAAAAATTCTGTAACGTCGAAAGTGCTTCTTAAAGAATCTTTCCGATACGAAGCTGCTTTGGGCTCCTGTATCCAAGAGGGCTGTCGCCGGTATGTTGTTGATTAGAACTTCAATCTTCGGCAAACTCAAATTCTTAACGACCACGGTGTTTAAATTGATTTTGGAAGGGTTTTGCGCTGCTTCGGACTTCTTCACCTTCCTCGAAGAAATCCCTCTTAGTTTAAATTCTTTTTCTTCTGGTTGCCCTCGGAATCTTTGCTTGTTCTTCTATTAAATTCCCTTCGTTCGCCGCTCGCTTTAGGAGACACATCTTTCTTCGGCCATTGCTTCGCCTTATTCCCGTAACTTTGATTTTGCTTTTGCTGCGGTCTTGGCGAACTCCACTGACTTCTTCGCTCAAATTGGCGTCGTCGTTCGTTGTCGGCTGTTCTTCGGCTTTCAAATTGTACCGCGAGCTCAAATAATCTGTCTAATGTTGTTGGATTTCTTAGTTCGATGAAATCTTGAACTTGGGGCAGTAGCCTAGGAAGTATAACTTGAATAATTTCAGGATCCGGGCGACTTCCATACAAAAGCTTGAAAACTTGAATTTTCCTCAAAATAAAATTAGACAAATCTTCTATTCTTTCTTGGTATCGGCTAAACAGTTCAGCTTCCAATCTGGCTCGATCTCGCACCACGGGAAATGCTTTCACTAGAGAATTCTTGAAATTTTCATACGTGTATGTGGGGCTTCCTGGTTCCCCCAAGAGATTCTTTCCGATGCACTTGAACCAACTTAGCGCTTGGCCCTTCAAAGCGCTGGTAGCAAGAGCGACTTTCTGAAATTCGTGGACTGGATATAGCATGAAGTGGGAGTCTAGCTTTTCCAGGAAATTGATTACGGCTGTCTTGCCGTCAAAACTTGCCGCTGGCTTCATGGCTGCTCGCATGGTTTGTACGATGTAGCCGAATCCTTCTATGCCAGGAGGTGCTATCTCAGGATTCTGGACAGGTACAGCAGGTGTCTCAGGTTCGTCTTCTTGTTGTTGAGGCCATCCTCTTCTTTTTGTGCGGGCGCCACTATCAGGACTTAGCATTCTGTGTGTATTCTTTGAGAACATGGTAAATTCTGTAAAGGGTTCTTATCCTTACGTTCTAAGTCCTGAACTGGAACAGGGAGCGGAAGGTACGCTATGTTCTGATGTAACTGCTGGGCTGGAGAATAACTGCACGTGAAGGGATTTGAAATCCTCTTTTATTCAATCACTATTAAATACAAACCTCCCAATTCGGGAGAGATACAGAACGTAACAGACCACACTTTGGTCGAACTTAACAATCAAATAAATTTAAATAAATTAAAATAGAACTTAAATTAAACTTTGCTTCGCAGAGCAATTCGCGGAAGTTGGCCTCTATCTAAAAGGGTGCGTAGCAAGGTATACTAAATACTACCGCACTTTAATTTATTTTACAATGCAATCACGTAGTAAGCACTATGGCTTATAAATTTAAACTGCTAGCTGGTCAGGCGAACGTTGAGCAGCGTGACCGTGATCTGAGGCAAAGCTCTCACACACCGAGAGGTTTCTACCTCTGTCTTAAATAGTGCTTGGCTGAACTTCAAAAATTAGCATAAGCTAAAAACGCGCGCTTCTTCTGACAGGAAGTTGAAGCAGAGAGGAGATAGAAAAGATTTAAATTAAAATAAACTTGGTTAGTTTAACTAAAACCTTACAACTGTTCTGGAGATTAAGTAAGTAAATATATAAAAAAGGTGAATTTAAATCTGAAGTCACAGAGTATTAACTAGTTATAAAGAAATTAAATATCTTTTGAAGCAAATGACAAATAGAACAACTGTTCTGTAGTGAAATGTTCCTAGCATTAAATCTGAACTCTAATAAAGTGATAAATAGAGAGCTAAAATATATCAGCTTCTGTAAACATGTAAGATTAGGCCTTTATGTTATTTACATGGCGCATTTGATTCGTGTAATGTTAAGCGCTGCTGGCTGCAGTATCATTGTTCCCGCGTTCGAATCCCCGAGAAGACTTGGATGCTTGTAAGTGCATACCTATGCGGTATAGGGGCACTTAAACACTGACATGCCGAAAGTCCTCGCAAGAGGTTTAGTAGCAGAGGAAGAAAGTTGGTAGACCCTGAGTTCCGTCCCAACAACAAAAACATGACGTTATTTGCATAACGCTTAAGAAGTTCTAAAAATTTCGAGTATTCATTACATCTACAAATAAACAAAATAAAATTTATGACTATTTATTATTACTTAGGTTTCCTTATATAAATTTTAATGGTAGATAAAATAGGAGTTTAGAGATTATATAGAAGAAAAACAATAAAGTCTTAGAAATAATCTAAGATAGAAATTTAAAAATAATAATAATAAATGAAAAATAAAACAGAAATAATTTAGCTGAAACTGAAAGCACTTTTATACAAATTCGGCAATGTATTTAAATGTTACACGAATTCAATAATGCAGTTCATTATTGTTCCTAATTTTTATGTTTATATACATCAGAAAATTAAAGTTATACCATATTTCAGCATGATATGATTAATAATAAAAAATTAAATTTCTCTTGACGTGTAAGTGCTGAAATTAGATAAAAAACTTAATTTCAAAGAAACTAATTTTCTGATCTCATTTGTTAATTTTCGTTTATTCGGTATTTAGTTGTTTCGATGTTATATATTTATAATTCGCTATTATTAGGTTACTTTGTTATTTACTGGATTAAAACTTTTTTGCACCTGATTCGGCTGGATCAGCAAGTTAGCTATAGAAATCAAGCAATATTAAGATGTTTGAAAAGAATATTTTAATCTCCTTAAATATTTTTACATTACTTTTAGTTACATGTACATTGTGATTTTAAAATTTTTGTTTAAAAAAATTATTAGTCCAAGAGCCGTTGGCCCAGAAAGGCTATATAATCTCGAAACGGCATTTTACGTCGAATTACTAAAAGCGTTGAATCACTTTTCAGATTGTTGCCGCAGAATATTATCACCCTGTGTTATATTTAAAGTAATTAAATAATGACGAAACTGCATGAATGTACGTATGCTTCTCGCACTGTGAAAAAATAACGGTATATACAGCCAACAAATTTTGAATAATGTAGTCCTCCACCTGAATATGGGCACTTAAAAGCCCAAATTTTAAATTTCAAATTTGTTTTATTATCTGTTTAATATCTTGCAAAACTTTAAAGAATTTTTTATTAAAAAACTCAACGATTTTAAATCCAGCAGTGTACGGAATAAAACATTTTTATCTCCAGGTGCGCAAGACTTTCTATCGGAATTTACACTTTTTTAAATGTTTTTAACCCGAAGAGATGTAGCCCAATGCTCTCGAAACGTGCATGTGTGTGCAAATGAAAAAAAGCCTCTTTGGGTGTGTAATGCAAAATCTGAAAAACTTCTAGTTTTTTTATTATTATGACCATTTTTAAATAAATTTATTTCTTCTTTACTAGGTCAATTTTTTTTAACTGCTTCTGTTAGATCTTCAAATGATCCAACTGTAGACATACCTTAATGAATGCATTTACATTAATTAAAACGTAATTAAAATAAAATTTAACTTAATACAGAATTTTATCACTGCATTTATAAATTATAGAACGTTATTAGAAAAACCACTAATTTCTGTGCAGTTTCCCGAACCTACAAAAAAATTAACCATCAAAAATAGCTGCAAAATATTCAGTGAAAAGTAATACTAATAACAATGATAACGATAATAAAACAAAAAGCGTATCACTGTTGGAAAGAATCTGCGATAGTGAATAATTTTACAGTTTTCAAAGGAAAAACTATTTTTGATATCATTTTGTTCTTTTTTGTAACCAATTAACTTAACAAAATGTATAGCAAGTACATTTTTTATATATTTAACTCATTTAAAAATTGACACTCTACAAAGAACTGCTATGAAAAAAGAAAATTGAAAGTTTTTTTTACAAAAATGTTTTAATACATCATCTTTCAATACCAACAAAATTCCTTAGTAATCTAATTAAAATGAACTGTTGCTTGAAAGCAGAAAATAGTCCACCCCTTCCTGAAGAGATGTGTCAACAATTGACATACTACTCTCAGAAAACTTTGAGCCAAATGTACACTTGTTGAATTTTAATAATAATAATAATGAAAGGTATATTATTTTACCTATATAATAACATGCAAATATATATTCCAGTAACTCTTAAGATGGTTTTACTTTTTATAGTGCTAATCATCTGATACGTTATTTTTCGGAAAATTAAAAAGTGAGTAATTTCTGCTTTTTCGCTGACCATCTAACAATAGATAAATCCGATGATACTTCATCCAAATTTAAACAACGCAGATGTTTATGGGAGAAAGTTTAGATGGTGCTCGTCGTCCAGCTGACGACAAGGAATCGGGATCGCTGTCGTCACGATGAGATAATATAACGGCAAAAATAACTGATAATTCACGTCTGAACAACAGCCGGGATTAACAATTATTCGTTTGAACAATAATTCAATAAATCGCAATCGAGGCTAAATTGCACTTACCCTAGTCCAGAAGAGCAATAGCAGCTGACACGGAACAGACAACGTAAATACAAGCAGGATTTCTGCAACTAATTGGGCTACTGGAGGGAAGTTATAACAAACACTACGTAGAAGTCACCTCTGGGAGGAGGAAGCGCAGAAAAGAGCTCATGACGCAGAGATGTGAAACACTCGTCATCAGCTACTTTTACTACTCCACTTGTGGGATCTTTTTCGCGCTGAACTCCTCTGAGGGGAGAGGAGCTCTCTTTTGATGAACTGTCTGTGTGGCCATTCAGATTCGGGATTGGATGTTGCTTTTTTAACCTCCAGCGTCTATTTACATAACAGATACCGACTAAAACTCAGCTGAAAGTTGAGATACGTTCTGCAAAATAAAACTCAGCTGACTACGCTTGATGTATCTCCTGCATGCAATGCCTATCTGGAGCACAATGTTGTAGATATGTGTCTCTTTATTTATTTGTTACTGAACACTTTTCTGTCTCATTCCATAGTAAATAAATAAAGGATAATAAAAATATATAACAATTAATAATAAAAAAAGTGATAAAAATATACAGAAATTATTTTCAATGGAATGTATACAGTACGGCAGAATTTTTTGCTCCTGATGAAGGGGGACCTGTTTTGCCCTCGAAATCGAGTGAGATTTTACAAAATTTACGCCCAATACAAGGTTGTCGATTTGCCTGTTCTATTTTCCACGTCGGCGTGATTCTCTTGCGTCTTGAAATGTATACAGTTTTATCTTTTGCATTGAAATTTTTTAGTGATTATTTTTTAAGAAAATTATGGTCGAGTAAAGAGGAAGATTTATTTAAATTTCCGTGCTTGACTAAAGCAACAATACGAGTAAGTGAGCGAACAAGTAAGTGACAATACGAGTTCGAGTTTTGTCAAAATTTATTTTCCTGATCCTAGATTATTACCACTTACCACTCTTGAGTGCAGCAGACTGAGTCATTGCAGTGTAGAACTTTTTGCTTCTTGCTTATAAAATTTCCAAAATAGATGATACTTATCGCCTTTAGAGTAAATCTGCATATTTAAATTCGATTCGTCATGGCAAATGTTTCCAAAAAAATATTTTCTTGGATTGTAAAATATTCCAGAAATTTAAAATTTTAATTATTTCCTAATTTATAAAATAGCGTTTAATTTGCTTTACAAAATTTCTTCAGAAAACTACATTTCAAGGGAGAGCAGAAATGTAAAGAATTAAAGGCCTTCCTTCCATGTACCTTTAGAGAATTTTCGCTACCATATTTTTTATTTTTCCTGGAAATAAGTTACTAAAAGTTGCTTTAGTCAAGTCCGGAAATTTAAATAAATCTTCCTCTTTACTCGAAATCATTCAACCAAATGGCGTACCCAAAACCAAGTTCAAGATTTTTGAACTTACTTAAGCCTCTTTCACAATCATTTGAACGATTAGCCTCAGATGGTTAGTTTCAAAACTCTGAAATTGGTCAAAATGGCCAAGCTTTCAGATTTCTTTTTCCTAAAGTATTTATTAATACATACTAAAGAGTATTGGAATGTTTGTGAGTTAGGAATAAGTTAGAATAGAAGCACTTGTGATGGTTTTTATTTTTAATGAAATTCAATCTTTTAAGAAAGACGAATGATTAATTTTAAATTTAAATTATATGAAAATATTTAGCAGGTGTTACTCTTGAATTACAGTATTAAATTATTAAGGCATACGAAATTTCGAAAATAAGAAATATCATTCTTCACAGCATTTTCTTAGTTCCCTTTCGTTATTAAAATATAAAATATTTTCTCTTTACAATCTTTCTTATATAATACAGTATGATTCTATGTTTCATCGGAGAAAAAAATATGTTTAATGAAAGAGCTATGTTTTAAAAATAAAGTATTCTGCTACGTTCTCTAAATATTTTTAAAAATTAACTATTTAATAAATAACATTTTCTTCGCTTAGAGCGAAAGCAACAGCTTAATCGTAATTTTAATTATGCGCAATTTACTTCGGTCACAAAAGAAATATTAAAGCAAGCATAGCCGTTTCAAACAGACTTAACGCCACCGAAATCTGGAAACATTCTCGAAAAATTTATACTTGTACAGTAATGCTGCACTTCCAAGATGAGATCTCAGAAGTAGATTACAAGCTGCTTCTGAGACATAATATAAAGACTGTAAGTTTCCCCCATCCATGTTCTAAATACTAATAAGCAATGTAATTATGTTTTCATGCTTGTTAACATCAACAGCAGAATGAATTATGATTCTTTTAAGGCGACCTGATGCAAAAAAAAGTACTGCAACTGTGATAACTGAGTGGAAGAAATTTAACTCCTGGTTACTTTCCAGATCTCGACATTAATGAATCTTCCACGATGTGTGTTTTTTACAGTGTCTCTTATTCAGTTGTATCTTCTCTAAATGGCGTTTACTCGAAAAGATTTTGTTATTTTTGGTTTATGCTTAAGTCATAAAATAAGGCATAAATTTTAACACAAATATCATTTTGAAAGTTTTGATTAGTAACAATCCTTTACTTACGCAGTAAGCATTGGACTACATTTTAAGAGATATGAATTAAAAACTAATCAATTCACTTAAGGTTTTTTTGTATAAATCTTTTGTATCCTACATAAAGGAATTATATACAAGTTAAGTTTAGTGTCCCTTACATCTAATAATTAATAACAAAATACTGGAATTTTGAATTATAATTATAGAGGTAGGGCAACACTCTTTTTATGACTTTTAATTGGTATTTTTTCATCATAGCTGAAAGATGAAAGGATCATTTAAATAATCTTCTCAGTGAATAATGTGGATTTAGATTTTAGAAAGGTACATAAAGTGATATATTATGTGATTGCTTTGCTTATCAGCAAGTTTTACGTAGAATTTTCACACGTATTTTGTCTTGGCCCGTAAGTATGCAACTTAATACACGTACAAAAAAATTATTAAATGTAACGTTAGGCGAAAGTTAGGTATTCGCGAGTTAGATTTATAGAAAATTTTATATAGCGAATATATATTTCCTTCTCTGAAGAAAAGGGTCTTCTTATACAATGCCCTCGAAATCGATACAGTTTTCTGCAAAGCTAACATCAATACATGGTTAGGGTTTATTAATTTTACGTTTATTACTAGCGTGCCTTTCTTCTAAATAGTTTTTAAGTGTTCCTACTGTTACTGTTTTCGTATGTCAGGTTCTGAGACTCGTATTGCAGTATGCAGTATTTCATGCCTAGTTCTTGAAATTCCCACCACTTTGCAGTAATACCTAGCAATAAATTTAACCACATGTTTAGATTATGTTCAAGAAATTCACATGTATTTTCCCAAACAGTTCTTTTTTAACTGATATTTTTCTGGTTTTTGATACACAATTTTGTTTTATTTTTATACTGTAGATGTCTTCTCAAATATCTTTGTTTATTTTGGGCTGTTATATGTCTTTTGTGAAACTTTTATTTGTCTTTCGTAAGTTCTCATTATGCAATTTTCCAGCTATATATTGACTCGCAAAAAAGTGATAGTAGCATAAGAGCGCAACATTTTTTGTTTCTAATATAAATTTGAGTCCTTGAATTTATTCCCAATTGCGAAAAGAAATACAGAAGCCTTATGAGAAAAACCCCAAATTTTAGGGTTTTAATTTTAGCGTATTTTAAAATACATATTCAGCCAACTGCAATTAATTTCATAATTGTTTAATAAAATATAAATGGTAAAAAATTAAACTTATTTTATTAAATCCCTAACATGCAATTCAATTGAAAATTACTAAACGCAGAATCGCTCCCTTAGTAACTAAACCCTGCCTACGTAACATTTCTGTTTCGTGCGGAACCTACGTGGAATAAAAGGAAGCCATTGTCTTGCCAACTATCTCTTGATCCACAGACGAATTCTAAAGTGTTTACTTTATAGTTCATAACCTCGCTCTTAACGATTTAAGCTTTTGTTGTTAAGCTGGTATTTTTCATGCACATATCGAAATTTCCTAGAACGAATCTCATCTTTCTTTTTTTTAATCCACATAGATTTACAGCATTTTAACGCTTGCGAAATTAATAAGCAAATTTTCGATTAGTTTTCAATGCCCTTCGAAAGCAATTTTTAGAATATGTTATTACCGATACACTTATATTTTTAACTTAAAATTGATTAAAATTCATTTAATTTTACATTGCTATTAAGTAATTAAAAGTAGAAAATTCGTATTGACTTTTAATAATTTAAAGATATTATAGTTTAGATAATCTTTACCTTATTAACTAAAAATGAAATAAGTATTGGTATTTGCATTAATAAGATGGATGAGCATGCCGATTCTTGCATAGCTGTTTGGATGTATGCTGGTAAAGCTTAGCGATTAAGCTGGTAAAACTTTGCGGTAAAGCGATTTCCTTTAATGATTATCTTTATAAAGCTAAAGAATATGAATGCCTTCCCGTTCTCTACAATAGACATTCTACTGTCTCACATATAAGGGTAAAATCTCAACAAGAAACAGCCGAGTCCGTCGGCAACAAAACCACAGCATTCATAGACGACTCCATAATAAATGGTAAAGTTCGATGTGGTGTGGACATTCCTATGCAAAAGAGCCTTAAAAACTGTATAAAATGGCAGCGATAGCTAAAAACTATAACAGCATCCATCAGGCAGAACTTTTGCCAACAGAAGCAGAGCTGAAAATAGCAAATGACCAGAGAATCTCTCATACCATAATTAAATTAGACAGTCAGGTGGCGATATTATCACTTTGTAATCCAATCAACAACTCTAAAATTGCGTTCGGATTAATCAACCCTCGAAAAAAAGTTCAAAATACAAAAAATACGCTCATATGGATAAAAGACCACAACGAGGACTCAGGTAACAACGATGCAGATATTTGCAAACCTGACGGCACAAAACCAAACAGGAGAATTGCTTGCTTGATGTGCAATTTCCCAAAACCTGTCTGAGGAATGTACTAAATATCACAAAAGATCTGGCAACAACAGTGGGACCATAAACTAATTCTTTCCAAAAGAGAAACACAAAAAGCAGAGGTACATAAAGTTTTGTAACGCAATATTTGTCGGACCATGGCCCATCCCCAAATTACTTCTGCAACAGGACCCTGGCAAATATTGACACGTGCTCATGCGGAGAATTAGGTGATGTTAACCATAATGTTTTCAAATGTCCGCTTATAAAAGAACTCCACTCGAAAAGACCTCCCATCATTGACATACCATTTAGACGTCTAATAAAACACAACGACACATCTGCCGAAACTCAGAAAAATTATGGAAAAACTGAATTATTACAGGCTTGAACCCTCCCAGGCAGAATAAGGCGAGACAAGCCAAACGTAATCAACAGGATGCAAAGAATTACAGTGCTCAAAATCTGTAACTGATAACTACAAACAGATTTATAAGATTACAGACATAAAGTCTTTACTATTCACCAAAGTAGAACGGGTAGTGGTTATGAAGTTGCGTGCTTATAAAGCAAGCATACATAATTAAGATTTTAAATACAGAAATATGGATTTGGAAAGAAATTTATCATTACCTGAAATTTTAACGGAATTACTGTACCCAGAAATATTTTAACAGTTCACCTGGTGGTACAATATCTGATTATTGGTCTTAATTAATGTGATTAACATACTTTTTTATCTAAATACTATAATCAGTTTTGTTACAATGGTCTTTCTTGCCTCCGTCTTTCCTTTCGGAGTCTTCTTTGCTGTAAATAATAATTCTAAAAATCTAGTCTTAATCTTAAAGTTCTATTCCACTGAAAAAGCAAGAACAAAAATGCAACAAAAATAAGAATATTGCAATCAAAATGTAACTAGTGCAGAAAATTGAAATAAGTGCAGATCAAACGTTAAAGTTCATAAAAAGGTAATAAAAACCAAAATGAGGTTTTACTTTTCTCGTGACATTTTCATCAGTGTTGAAGCCCCAAGAAATGCAAAACACATCCCTCATTTCTGAGCTAACCAATGAACAGTATAGTAAAGGCAAATTAAGTAAATTAAATTTAAAATAATAGATTAAACTTCTCATTTGTTGCCCAACCTCGACAAGCTATGAGCGAAAAATATAGTACTTGAATGAAATCCATCTGTAAACATATAAAATAAAAATTCTAAAGGACTCAATAAATATACAAAAAACGTTATGATAGAAAGGTGGAAGCAAACAAAGCAACAACATAAGACATCACTAATGGTGGCTGCCATGTCCTGTGTACTAATGAAGACGAATGTAGTTTGAATTTGTAAAATATAAATTATTTAAGGGCCAAACATTTTTAAATACCAAAAGTTTTTGTAAGTTCAGGGAAAACACCTGAAATTAAAAGCAAGCCTACAGGCATATGGCTGATCTTGTACATAGTGGTGGACTGTGATTAAACATGTAATTACTATATAACAACATGTAATAACTTAATTAATATCACTTACACTGGTGTGCAAAAATTAAGGACGAAGTCGAAAAATTAGTATATCAGCTGAACGAAGAGGCAGAGCGGACAGAAAGACCAATCAGGAGATTAAGTAAGTTGATGTACGGTAGCACATGCGCAGATATGCAGGTAGACGTAATGGGGGAGTGTCTGAGTAGTATAAAGCATGTTGTAGGTGTAAGATCAGTATTTCTGGCAAAGAGATTGCACGCCGTATAGCAGTTAAAATCACACCGAGTTGCTGGCTCAGCGAGAAATGGCGAATAATCAATCTGTTAGACGACATCTGGATGCTTTTACCCGAGGTCGAATCATTGGGAAATTGGAGGAAGGCCGCAGTGTAACAAGTGTGGCTGCAGAGTTCGGAATTGCTCACAGCATCGTTTCACGACTTTGGAGACAATTTCAAACTACAGGAACAGCTATCCGGGGGTTTAGTAGTGGTCGTCCACGAGGAACCACACCCGCAGATGACCGGTATATTGCCTTACAGGCCAGAAGAAACAGGCGGCAGACAGCGGGAGAAATCGCTAGACACACGACACAGGCGACTGGACGACCGATATCGCGTTTTACCGTGGCCAGAAGACTGCACGGTGGTGGTCTGTTTGCACGACGCCCTGTACGGTGTGTACCTCTAACGCCTGCCCATCGGAGAAGGCGTTCTCTGTGGTGCCGGGAACACCGGAATTGGAGAGACAATGAATGGGGACGAGTACTCTTTACAGATGAGAGCAGATTTAGTCTGAGTTGCGATTCTAGACACATACACATCTGGACAGAGCGGGGAACACGCAATAACCCCTTCAACATCATCAAAAGGGACTGTTTTGGAGGTCGCGGAGTTCTCGTTCGAGCAGACATAATGCTTGGTAGCCGGACCGACCTTCATATCTCCCAAGGAGGTTCGTCACCTGGGACTGCTATTGTAACGAGGTTCTTCTTCCTTACATGCGTCTTTTCACAAGGGCTATGGGTCCTCAGTTCCTCTTCATGGACGACAACGCTCCACCTCATCGCACAGTTACTGTCGAAGAGCTGTTGGAGAGTGAAGATATTGAACACATGGATTGGTCGGCAAGGTCTCTGGATCTAAATCCCGTCAAGCATGTACGGAACTTACTAGGGAGACCCGTGGCAGCACGTAACTTATCGCCAGTAACGATTCCGAAACTGCGATTGGTGCTACAAGAGGAACGAGCAGCAGTGTCTCAACAGCTCATTAACAACCACATATCCAGCATGCACAAATGATGTGAAACCTGCCTAGCAGTCAGGGGAGATCATATCCCCTATTAAAGACCGGATGTTTCTTGCTGGACACCCATCACAGGGATGTTTCGGCCTTCAGTCGCATTGCGCTCCATGCTACTTTTTCAATAAAGCTTCTTTTTATCCCTCTAATTTCTCTTTTAGTAAGTGTTGCTTACATTACTCATGTCCTTACGTATTGGGGATCTTACGGTATTAAATGTGTTGATTTGGAAAGCTTTTGTACAAAGTTATATTGAAAAAACCGTCTCGTCCTTAATTTTTGCACACCAGTGTATTTGACAATATATAATAACTTAATAATAACTTAATTACAGCCCGCCGTATACCTATAAGCTTGTATATCAGCCATATATGTACCTGCAAAACTGATGATAATCTTTGTCTTTTCTTTTAAACCTTGGTACGTTTTTTTGAGGAATCTGTAAAATTCTCTCCTCTCGGGATTTAAGAAAATCGTATTTTGTTTCATTTTTGCTCGCTACTGAAAGAGTTGGTTTTCACTGCCTTCCTTTCATTTTTATTTATACATTTCCAGCAGCGTAACACGAAATTTTTAATTTTCAGTACTCGTCCTACACTAACTACCAATAAGTATTTGGACACCTGTGATAGAAAAGAAAAACTAACTTTATTCAAAATCAATAGCTGGCCTCTACGAGAGGTAATTACAGCGTGGACCCTCCGGGGCATACTTTCCACAAGTCTTTGTATGACAGCTAGTGATATTTTCTTCCACTCGGCTTGGAGAAGACATAGAAGTTCCTTCACCGATTTTGCACGGGTAGTGCACCCCTGAATTCGGCGATGCAACTCGTCCCAGAGGTTCTCGATAGGGTTCAGGTCTGGACTCTAGGCAGGCCAGTCCATTCGATGAACTCCATTGGCACCATACCAAGCCTTGGTTAACGTCGAAACATGACAACTCGCATTGTCGTTCTGAAAGTAACAGGGGTCCAACCCGTAAAACTGCCACAACGTAGGAAGCACATTGTCATCCAAAATAGTGCAGTAGGCATCAGAGTTGAGCTTACCATGAATGGGGACCAAGGGTCCCAGCCCATACGAGAAGAAACACTCCCAGACCATAATTCCACCTCCGCCGAACTTGACTGTTGGCAGAATGCATTCTGGCAGAGACGTTCTCCAGGTAGACGCCAGACCCAGACCCTACCATCCGAAAGGTAAAGGGTGAACCTTGATTCGTCACTCCAAAGAACCCGTTTCCACTGATCTACGGTCCAATTTCGATGTGCTTTGCACCACATTAACCGAGCAGCGCGATTGGACTTTGTGATCAAAGGCTTATGGGCAGCAGCACGACCATGAAAACCAAGCAGATGTGCTTCCTTACGGATGGTATTCATTGAAACAATACTCCCGGATGCCTGTTGAAACTCCTCGCGGATGAGGGCCATCGGTTGGGTGCGGTTCTTCCGAATTTCTCTGGACAGCACTCGTCGGTCTCTATCTCCCAGTTTCGTTGGTCTGCCGACTCGGAGCACATTCCGACAATCACCGCTCACCTTCCACTTCTTAATCACATAGGCCACTGTCGATTTTGGGTACTTCAGATCGCTAGATATGTCCCTTAAGAATCGGCCACATTTGTGATACCCGATAATTATACCTTTCTCGAAATCAGAGAGCTCCGAACTGCGAGGCATCTTGCATGCGACTAAAGCCGATGCTGTTTCCTACACGATATATACCGGCGGAGTCCGTGACGTACCTTAGGACCGCAGATATCGTCATTTGCATAGGTGTTCAAATACTTATTGGTAGTCAGTGTATACGTTTATTTTTCTATCTATTTGCTCTTTCTATATACAAGGGGATTCACTTAAGAATGTGCAAACTTCAGGAGGGGATAGGTTATCCAAAAACAGTTCGGAAATACCTAGCAGTGTAGTGGTTGAAAAGTATTCGTAACTCACTAGAGAGAGCTGTTGTGGAACAAGTAAAACCTCCACGGGCGGAATTTGATCCGGACACGTCGCGCTCTGGGCGATATTCGCGAAATATTAGGGTTCGATTCAATTCGATCGGCATTCGGTTATCAAGATCTCTTGGTACTTGAAATCCTTCAGCGATTCGCCATCATCAGGCCTATTGTGGATTATATTCAGTTTTACAGAAAAGTACTGCTTAAGCAATAGAATCCTGGATAAATACTTCTATATCAAGGTATCGGCATTCGATAATCAACTTAGAGGGAGTAGAATGGAGGGCTTCAATAATTACGAGTTGGCAACTATGTATATGGCGGCTGACTGTAATGGGCGAGCCGCGGTACCCTTTTACGGAGAGCGGTACTTGGTATTCCGAATCACCAGGTATTTGCGTGGTTGCATCAAAGATTGTGTGATATGGGATCTTTCAGGACAAGTCGGAGGAATCGGTAACGAACTGCACGGACACCTAAAGAGGGGCTTCGTTACGCAGAAAAGAGTCCACATATCAGGACACGAACGATTGCTACAAACCTCGCAGTTTCACAAACCATCACAAACCAGAATCCTGCATTTGAACCACTTGTATCCATACCATGAACAGCGCGTGCAGCAACTGCTTCCTGATTACGCGCTATGAATTGCATTTGCTGGATAATATAAGCAGAAGTGTGAGATAGAACTCAATTTTGCGGCTGGTTACCGATGAGGTATATTTTAGCGGAGAAGGCTGCTAAAACACATACAACTCACATGGGGGGGGCAATGAACAATCCCAGGAGTACCCCCACGACGTACAACACAACACCGATTTTCTGTCATTTTTGGCGAGGCGACCACCTAATAGGTCCGTATCTCATGCCTGTTCGTTCGGACGAATGGTCTTATAAGATTTTCTTGGAGAATATAGGGTTTTCAACTTCAGGATTTCCCAGCTTCAGGCCGGAATGCAGTTTCCCTTTTATTTGCCTATGAATTATTTAGTTTTAGTTTATGAATATAAAAAAAATTAATTTAAATTTTGGTATTTTTCAACATTTTCTATATATTTCTTGTTTAATTTATGACACATTAAAAAATAATCTAAATTTAAATAAATGTATATATATTTTTAGTGTTTGGGAAAGGAAAGGAAGAAATGAAGTCTAGCAATAGTGAAAAGGTACATACGGCAAAAAGCACTAAGTACCTCTGTGTTAGATGAGCGAAACAATCAGCAACCGCAGCACAACGATATATTATTCCAGCATGATGGCGCTCAGAACGTTTTAAGTTTTCTGTTCTGCAACACTAAATTCAACATTTGGTCAAAGTTGGATTGCTCATGATGGTTCTATTCATTAACGTACACGTTCTCAGGACCTGTCCTGCATAAATTTCTTTTTCTGGGGGTTACCTGAAAAGATAGGCGTACGAAACACATTGCGGTCAGTGAGAAAAATATTCTTATACGCATTAGTGTAGCTAGGTAGGTAGGCAAAAGAGAGTGGCAGTAGAACATTCCCATGGATCTTGCAGGTAAAGCCCACTAACCATTTTTAGAATTAACGTCACCATGGAGCATTAGTTCTAATTGTTGAGTTTCAGTAGAAGAGGTGATGGGCTATTGCTGAGGATGAGACTCCCTTACTTGCGTAGTTCTATCCTTTTGGGAGTTGAAGGAGACTTTATTTTTGACTTTTTGACTATTGAACAAAATATCACTATTTTTCACAATATTCCCGATGTACAATCACATCTGAACTTCATCAAATGTTGCATTATTTGCCATGCGCATTGTATTATCTGATACACTGATACTTTTTAGCTAGGTTACTTTTTGTACAATTACACTTAATTCAGTTTCAAATTATTTATTTATCGTATATCCTCATTGGACACATTAATTTTATGTATATACATTTGAACGTAATGACATGACGCATTATTTTCTATATTGGTATATTACTATTTGAGGTCTATAATCTTCATTGATGCAGTTGACCTTGCATTATTCTCTTTAACTCAGGAGTCCCATATTTCTGACATAGCATTTGGGTTTTTCCCACACTATGTGTTCTTTACTACGTGTCCATCTGGGAAATTTCCTGTTTTACTGAATCGTACAGTTGTACAGATTGTTGTTTCATTGGTGGGGATATATACAATACTTTGTTACTTTTACACAAATTCATTTTGCTACATATATGGCATATTTATATTTCCATTTTTCTTGTTTTTCTGGAGTACACGTGCATTTGTTGTTGGTCAAATACTTTTCAAGCACACAGAAGACTGTAGATCTATATCTTAAATTCTTTGCTCCAGAAACGCTTTGAAGCTTTTCAAATATCAGGTAATGAGTGCCTGATCTCAATATGGTCTAAGCATGTTTCTATCTATAATACTTACAGCTTTCGTTACGTAACCAACTAAAATTTGAACATTTCAAAAATCTCTAGAATCTCAATAACAATTAATTATACATAAGTTTTTAATCTCTCAAATAACAGAAATTATTTTGAGGAATTAAACGATTGTGAAGATCTAAAATTATTTTATTGTTCCCGATATGAATGAAAATTGCATGTCTTCAGTTTCAAAAATACTGTGAAAATTTCGTTTTCAATATTTAACTTATATTTCTTGTTCTAAATTATCAGAGGCGATTTTGCATTTCTTTCAACCGATTTTAATCAGCAATTTTAACGTAACACTTATAAGAGAGGTATTACTTAATATTGCATGTAAATACATGCGAGAAACAGTGAAGTAATGTCATGATCTGCATCATTATCAGTTGTCATTTATCGTATCAAAATTACACAAACAAGCAAAAGTGATAAAGACATTCATTTAAAATCTTTATGATGTAAAGTAAGTAAACGAAAACAAAATGTTAACTGTGCATTTAAAAATGAAATCTTAGTTAGGGATGCAAACCGTAATATTATGTTAGTTTCAGTGCAAAACATTCCTGATCTGTGTTGCAAAATTTCCCTTCAAGACTATACAATAATATAAGAATGGCTGAAATTATTAATAATGATGGTGATGATTAATAATGATGTTTCCTGGCGTAAGATCTGCACTATAATGTGCGAAATATTTCGTAGTAGTCATGAAACGGTTTAAAATTAAATATTTCTCGAGAATACTTAAGCCAATGATCGCTTGATTACTTAACTATATCTGTCTTACTTAACTATATCTACTTAACTATATCTGTCTATATATCTGTCTTCTATATCTGTCTGTTCTTTGTGCTTAGCTGTGTACTAATGGCAAATACATACTACAGAAAATTTTGAAATTTCTCATAAGAAATTTCTAAAACTGTTTGAAGTAATTGCTGTTATCTTAACGTTCTAATGATCCTAATGTAGCAATATAATTTCTAGTTTCGTGTTACTCTTTTGTGTATGCATCTTTATATCAGTATGTTTCCATTTGTTCCCTTTAATATCAGTTATTTTAAAAATCAGTGTTTTTAAGAAAGCTGGTGATATAAGTATATAAGTCTCCCTTTTCACCAATATGACAAAAGAAAGATCCCTTGCCATAACAAGTGTCGCTTTGACTAATATTTATATTTTAACAGCAACTATATAATCTGAACATTGCCACTGTTATTTTATGCTCCGTATCGTAACGTTTGAATACAAAATGTGAACGAAGTTTAAAATACATTTTCGCTTTCTTTGTTTTTACTTACAGTGTAAGACCCCCATTTATTTTAATTCCAGGAACAGCAGGATAAGCGATGATACGATGTCAGACCATCCAATACTTGATGATCCAATATTTCTAATATTGAATGATCCAATGTTCCTAATATTTAACATTTTCTTAACCTGCATAAGAAAATGAAATTTTCGTGAATTTCATTTTTTATATAAGTAGAAAAGCTTTTCAGTTAAACCTAAACCACGAGCTTTCCTCCTGAAAGGTAGAAAAGGATTTCATTTTACTTACTTCCAGAAATGCAAAATAATTTTAGCTTAAACCATGTTCAGTTAAAGTGAAAAGAAATCATTAAAATCTCTCAATGGTGCTTGCTATCTGTTACTTCCGGGGTACTTTATTATTTCCCTGAAAGATTATTTCAGTTAAATAAAATATTTTGCATTGTTACATCTTTAGGTATTAGAGCAGCTTTTGTAGAGATAACTTTGCTTTAAACATTGAAATTCGTTGTATTATGTGCATAAAAATTAACAATTCTTTAATTTATAAGAAATTACTGCATTGCCCGCACGAGTTCTCGTAGCATAACTTGTAGCATGTCCAGCTAGCTACTGAAAGATCCGAGGTTTGAATACCGGTAAAAATTCTTCGGTTTCTTCCTGGCTCTGAAGAATCCTAAATATCTCTACAAGCTATTCGATACTGTTTTTTCCTTAAAATTAAATAAATGGGAATTTGATTTAAATAAAAGGGAAACATCAAATTAGCCATAAATCATATAGAAATTTATTATAAAAACCATAGTAAGATATACGTTTAAACTATAAATTAAGCTCATAAAAGTTCGTTAAAATGTTCATGTTTTACGTTTCATGTTATCAAAAGAGCTTCTTCATATATCTGAGATAGTTAAATATTTCTTTAGATTTCGACAATTACATATCACACGCCTCCCAAGTGAAATTCAATGCAGTCGCACAGTTATACTTATTTGTACGAAATTACAATTGCCACGTTGCTGACATAAAAATTAAGGGCGTTTTATTGTCCCATGAAGCAAAAAATTTTGTTTAGCCTCAAATTTTTTATAAGTACATGTTTATAATGTATCTTTTAATGAATATTTTTTATATCTTAAAATGCAAGACACGAATATTTGAACTAATTCTTATACGAATTTGTTCAATGTACACCGCGCAAAAAAAGGGGGAGGGGCAGCCCTATAAGTGCGACTTAGTATATATGTTAGATTTATACATAGCATTGTTCGAATAAAGGTATTCTGACACAAAATCGGACTTTTTCTGAAGTGGCATACCGATTTTTTTCTATATTACGATTTAAATTATGCCAAAGTGTCAAGTTTTGTAAAAATCGCACGCGTAGTTTTTAAAAGATTAGCTCTCAAAATTCCAGCTCCTCAATATTAAATGAATTTGATATATATTTATTAATATCTCTTTTTTTTATTAAATTTATTTGATTCCTTCTTCCAGAATTCGAAATTTAGGCTTAATCCAAATAAAACTCACGCAATTTTTATGACTTATTTTTTTAATTTGTATTTTTAAATATTTTTTATATATTTTTGGAAAAAATTTTTGTATTATAACCTATAAAATTTTTAACATCCTCTTAAGATAGATGTATTTCTAGGCACACCTGCAAAAAATTAGAGTTTTTATTCAAAATTTCCTCAGACAGACATGAATTTACATAGTGGCGGGTTTTAAAATTTGGCATATTTGTTATAAGGAATAGTAACACCAAATATGGCTTACGCACTTTGTTAAAATTATTTGAAAGTAATGAACATGACCATTTTTCCGCTCGTGTACAATGGAAAAATGAAAGGAAAATAGGTTTCTATAAATTAAGAAGTTCGCCAAGTTCTTGGCGCAAATTGAAAAAATTGCACCAAGATAAATTTTTTAATTTCTCCGTAAATGTTGCCCCAAATTTTACAAAATTTAATATTTAGGCATAATTTGAGTCGTAGAATCGAAATATAAAAAAACAACAACTTGGCATGTCATTTCAGAAAAAGTCCAATTTTGTGCCAAAATACCTGTATTAGAGCAATGCTATATATAAATCTAATGCATATCCTAAGTCGCGCTTTCGAGACATGAAAAACGCAATTTGAATTTCGTCAATCTGCCCAGTAGAACGCGAGATATAGAAATGTCCCTCCCCCCCCGCCCCCGCAGTATACGTCTTATTGTGCTCTTTATTAAAAATTTTCCGCCAGTTAGAAAAATAAACATAGGTATGTTCTTAGGGTAAATCAAAAATCATAATAGATAGGCGAAAAATTAAAACTATGTTTCAGAAATTATAACATAGTTCATAATAACTGGTCACCAATTTCTCTGTGCTCAGCTTGTCCTGTGTGAAGCTTATACGCTGCCATCATTAAATGGCTTTCCCACAGATCAGTAGCATCTGAAGGAATACTGTATGTGGATTTGATTTTTGTGATTAAAATTTATTAAACCAATTTATTCAGGTGTAATAAATAATTCTTATAATCTTCTATATCATAATATGCAGAGAAATTTTATATACATTAAACACTAAAGAACATGAAAAAGGTTAAAAAGTGGAAGACCGGCAGATAATAACAAAGGTTTGCTGAAGCTGTAAGCTTCCCATCAAAGAATCGTATTGATTAGTAATTCATTTTTCCTATATGTAATGTATTTTCTGTCATATGTCATGATAACATCTCATTGTGATTTTGAAAGAAAATAAGACCTATTGTGCGTTTTGGTGGTTTTATTCATCTATTTCCGATAAACAAAATAAGCATGTAAAATTTTTGTCTTGTCAGTTGCAGATAAAGTCTTTGTAATTGTCAAGGAAGGGCATTTATAATTAGTGAGGAATTTAATTAACTTTTGCCTTATCTTTAAGTAAGGTGCTATTTGATTCTTCACAACCAAATATCTCATAGCAATGTAGCATACAGCACTGTTTAAACTCTTACCTTTAACAGCAGAATAGTCTTGATAAGGTGCTGGAACGTATTCTTGTACTGTAGGTATTTCTGGTGTGTAGTAATAGTAACAAGAGTTTATAGGCACAAAGTAGTTTCCAGGTGCCACAAGTTCCGGATTGTAGGTGACATAAGATGTTGGATACCAAAAACCTGAGGAAAAAAAATAACAATTGCATAAACAAAGAAGTCAAATTACGTTATTTGCAATATAACAAAGAGTCGTGATTTATCTGCATACTTCAGATTTCCTCCTTAATCTATATGCTATGTGTTTAAAAGATTTATTTATCTAATATATATATAAGGTTAGTAAAAATTGCAACAATCCAAGCCTAATATCGCATCGACCCAAACATTAGATGACCCAGAACTTTTTAACGTGTTTACAAAAAAAAAAAAAAATTGGGCCATTAGACAGACTTTTAATATGATGAGCTTGATATTAAAGCTATTCCATAGTTAAATAGATGATTAAATAGTCTAGACACCACATCGTAAAGAAAAATAATATATATATATATATATATATATATGCTTTCTTGTGAATATTAAAGAAAAAGCAATGAAATCTTAATATATTTTTAAACTTTAGGTTAAATATCTTAATATATTTTAAACAATATAAGACGGGTATGAATTTTAGAAAGGCATTTTAGGGAAGAAACATCGTCCAATATTTGGGCCAAATAATGACTGCTATTCAAAATATCGGTAACAAATAAACTAGGACAAAGTAATAAAATTATAAAATAGAAAGTAAAATACTAAAATACTTGTGTACACACAACTAAAATTATACGAAGAATAGCAATAACCGAAAATCCGTTTTTAAAGTTAAGGTTCATAGTAAGTTAAAAGGCAAAATTTCCAAAGTACAGTATATTACAGATTAAGTATTTTACGAAATAAATTAATGTTCTCTGTTAAGCACAGATTTGCGAATCTTTATCAGATTGTGAGATACATTAAAATCGTTTGCACCGTATTACGTAAAAACAATAGTAATATGCAGCTGCCTCCACGAAGTATCTGCAGATTATGGAAGAGATCATTCGCACTGCATAAAAAATGTGTTTGAAAAAATTTCCCAGCTCTACATTGTATACTGAAACACAATAGGTCCAAGATATAATAGATGCTGAAGTATTATACTATTTTACAGATAAAGTGTTTTTAAATACTTTCTTTTTCTGGTGAGCGAAAGTCAAAATGGAAGCAGGTGAATATATTTAAAAATAATTGTATAAAATAAGTGATAGTAGGAACGCAATCAGTAAGCTCCATAACTAACTTCAAGTTAGCACGACGCCCTAAAACTCCTTTTGAGTCGTCCTAGAGCCATATTTAACTGTTTATAAATGGTAAGTATAAAAATTGCCTCAAAGCAAAGAGAAATTGGAATAAGGATACTCATTATTCGTAGAATACTTGTTTTCCGAACAAAATACTCACTCTTACGCATAGACTGAAAGTAACTTGTTTCATTAGATGATGAGAATTTGTTTCTAAAATACAATGCAATTGTACAAACTTGTACACAAACAGATACACAAAAAAGGTCCAAAATTGTGTAAGCTAAACTACAAAGTCCAAGGTGCCCCAAAAGGTCGTTTGCAAACTAAACAAGTTTTACATAGGAAATGGTGTTCGAAGATCAAACTGTGCGGTGCTACAGCAACGTAATCGACACGCAAAGAAAAGGAATCGATATCGCGTTAACCTAACTTTATTTAAAAGGAAAAGATACAAATGAAGAAAATAATAATGGTTACGGAAAAATGTTCAACCGAAACGCATTCTTCGCAACATCGACAACTGGATTCACGAACTTGTACCGCCGATTCCACGTTCCTGGCGACGAGGTTGATGTCAGATGTTACGTGTGTCTCATATATCAGGGACTTTATGTATCTCCATACGAAAAAGATTCTTGAGGGTGAGGCGAGGGGATCGTGGTGGCCTCTTAGTTTCCCGTAGCACAGCTTCCTCTATGACGAGTGTGGGTGTAGTTCGTTGCTGACCGATGTGACTGCTTACTCGGAAAACTCCGGCCTCGCTTAATCTGCAGTGCAGTTGTCCAATGGATAACTTGGCAGATGTCTGTTTGGGCAGCTCACTCGGTACATACGTCTCACGGTTTGTTCATTTCCATCCACGGGCCCATAAATGAAATATATATCAGCCAATTCCACTCTATTGAACCGATGCATCCTTCTCCTGCAACATCCTCACCTGAACGTGACACTCCAGCAGCGACTGATCACGGTTTCGGACGCAACTTCCTGTGTAAAACGTTTTCGTCATGGTCTGACAGATAAGCACGTTAAGTTTGTTAACGACCTTTTGGACACCCTGCATAGTTGAAGAGTTTAATCATCGTTTAAAAATACAGAGAAAGTTTGGTTACATTAAAATATTTTAAGATTGCACTATGATACTAAAAGTTATCCTTTCGTTTGTGGCTCATTTCGTCAAGCACTCGCTCAATCCACAGGTTATGCAGATTTTACGGCAAACTGCACAGTTTAAATTCATGAACAGCACTGTAATCGGCATGACTTAGTAGAGACCTGGTTGTCGCCGCCAGGGTTTGTTTGCCTGGCTAGAGCACAAGCTGCTAATCAGAATAAACGTGAACACCTCACATTCAGCATGGTTTTAGGTATGTATTAAACACAAGTAGAGTTTAATTTGTCCGACCCAGCTGATATTGTAGCTTTGCATCGGACTGGAGTTGTAACCAGTTTATTCATTGTAAAGTTTAAGCCAGTAGTTGTAGTCACTGAGACTTAAAGTTGTGTGTTGTATCATTTTTTTTTAATTTTACATTTTGCGTTGTCTTTTGTTTCCACAGTCACTTAATCATAACTCGCCTGCATAACAAGATTAGCGCTGGGTGAGTGCTTGGTATAAAAAATTATTTAGATTATTAGAAATTATTTAGTCCCTCACCTCAGTCGTTATAATTCAACGGAAGGTTAAATAACGTTACAAACGTCGTTTTAGAAAGCGTGAATATAGACTCGTTATCGTTGCTTTCTAATTCGAATTTCAAAAGAATTGCATAAAACAGATCCAGTCAGTTTCAGACGCGACTGGATCTCCCTTTTTTAGACAATTTCCTACTTTCAAACAGTTTGATCATTCATGGAAACTGCTACATATTGCAATTGTTTCCCAGAAAAAGGGACATTAGAAAAATCGAATGATCAATTTAATAATTTCTCGAAATATATTTAGTATAATTAAAGTTAAATCTTTGAGAAGGAAATTGAATGAGGGTTAAAGCAAAAAATGCAAAAGATTATTAGAAAAGTGAACGAAAAATATGTTGTCCACACGACAGTAAATGTAGAATTAGTTGAATCGTATATAATTCAGTCCATATTTCTTGTCTGAAAGTGAATTCAGTATTTTGAAGGTAAGGTGTTTTTAAATAACATTTATTACTTCATAAACTATTTCTTTAAAATAATATTTTACTTTTGATCAAAGTTCCGAAAAGAACAAGTAAACATTTACCATTTGCACCATAGCTTACCGATTAATTTCTGTGCTTCAAATGCTTATCACAACTTTGTTATATTAGTATCATGTTATATGATTTAAAAGATTAACCACAGCAGTATGTTTTCGATCTAATTAGCAGACTTCAAAATTTTCGATATTTTCTGAGCATTTTCTAAACTAAGCGATTATCAGCAGACAAAATTCTAAAGCTATGAACTTGCGACAAAATTTTCAAGGTTCTCGATCTCGAAGCGGTTTTACAAAATTCCATATTCTTAACACTGGGTAACGTCCATTTCATACCTACAATTATAGTAAATGGGGATTCATAATTCCATCGTGGATTTGTAAGTTTATAATCGTACAACTATAACAAATACAGCAGAAATGTGTGTAGCAGTAGATAAAGGAAGTTAGTGCATTTTAGAATTTGCTAAAAATCAGTCGTTGTGATAGTATAACGGAGATTACTTACAAAATACCAACCAGAAGCATTTACTGGCAGGGCAATTTATGTGCACTGCAAAAAATTTAAAAAGATTGGCTGCCTGTGCGATGCTAAACAAACAGGATGGTCGAGACCCACAGCTGCCGTGTCACCAGAATTACACATGTTGAACACCTGTAAGGTATGTTAAAACTTTAAGACATTTTTTTTGTGTACTGCACTACTCCTTTTTACTCTATCTGCTATAGTCATTGTATCAGAAACTTTCAAAATCTTGGACGTAATTATGAATCTCCCTATCCTATACCTCATACATTCAGAGAGTGATCAGTCAAAATAGCCCATGACAAAATAGACTAAATATAGCTATAAAGATTTTATTTCCAGTTTCAGTTCTGAAGACATTTTATTGGAATATCGACTTTTTAGATCATTCCATAAAATTCACTTTCAAATTTAATCTCTAAAAATAAATAAAAATACTTTCTATATAAGCATGTTCTATTAAAAACAAGATATATAAGACTAGTAAAAACAATAAAATCAGTCCTTATTGAAACTCATATTATAAAGTATTTCTCCCGCCTTCTTCACATGCCTTCGTGGTGTAGTGGTCAGCATGCTCGACGGGTAACCGAGAGGTCCGTGGTTCGATTCCCGGCGAAGGCTTTGCTCATTTTTCCCATTCTTCTGCTTCCAAAATACCTAATGTCTCTACACTGGCGCCCGAACTAAAAAAAAGTGGTGGATGATGATTGTCCACCACAGGATTTGGCGACTAGGGTCCCCTAATCCCCAGTCGCCCTTTAAAAAGGGGAGTATATAAGGTATTTCTCCCGCCTTCTTCGCATGCGTTCATGGTGCAATGGTCAGCCCGCTCGACGCGTAACCGAGAGGTCCGTGGTTCGATTCCCGGCGAAGGCGTTGCTCATTTTTCACTTCCCCTGCTTCCAAGTAACCTAATGACTCTACAAGTGGCGCTCGAACTATAAGGTGATGGATCATGATCCTTCACCACCAGGATTGGCGATTGGGTCCCCAAAACCCCAGTCGTATTTTAAAAGGGGGAGTATATAAGGTATTTCTCCCGCCTTCTTCGCATGCCTTCTTGGTGTAGTGGTCAGCACGCTCGTTATGTAACCGAGAGGTCCGTGGTCCGGTTCCCGGCGAAGACGATGCTCATTTTTCATTCTTCTGCTTGCAAAAAAATCCTAATGACTCTACAATATTTCAAGAATATTGCTACACTTAGATACATTTTTGCTCAAAACATGAAAATCTTCTTAAATTATATAGCAGTTATAATTTAGAATACAGGCCAGAGGACACCAAACTTTTGTATGTCGTAATAAACAGTATGCGAAAATTATTAACTACAGTACCCTGCTTGATAAATTTTTCTGAAATACTTTTAGTAAGATTCACTTGTCAGCCAGCATACGTAAATATGTGCACAACAACAAATTCAGACGAACATAATTTTTATAACACAATTGCATGCAAGATGTAATTGCTGATTTAGACATACGCTGTGGCACTCTTTTATATCGCCTGCAAATATCTGGGTACTAAAAATTTTTAAATTATTCGCTGGACCCAGTTTCGAAGCCTTTGATTTAGTCTATTTTGTCGTGGGTTGTTTTGTAGCGGGCTATTTTTTCGGGGCTATTTTGCCGTACGCTGTTTTGTCGAATTAGGAAGGAAATCAATAGTTAGATACAATTATGTACGAAAAAAACAGACATACGAGTATAAAAGTAAGTAGGTATAATTTTTTTTAGTTGGAATTTGTTAAAAGTGCTTTAACTGAAAGAGAAGAATCAGATATATCTTACCATCCGTATATTCTCCATACCCTATTGTATAAGGTGCACTATTGTCAGTTACCTCTTCAGTTAATGGCAAAAATGTTTCTTTCTCTTCTTCCTTCGGCAGACCTGCTGCAAAACCTTTGATTTATCAAAGGTTCATAAAAAGTTATTCTAGTTAACAATGTGTTTTAATAGGAAATAAAATTTCTTTTCAGAACGTTAGTTGATATTTTAATTTAATTAATTCTAAGAACATAAAAATATTTATAAATAAACTGACCTTCTTGATTACTTATCTTGGATGGAGCTACATCATTTTTCTGGATTTCCTTAGTAAGTTCAGCTAAAAAAGTTAAATCTAAAAATCAGTGCTTATGTTTAAAATTAAATTTTACACAATAAAGGTTTTTATTAGTGACCATTTTAATAGAATAGTTAGCTGCGTCTGCATGTGCAAAACAATAATGATTTAATTCGAGAAGTTTATTCTGTTTGTAAGTTCTGAATGTACTTGAAGTTAATGTCGCTGAAACTTCAGGAACATAACATGGCTTACAAAATAATTAATCACTCTAATTCTTATCATTAAAATGAATAATTTACACAACCAAATATATTTAACTATTATTTACATAAACATTCTTAACCACTGTAAATTTTGTTTATTAAATAATTTTTTAACTTAAATTATTTAAAGCACAACCAAGCATTAGAGTATATTTGTAATTTTAAACTTCTATGTTAAAATTCTTAATACGTTCATCCTCTGCTTAAATGGGAAACTGGAGGTCTCTGTATCGTCTTAGTGCCTCTAACGTTTATAAACAAATTTTTTATTTTATGTTTTAAAAGCTGTCAGAATACCTTTTATATTTCATTCAATTGCTTTTCGTATACAGTATTCGTTTTTCTTGCATTATTATTCATTTACGATGCTATTTACGGGATTACTGCATTTTAATAGAAATTGAACTTTCATTTCCGTTCCAACGTTTAAAGCAAAAACTTTTGTTAAGTATCGCTTCCTTTTTTTCAGTTTGGAATAATTTCATTTTAAGAAGAGATACCTTTTATTTTTTCTCTTTAAACTGGGCTTTTCAAGTGAAGAAAAAATTATTTGAATCTCTAGTTTATTTCTGATGTTTTTATTCAATAAAAATTAATTTTCTTGAACTCTTTAAACATTCTTTCAATTTGGCGTAAAATTGAGCTATACAGATTTTTTTTTATTTTATTTGTTTATTTATTTTTACGGGGGTTGCGTTAAAACATTTGCGAATTCCACTGCTCTAGATACGAAACTGTTCTTGAAGTACACTGCTAAATGATGTGTATCCTTGAGTTCTTGAACTCAAGCGCTTGAGAGATATGCGTTTATAAATAAAGCCTCGATTCGTCTAAAACATTAAGATAACTTCAGAAGATTGTGCAGGAGATAAAAATGAATAAACTTGCTAGATTTGAATTGACAGGCAATGGGATACTACAGAAAATTTGAGGGCGCATTTGAGTGCCTATATAAATAGGCCAACGTGAAAGTGCACCTCCGTCTTATGTTTTCCTAATGGAGTATTTTTAAACAGAATCATAGAAAATATATCATTCTTATCGGGTTCGAAAGTTTTACGAAGGTATCCCTCTCCTTAGAAAGATAACCCTCGTGTGCTTTGCCATATCCAAAAAACCTAACCTAACTTTATCAGGTTTAGCTGGTCTAAGTTCCTGGAAGCTTAACAGTTTGTCTGGAAAGCGACTACGGAAATAACTATAAAGTGTAGCCCAAAAGCAATAGATCCTTGCTTATCCAAAATAAAGGAGACGAAGCTTTTTTAGCAATAATTTTTTTCGAGTAACACATGGGAACTATTTTCAACTGCTTGAAGTAGAAATAAATATGTATACCGTTGTTAAGAAATATTATGTTTCACGATACATTTACATATTTGCATTATTTTAAACAACGAATAAATTTTTGTTGTTGCTTTGTTGCACTATGATTTGATAAGCAATAACGATACATTTTATCGCCAGTGTAAGGCATTTCATGGTTCACTATTTCTATTTGCAATATAGTGAAACAATTTTGATCTCATTATAGACCTTTGAGAAATGAAACAGTATATGAAAACTGATTTTAAAATTTTGGAAACGACTGGTTTTCGGATTTACTGATTCAGTTCCATTTTTCTCCGCAGTTTCATTGAAGCCAAATTTCGAACAAGCGAAGTTCAGTTAAACGAGATTTTACTGTTAATTACGATGAAGGATAAAGAAAAGAAGTCCTCAGTGAGGAATTTTCACCTTTGTTACTGTGTACCTTCGTTGCGCAAATGGTAGTACGTCCGTTTAAGAATTGAAAAGATCCAGTGTCATAGAGTGCTTTGTTAGTTGACTTGAGTGATTTACACATGGTTGCAGATTAATTATGTTGAATCTATCCATATAATCATGAAATAACATTAATAATGTAAGGAGACCAGAAACGTTAGAGAGCAATCGTATTCTACCGAGTTTTTAACGTTTTCCTAATGATCTACTTGTAAGAACGCTTAGATATGTTTATATCAATTGTATTTTATTGTATAATACTAGCCTACATTCATAAAAATCACTACATCTATCAGAGCTCTAACCTGAATCTATCCATATACCAACGCTTTCGAGTATTTTAAAACTGATGAATTGACAAAGACATTATTCTTAACTCTGAATTGGTAACTTCGTCATCGTAATTTCACTTTACTTCATAACCTTACTGACCTAACTTCTACTCTTTTCTCATTCAGTGTTAGCTATGCAGTATCTTATTGCTTAAGTTTTTAAGAACTCGTTTTCGGTGTGTTCCGCTGTAAAATTTGTATTTCGGTCTGGTCTCGAAACCTAGGCATTTTTACCCTTTTTCTAATACCATCGAGTGTTCTTTTACTTGCTGCCGTAAAGCCCGCAAGTGATTTCGGCCATTTAAACTTAAATTTAGTTAAAAATTAAGACTAATACTTTTAAACTAATTCTTCAAACTTAGGCTTTTTTGTCCTCCTTCTAGTGTCATCGAGTATTCTAAATCTGGCAGCAGAGCGGTTAAAACCACTGAAAAATAATATTTCAACTTGGATTCGGAACTCGGCGAAAGAACTGGCAGTATATGTGTGTTGGGGTTCCTCCCCATGTATAACGTGAATGCGAATCAGTTTTCCTTATAAAGTCCTCCCCGAAGGCATCAATACCCTTAGGTAGATAGCCTTCGTGTGCTTTCCCATATTCAAATAATCTAGTCGTAATCATATGAAGATGTGTATGGTATGTACATACGAGCTGGTAGCAGGGGCATTTACGTGGTTTCCCTCACGTGTAATACACAGTCCAGTCACATTAATGTGACCATCTGTCAAAAGCCAGAATAACCACCTTTCGCAGAGCGGACTGCTGCGAGACGTGCAGGAAGAGAGTCACATAGGTCCCTGAAGGTGTTCTCTGGGATGTTGAGCCATGCCGACTCTAATGCCGTGGCCAGCTGCGCTAGATTACGCGGTTGAGGATCCATGGCGCGCACATCTCGATCGAGATGGTCCCACAGATGCTCGATTGGGTTTAAGTCAGGTGAGTTTGCTGGCCAGGGGAGGACGGTAAACTCATCCTGGTGCTCTTCGAACCACGCACGTACACTGGCAGCTGTATGGCACCTCGCATTGTCCTGCTGGAAGATGCCATCATCCTGAGGAAAAACAATGCGCATGTAGGGGTGAACATGGTCCGCAAGGACAGATGCGTACTTGTATTGATCCATTGTGCCTTCCACAATGATCAGTGAACCTAGAGAATGCCAGGAAAACATTCCCCAGACCATAATGCTCCCGCCTCCAGCTTGGACCGTTCCGGCAATGGTTGCAGGGTGGTTCCTTTCAGAGGTTTCACGCCTTATACGCCAACGTCCATCTGTCCGATGGAGCATAAAACGCGATTCATCCGAAAACGCAACCTGTCGCCACTCAGTGGACGTCCAGCTGCTGTACTGGCGTGCAAATTCTAGCCTTCGCCGTCGATGAACAGCAGTCAGCATAGGTGCACGAACCAGGCGTCTGCTTCGGAGGCCCAGACGCAGCAATGTTCGCTGAATAGTACTTTGGGAGACACTTTTGGTAGCCCCTTGGTTCATTTTGGTGGTCAGTTGCTCAACGGTAGCCCGTCTATCTGCCCGAACGCATCTCCGCAACCGTCGTTCGCCTCTGTCATCTATGGCCCGTGGTGCACCACATTTGCCACGTCGCTGATTTTGGACAGTCCCATTTTGCCATGCACGGTACACTTTTACCACGGCGGCACGCGAACAGTTCACAAACTCAGCCGTTTCGGAAATGCTTCCACCCTTGGCCCGAAAGCCAATGATCATGCCCTTTTGGAAGTCGGATAAATCGCTTCGTTTCTGCATTACGCCAACGATTGAAATGTTTTCCGAAGCCCTCACACACCCTTTATATACGCTCAACTGCACTGTGCTGCCACCTGCCTTCTGTGATTGGTTATTTAACTCTGACATGGAAAGTACGTGGTGGTCACATTAATGTGACTGGACTGTGTATAAATACCAGCCGTTTCCGCTTAAAAGCTCTCCCTATAGCCTCCTTGAACTTAAATAGACAAAACAAATTAAACCAAAATCAAAGCTACTACTGTTCATTTCTTAATTCTTTTATAAGGTGTGTGTTAATTTTATAAGTTACTTTTAATTTTGAAACCCTTTCCTTTCAATTCTTGTTTCGCACTTACAACTCCCTACCAGAATGAGCTTTTAGAATCACGTTGAATGCAAATAAGTTAGAAGTAGCATTTAAAGAAACTTCTACTGACTTCAAAAAAAGCGAGTGCTTAGGAGTCCTTAGTGGTGCGTGTTTACCTTCTGGGTATTTCGTTCTTGAATCTATTACGCTCGTCGTATTATACGCTCCTATTGATAATTGCCGGGTAGTTTAAAATTAAGTACCAACTACGTTAGATATTTGCGTCTAGCTTCCGCTAAGTCTGTTTTAGTTAGTATTAGTTTATCTTCTTATTTTCTTATCTTGATTTAAAAGCCCGAATGGAGGCTTTCCTGGCAGCCCGAGAATGGGGCAATCTGTTATCAGTTCTGCGAGTGAATAAAAGGGTATTTTAACCCTCCTCGAGTCTACGTTATTATTGCTTGAACTCAGCGATAATTTGCTATACAGTTCACTAGGTTCCTCGGCATTTTATTATAGACAAAGTAGGGAAGAACATAATACATTCTTGCTTTTCAAATGGTTAGTGACTGCTGCTACTTTATATATAGATAGAATATAGATAGATAGATAAGTTTACAGGCTGGAATAGAGAGATAATATAGAGAAAGAGACAGAAACAGACAGATAATAGATATAGAGAAAGAGATAGAAATAGATAGATAGATATTATAGTTACAATAATCATTCATACTATGGGCTTTTTTTATTATTATTATCTCGTCTTTCACTCACCTGGCAATCTTTAAAACCGAACAATGTGATAAGAAAAAATTAACTTTGATATATTACGGAACAGAAAGTTATCTTTTGATGGTACTTTTCTGTTTAGCATAAAAGGTCTAAATTAATTCAATAAGACAGATAGTACTTAAATTTTAAGTTACTTTTCACAATTTTGCTTAAATCATTTCTATCATTGCATATTAACTGTTAGAAAATTAAATAATCCTTATACATTCTTGCCAAACACCATTCAAATGTTTATGATGTGCTGTAAACTTTGTAAACTTTTTCTCTGTTCCCGTTCTAGTTGCAGGAAATGTAAATGTACTCCATTTTTAATTGAACGATGTAACGGAAATATACAAGAAATGAAACTACTGTTCATTTTGAAATTGAATCAATAAACAGGAAAATATGTATACATTAAATTTTTTCTTCCATGTCAGACGAGTAACGTTCTTTATCTAGGCAAGACTTACACCAGAACAAAAGCATAAGGAAATATTGATAAAAAGAGTTTTTTCCTCAGTAGGAAAAACGGATTTCTGTCCCGTTCCTTACACATGAAATACAATGCACAGTAAACTGATTGGAATTGAAACTGAATTTAACTCTGTATTATATATTCATTTATAATTTTAATTTAGATGCTGCCACATACTAACTCAATAATTTTAATTTAAATAAAGGTACATCATATTAAAAGTGTTTTTAATATTTTCAATATTTTGTCTCGTGACTTTGCATTCGTGATACTTTATTTATTTACGGGAAAGGAAGTTTAGTTGACATATAGACTTTCGGGTTCAGCATTTTGAAATACAATGTTTCAGTTGATTTGTACCTAGTCATCATAGAAACTTTCGAGTTTGGTATTTTGAAGAAAATGTTCCGATCTACTTGTATCTAATTTTCAATATGACTTGTTAGAGTATGCCTACCTATACATATCTCTTTTTGTACAAATGACGATTCAAAGTATTCCCAAGATTTTCATATTATACTATCTCTAAGAATATGTATAAATATATATATATAGTGTATTATGAAAATCTATAAAATTCGCATTTACATATCTCATAAAGAACGACTACATTTTAACTGAAATTATCGAACAAGAAAAATCAATTATTTAAATAAAATTTCAAAGGAACTATAGAATTTTATTTTGCATGGATATGAGAAGTGGCGTACATTTTAATATTTCAGAATTAATCCTAATAAATCGCAAATACTAAAAAATCTAAGCTTCTATATTATAATGAGAATTCAAACGGTCTATAATTGTAATATTGCCGTTAGCTTTCTGATTCATGAATAAAGACACGGAGAATTCTTAATTTTTTATTTTTGCTTTTAATTACTTTCGTCATAGTATCTGAAAGTACAGAAAGCATGTTATCACAGTGTTCAGCGGTTTTAACCATTCTGTCACTGATGAGACCTCTAAACACGAAAGACTTTTCACAAAAAAAGAAAAAAAGCTCTCCAGACTTATCTTTTTTAATTTTTTAAGTCTTGGAAAGTCTTTTTTAAGTCTTTCTCCAAGATTAGGCAATGTTTAAATTCAGCGCAACATAGTTAAATGGTCGTAATTTACTAATTTTAAATCGCTAAACGCATAGCGGTCATCTTGGTCTTTTTGTGGCCATCGTAGTGTTTTTGTGGTCATTAATTTTCAATTACACATGTAAAATGAATCTCAAAGAACTATGTTATCCTTTTGTTTTATCTTCTTTTTTTCTAAAATGTCTTATTCTTGCTGCAGAAAGTATAATATATGTTAACTGCTTGGTGTCAAAAGTCTCAGAATAAACAAGCTACTAAATAAAGTAAAGAAACTCGAAATTTTTGAGAACAACGATTATGATTTCACGCAAATAGAAACGCTAATTTAAAAATTTTAACTATATTTTTCAATTATATATCAGTTTAAAATTTTTAATAGAATTGTAATTTTTAAACTTACAAATAAATTTAATACTTACAAATATTAATTTAATGTATTTTTTTTTTCAATCATGGACTCGAAAGTCTGCAACTGCTTGCTGCTGAGCACTAATCGACTTAATATCACACTATGTAATTAGGAAAAAATTTTAGCTAAAAAAAAACACTTTGGAATTTGGAAGTACTTCGTTGATTTGAATGTAATAAATTAAAATAAAAAAGAACAAAATAATAATGTCATCTATCGATCAAAATAGAAATTAAATGGCTAATAAAATTATGTCATAAGATTTTTAACATTTTAAGGGAAAGAAAGTAGCTTAGAATCAAAGTCATTTATTTAAGTTGACAGAATGAGGTTAATGTGTCAACTTTAATACAATTCATGTTCTCCAGTGCGAAATTACTACTGTCTTAGTCTCGCCAGCGTGCGTTACGCGCAAGGAATGTTATGAATTCCTTCTGAATTTAAATCTGAAATACGGTCTTGAGGAAGGGAATAAATAAAGAGTTTATAAAGTATTTCCCCCGCCTTCTTAGCATGCCTTCGTGGTGTAGTGGTCAGCACGCTCGGCGCGTACTCGAGAAGTCCGTGGTTAGAATCCCGGCCAGGGCACTGCTCATTTTTCACGTCTCCTGCTTCGAAATAATCATAATGTCTCTACAGTGGCGCCCGAACTAAAAGGGTGGTGGACGACAAATCTCCACCACCAGGTTTGGCGATTGGGTCCCCTAATCCCCAGTAGCCCTTTAAAAGGGGAACTATATATATTTCTCCCGCCTTCTTAGCATGCCTTCGTGGTGTAGTGGTCAGCACGCTCGGAGCGTATTCGAGAGGTCCGTGGTTCGAGTCCCGGGAAGGGTATTGCTCAGTTTCACGCCTCCTGCTTCGAAATATTCCTAATGTCTCTTTAAGTTGTGTAATACAACAGAAAATAACTTTGAAGAGAAACTTGAACAATATGTTTTAATTCAAGTCTAATTAATAACAGATCATATAATTTAATATTCATCGGCCAGACTGAAGCAACGTTAATTTTTGCATTTAAGCACATATATCTTATGCCAGGAAAGGAGAAATTAATAAAGTTTCTAATGCTTTCTCTTAACATTCTTTTAAATTTAGTTTTCCTGAAAAAATCCAAATACTTTCTTGGTTTTATGAATTATGTCTCCTTGAATACTGACATATTCACCCAAATCTACTAGTTTCAGTTATGATTTTAATTTTAATCCAGTTTTTCTTAAATATTTAACACACTTATCAGATATTTTTTCAACCATTTGATTTCTGTTTTGTTCAGCAGATAGTCGTACGATTATTGTTTCTTTTATTATTCATTTATTTACTTTATTTCATGCATTTCAGCGATGCAGTTCAGGTTTACCGCGTAGGATATTTTTCCTTCTTGAAGAAGTTTGTCTTCCTTGAAATGCGTCGATATTTTTTTCAGTGAAATCAAGGTCAGTGACAAGTTGAATTTTGCCTGACTTTGCGCTTCATTTTCATGTCCTTCGCTGCCATATATCATATTTTAAAGCCAGCATCTTCACCGAGTTGAACTAATATTCAAAGAAATATCATCAGGCAAATAATGCGGGTAAATATTGTTAAGCTCTTTATTTGCTTCTGCATGTTGTATGTGCTAGTGATCGAAAGGCTAAAAGTAAAGAAATATTGATTATTTTACTTGGAAAGCGTTTGTTATAAAACACCATAGATTTCCGCGTGTTTACCAGAAAAGAATTTTTTTTGGAAAGAGAAGCATGAGCACGTGAGCTTCCGCGGTGGACTCATCGGAGAATGAAAATAGCATTTCCTCCCAGTCAAAATAGAAATTCACTCCCCAGCCTTATTCTTCATCGGAATTCATAGCTATGCCTCTTTCTTGAAGCAAAATCGTACGTACAGTAAAAGATACACATGCGGTTTGAAGGGGCAACCAGATTGTGCTTACCTATTTATACCGCAGTTTCCATCTTCCCCCCCCCCAAAAAAAAAGCTGAGCAAGATTTTTGCTAAAATTGTTTTTTGATTATCATTTCACACTCATAAGTTTCAAAAACAGCTTTGTTGAAAATGTGTCTTTCATTTAAAAAGTGAAGCTATTTTAGTATTATGCCTTAACAGTTTTAATATAATTTTAGTATACATTGGTTTTAAGACTGCACCAAATTCTTTTTAACAGTGTTATTTGGTATTACTCAGATAATATTTTCTTTTTTTTTCCAGCTTTTTCAGAAAAGTTATTTTATGAGATGTGTTATACGAAGGAGAATTTACTATAATGCATTTCTGTGGTACAGTGAGTTTACGATGATTAATGTAACTCGCTAAAAACATCAATTTTCTTCAAGCGCTATAGGTCTTGTAATGAGCTGCAGTTCCTGAAATATATCGAGTACTTTTCCTTTGCTCATATCTGTACTTTCGTACTGTCTTGTTTCTGCAAACTTCGTAGCATCCGTTTAGCTTTTTGATAATGAATATTTCTGTATATCATCAATACTAAGTTCTAATTCCAAATAAAATCTCTTCTTATAAATATTCTAATGAAAATCCGTATCTTCTCAAAGCATTGCTTGCTAATCATATATTCATTGTTTTAGGTTGCTAATCATATATTCGTTCACTCATTTTTATCAATTCTGAATAATGCAGTCACAGTATGTTTCTAGGTTTTAGCTGTATAGATGGATAATCGTATATGTAATTTATGTGAACATTATTATCAAAGATGCTTTTAAAAAGAGCTCAGATATAAATGCAAGTGGGAATCTTTGAAGAAATTCCTTGGTGTACATAAAAGGAATTTTTAAAAGCTTAATATTTCTCAAAAACTAAACTTTGTAAAAGAGTAGTTCACAGATTTCCAGAATGCATATTTATTGAAGTAGGAATTTTCCGTGATTTTGAAAAGGATTTAGAACTTTATAAAGAGATATTCAAAACAGAGTTGTTAACATTAACTTTAAATATAGCACGATAATGACGGATGTATCGACACAAATATGCCTCCTGTACTGCTATTATAATTATGTAGTATATTGAGACAGTTAGACATCTACGATTTATTAAAACGTGTTAAAAAATCTAAACAACATCTTCCGACAATAAAGTAATAATGATATGAAAAATTAAGTAACAAGGGTTTTACAATTTTTCGTAAATTTCCATAGAAAGATTTTACCCATATTGTTATTTACCCGGTCTATAAATTACTTTGGTACGTTCACATTTACTTGGAATATTTAGCGAACTACATTTTCTTGGAATTTTCGGTGAATAATACTCTTTTCTTATTGCATGCAATTGCAATTTAACATGAGTTATTCACAACTCGTAATTAAAGTTGAATCCATAAAGTACGGCTGAAACACTAAACATGTTTAATAGACGGTTTATATTTTCTTCTGATTAGTTATTTTTTCCCCTTAAAATGTGACATCATTAATTTTAAATATTCTTGTCAACTTCAATGAGAACTGTTATTTTGGAATTAATTCTTTTTCCTTGCGGCGGTCTTATTCTATATAGTAATATATCGTTTAACTTCTGATCACAAGTATTTAACTAACATTCATTATTTTTTGCTGAGGAGTAAAAAATGCATTCAGGGGGGGGAGAAACATCAGAATGTTTCTAAATTAGAATTTAAATTTTTAAATAATATGACAAAACTGGTATTCTTTCCTTCAATTTAAGAAATATGTGTTTTTGTTTGGTGAAAAGAATGAAAAATGTGTTTTGTTCAAAAAAAATAATAATATCAATTAATAAAGAAATTAATAAAATATGTAATATTTATATCATAATATTAATATAATTAATATCATAATATAATATTTATATTT